>JAHTLZ010000148.1:42176-60842 GCA_023846285.1 Phrynocephalus versicolor
GATAGATAGATAGATAGATAGATAGATAGATAGATAGATAGATAGATCCTCTTCCATTTTGACCATTCTACAATTCAATGATTTTGTGTAGGGGAAAATTTGCCTCTGACTATGGAGAAAGCAAACTTTTTCCAGGGAAACATCCCAAAATGCTATTCTCCATAAAAAACTTGCAGAGGGCTAGACTCTATCCCTCACATCAGTTCAATTGTAATTGGTGTCAGATCACTTGCTTTCTCTCCCTTCCCAAGTGCCGTTTATCTCCATGCATTTGACAGAATTCCCCAACTGACCCAATCAGCAAGGCAATTGCTTTGTAATTTCTTTTTTATTATACTGTGTCATATTTCAATTAAAATGTCCCCACCAAACGGCTCCCGTCGAAATGTTCTCCAGCTCTCTTCTGCCATCCGCAACCCTTATTGACTTGAAAAATAACAAACAAGTGTAAATGGCATTTACGGCTCTTAATTGGTGTCATTAGCCGTTCTTATTATTCAGCAGGACAATTGTTGGTCCTTTATGAGGGACTCGGCGAGGCACAGCTGCAAGGAACTCATCAGAACTTCCAGACAAGTCATAAAACAGCTGAGTGAATGACTTAGAGCCCCATCCATCAACAAAGAGTAGCGGCAGCTGGGTCCTCCTTTGGATGGCTTTTGTTGCCATCACAGTTTTTAATACCCTGGCTTCCCATCTGTAGTTTTATAGATTGGGGAGGGGGGGGGGGGGGCTGCACTTTTACAAGAAGAAGTTACGGCATAAGCCAATGACTTCTTCTCCTGATGGATATTCTACGACTCATTTAAATGAGGAGAATTAAGCCCATTTGGAGGACACACACGTGCAAGTGGTGTCACCCATCAGTCCAAAAGCTGATCCTGGAAATGTTGCTGCTTTGTGTTTGTGTTTTGTGTTTTGTTTTTTTTGTTTTTAACTAGGGCTCCCACTCCCACTCCTCTCACAGGAATGTGGGAGGCCCACCTTTTGTTCTGGGGGATACCTCCATACTCACGAGGAGAGATGGGCACGAAGCACTGGTTTGGCAGTTCGTCCTGGTTCATTTAGTGCCACGGTGAATGTTCGGTGGTTCAGTGCTGTTACCCCATTAATGAAGTTTAAGAACCCCGAAAACTGGAGGGGCCCCAGAAGAGTCTATCATGGAAAAACCTTGGTGAAGAAGGTAACAGTGGTTCCCAAGACCATGCTGTTGATTGCAAGGATCCTTCCAAAAACAATTCAAAGTTTAGGGTTCCTCAAAATGTAGGTCCACCACCATAACAGCCATACCAATAAGCCATGGAGGCTGCTTTTCAATACCTCTCTGTGAAGGGTCCTAGACGACTAGTTTCTGTGGGAGAGGTGGAAAATATGTTGGGGACATATTACCATCCATGGGGATTATTTGGATGCTACACAGTGATAGGCCATTACACACACAAGAATACTAAGGAGTCCAGTACTAGAATATGATTGCATTTTATTACTTTTATTACTTATTGAAATATATTCAATAAAGGGGTTGATTCACTCCAACATTCACACAAGATATATATACTTACATACCCTGTAGGTACACGAACAGGAAAATAAATAATTTATTTTATTAAAAAAGATATGCATACTTATCAGGGGACACTTTGCTCAAAGGATGGCCAGTCCTTTGCCAAAGGGTGGATGTTTGGTGACAGCTGCTGAGGGGATCTGGGCAGAGCCTCTGTCAATCCCCATCTTCTTCTTATAGACAACCCTGATGCTACAGTGGTTCTAGGGTGGATGCCTGCACTCATCTCAGCATTGGGGGTGGACTGCTGCACCCATGTGGGTGGTGAGTAGAGATGGGCACGACTTAGCGGTATTTTCATTTTCGTTTTCATTTTCGTTTTTCGTTTCCGTTACGTAACGAAACGAAAAACGGCTCAGAACTGAAACGGAAACGGAAACGAAACGACTAATTTCGAGCCAATTTTCGTTTTTCGTTACTGGAAAAACACATAATGGAGCTAAATGGGAAGAAACGAAAAAATTTTCGTTTTCGTTTTCGTTTTTTCGTTTTCGTTACGTAACGAAACGAAAACGAAAAATTTTGAAATTAGCTCACGAAAACGGAAACGAGCCGAAACGGACCCCTAGCCAAAAACGAAAACGAAAACAAACAATTTTTCTGAGTCGTACCCATCTCTAGTGGTGAGACCTGATGACCCATGACCCATGAAATGAATGACAGAAACGAGGCACCATCCCGAAGACGGCATGAAAGGTCATAGATGGGCACCAGCTGGACTTACATGGACAGGATGAGGGCAGTGGTCCTTCAGGATGTAGAGGACATAGCCTCATCTAGGGGGAGCACACGGCTTCTCCTTGCATCAGGGCTCAGATCATTTCTAAGGCATGAGCTCAGCCTGTGTAATCTGATTCTGCACAGATAAAAGCTGGCCAAAATGCCAATGATGAGAAGACCAGGTGTACTAAGGTCACTGTTGTAGACCCATAGGGTTGGTTTTTGGGGCAGGGAATCACTGACCTATTGATTTGGCACAGACCAAATGCCCTCTCAGCAGTCAACAGAAGGAAACAAAAAAGCAAAAACAGAATGGAGATTTTTTTTTAATATAACCTTTTTGGAGCTGTTTGAAGGTGGTATATAATGAATATACAAAGGGTTAAACCACTGATGTCTTCACCTTCGTCCAGAGATTTAGATGGTACATATTTTACAAGGGCTGACTCTTTGTGGAAATGGTACAATAATAGGCCCTTCCTGCATGCTCAGAATGTACGTATCTTTTCTTCTTCCTCTCCATATGCTGCTCATCAAGAGAACAAATTAAATTTAAGGTTCTGAGTAATCAGAAGGACCTTCTCCAGGTTACCACCATTGAGAGGTGCCACCATTGAAAGGGTAATTTCCATGTGCCGATCCATAAGGTAGGGTGCAGAGATGAATTTTTTTCCACTGAAATATTTGTTACTCTTTTGTTGCTGTAGATCAGATGTATAAACAACCTTCAGATCACCACTCGTTGAAATCCTTAATCTCTAGATCCAAGAAGCCTTGACTCCTCCTTCATCTCCTCCTCATGCTCTAACTCCTCCAGGGGATAGAATTTTGTAGGGAAGAAATGCAAAATAGCTGCAGGACTAGCAAATGAAATGCCCTTATTTTCCCTGATTCTGTCTGGTATTCCCCTCTCTGGTGTAGCTGATGTACAACTCACAATCATTCTAAATGTTCTCAGTATGAAAATGCCTGTGGGTTCATCATCCAACTGAGGTCAGAAGAGGTGCCTTGCAGAGGGGCATGGGAATGTAAAGCACCTATCATCCCAAACAAAATGGCATTAGATGAAAGTCAGTGAAGGTTGAGCATGGAGATGATGAAAGATTAAGTGGGTGTCATTTCAAGTGCACCTGTCCGTTAATATTTGGGAGGAAAGCATCAATTTATAATTATTTATGCAAAGCTACTCCACTGTTTTCTTCAGGTACTTGCATCTTTCCACCAGCTGTTTCTTTGTCTGCTTGTTTGCTTGTTTGTTCATACCAGAAGCAATCCCACAGTACCTCCATAATGTAAAGATCAGTTGGCAAGGTGCTATCATAAACCAGAGGAAGCCTGGAGATGCTTGGAGTACTCATATTATCCAGAGAGTCTCCGCCATCACCAGCCGAACCTGCGTATGCAAGCAGTCCAGTGCAAGCACTTAGGTTCGGTATTGTCCTAATAAAGATCTCAACCACTGTTGCACATCGCAGGCCTATTGTTGTACCTGCACAGCGTGCCGCCCTGCTAAGCAGCGGAGGTGGGTCAAGACAGTGTGCCTTGTTGTTTGTGAAACACAAAGTGGCACTCCCAAGTTGGGTCTCATCCTTGCGGATTAAGTGAGAACTTGCTTCAATATCAATTAGAAACGTTAGTGACAGGACAAGGACAGTAGGCTAGCTTAGAAGACCCAGGGCAGACTGTGCGACGCATACAGCTCCATCCTCCAAAGCCTTGCTATCATTTCCCAGTATGGGAAGCTGAGGCCCCCCTCTGCTTAATGACAGGTTTCTCCTTGCCGGGAAGAGAAAGCCGTGCAATGTCCCCGTAATTTTTGAGATCACTTTGAGAACTTGCCATGCGGTTTTCCTGGAGCTTCGTCCCCTCTCTTCCGGCTTTATTATCAGCCAGGCGTACCTTTGCAATGTTCTGCACCCTGGTGAGTAATTCCAGCCTATTTCTTGCCTGAGATTTGGCATCAAAGCTACTTTAGCATACATGGTCACCAGAGGCGGCTCCGTGAAACAGGCTCAAAAGGGATGTTCTCATCAACAGCCTCTCGTTTCTCTTCAGAGTTGATCTCCAGTGTCCTTAGGCGGTGGCAATGCCACTGGGCTGCCGTGGGAACTGGCTCACAAGCCAACCCATTGCCCTCTGAGGTTCTCCCACGCTTGCGGTTAACAACGCGACAGAGAAAGGGGCAGCTATGGCTGTCATTAGAGATAGCCAGCTGTGATGGGGACAGCAGGGGAGAGGTCGTTGGAAAAAGCACAGGGACAGAGTGATTGAAATGGTACAGCTCAACACAAGCACGATGGGATAATGTTATGGTGTCTATATATAGTAGCATTCTTTTCTTTGGAACAAACATCCTAAAATGTCACTGGAACGACAAAAGCAGGGCAGCTCTATGGCACTAAGAATCAAAGAAAGAGTGCAGCCCTGAGAGCCTCCTTGAGACTGGCTCCCCTACCAGTACAAGGCAGAACCTTGAAGATTCTCTAGCCAACTTGAAGAGATCTTGGCTCTGGCAGCAAATCAAGATGGCAGAAAGGCTGTTTTGTTTGTTTGTTGTGTTGTTCACAATCTGTGCAAAACTTGATTTTTTTAAAGAACATTCTTCCATCTCTGCAAAACTATAGTCTCTTCCCGTTGCGAAGCCATGCATACCCACTAAGCTAGCACAAGAGGCGAGCTGATCTCAAAGAAAGATACAAAAAGAAAACCCATCCAATGATGCCCAGTTCCTTAGTTCGTACAACAAAAGGTTCATTCATGAATTCCTAAGTAGTGTAATGTTACCTATTGCCCCCTCACAAAGCCCCCTTTTCTTATCAAGAAAAGCTCTTTTCAAGTTTCCTCATTGACATTATGTCTGTGAAGATTCTCAGTCATCCAGGTCAGTTTATCTGGAAGTCGAGTCACGGCTACTGGACTTCTTTTTCTTGAGTCTAGCAAAGCTTGACTATAAGATGGAGGACTCGCACTAGCTGTATTCAGACTGAGAAAGCTGTTTGGATGAGCAGCAAAACCTTTCTATCTCTCAAGAAAAAGATGTCCAATAGCCATCACTGAACTTCCACATCTCATTGACATTGCAAGATTGGACCAGGCCAGAAAGTACATTGCTACAGCTTCAGTATTCTGATTGCATGGGATACAGTGGTCCAGTATTGTGATTGCATGTGATACAGTGGTCCAAAGAGGAACATATGATTGTGGAGTGTCACAGGTAGGTTTTGCCACCTCAAACATCCATATGAACATGTGTTGGGAATGGGAGGAGACACAGATCTTCAGAGGCTGGCTGCAAACCATGTGACATATCCCCTCTGCAAAACCATGCGGAAAAGTTGGACTTCCTGTTGCTCAGAGAACACCCAACTTGTCATCCCATTTGGTAAGCTTTATTATTAACTTTATTCATATGGAGGTCAGGATTAGGAAGAGTGTGTAGATTCCAATCCTCCTCAAATATTTAACAAAGGACTCAAGTTACAGAGAGCCATATTTCAAGTGCATATCAAGAAGAAAAAAATTCTTATCAGAGTGGTTCTCAGTCATTCCAGTGTGCAGGACACATAACAATGGGCTCATGTTAGAGAAAGATAGACTTGGGCTGAATATCAGGAAAAATCTTCCTAAGTTAACTGTTAGAGCGGTAAACAATGGAACCATTTACCTAGAGAGGTGGTGACTGCTGCAACACTGGAGGCAATCAAGATAAATTTAGACAACCATCTGGCAGATATCCTTGGATGTCGATTCCTGCAACTGGGGGTTGGACTAGATGGCCTTGCAACTTCATGATTCTGTGCTTCTAAGGGCCTTTTCACATGACCCCTAAGATCCGCTGGCCACTTAAATTCGGACCAGAGATCTTGGGGGTTCGTTGCTCTTCCTGCGTCCCGACCCCTCTGCACTTCCTTGCTCCTGTCTGCGTGAGGGGAAGGAGAAAAAAAAAGGAAGAAAAGAATGGCTCACCTTCGTTCCGCCATCTTGTGGAACGGGGCGGGAGGCAAAAAAACCAAAAAAAAAAAAATCAAAAACCAAACAGAAGCGAGGATTGCCGGGCACTCACCAGATTACATTCGGATCTGGGGATTTTCACCCTCCAAGAGCAGGTACCTGAAAAGTGCGCTGGGACGCGCTTAGGTGGGCGTGGTCGCACTTAATTTTCTGTAACCTCCGGAGCTGGTGGGGAAACAATTTTAAGCTCTGGAGCTGGCATTTGTGGCGGAATTTAGGGGTCGTGTACAAATACCCTATGATTCTATCTAAAGATGGCTCAAGCCGCCCTCAACACATACCAGTGAATGGGACGCCTAGATTTCTCTTTATTTTCATTGTCTCCCACGTTCCCTTCATCTCCCTAGCAGAAAATCTAATCTGGCGACGGTTGAGATTTCCTGGCCATTGTAAGATTTCATGTGCTAAATTCCATGAGAAGCTATGTCTTCATGAGAGTTTTATTTAAGGAGATCTGTAAAATCCTACCTCCACATATTCTCATGAGTTCCTGACATATCTTACCAGATGAGTCCACAATAAAGCAAAAGCAAAGTTAATTGTTTATATACTACCCAAAGCACTTAAAGCACTCTAATGTGTTATAATTTAATTATGCTGAGTACATATTGCCACCTCCCAGTGAACTGAGTACTCAGTTTACCTATCTTGGAAAGATGAAAGGCTAAGCCATCCTTGGGCCACCTACCTTAGCCGCCCAGAGTTCCGATCTGGAAGATGGGCGGGATACAAGTGTTCTAAATAAAATAATAATAATAAATACCTAAATCTGTCAGGATACAAATTAAGGTCATAAGCAGAATCTTCCCTGCAGTACTGCACTTTAACCTCTGAGTCTCCCTAGAATAGCTTAGGTATGCCGTAAATTTGAGGTTAATCTTTAAGATGCATAGGATGCACTCTTCTTCTTTTAAAAGATAATAAAGGAAAGCAGTGTGAATGGATGGAAAATAAGATTGAGGGCCTCTAAGAAAGATTTCATTCTTAATGAAATCCAAGCAGAATTCTGCATCTTTTTGAAAAATGAGTGTGTCTGAGAGACTGTTCTGCAACAGTAGAACTGAAACATGGGGCATTTTGGCTTTTATTTTTCCATGTTTTTCAGTCTTCTTTAACTTCTTTTTCATTATGCTCAGGCATGACATATAAGAGAGGTAGTTGTAGATGGGACGACAGATCATATCCATTACTTTATTTGCCTTATTGGTTTAACAGAAAGAACATACACGTATAGAGCAACGTGGCATTTATGACTCTTGAAGAGAAAGCAAAAGCCTTCTGAACTAAATTTCCCTGCCGTTTATGGTTTACAGTAGAGATGGGCATGAATTTTATTTATTTATTTATTTTAGTGCTTATATACCGCCCATCTTCCGGATGGAACTCCAGGCAGTTTACAATAGAAAAGAACAAACAATAAGCAAGATTAGATACAATGCAAAAATATATATAAACAATAAAAATAAACAGCAAAATGGCAAGATGGCAGGACGGAAACAGGAGGGGGGGGAGAAAGAAAAAAGTTAACAGTCACCAAACGCCTCCCGGAATAGCATGGTCTTTAAAGCCTTTTAGAAGGCTGGCAGGGACTGTGCAAGGTGCAACTCACTCAGGAGATGATTCCATAACATGGGACCAGCCACAGAGAAGGCTCGGTTACGGTTAACCGCTTTACGCTCCTACTTGGGCATGGCCACCCGAAGTGAGTGCACAAAGCCAAAACCAAAACAAAATAGTAATTATAATAATAAAAAACTTAGACCACTTGGTGGTTCATGGGAGGCCCCTCACCTGCCCAGAATGGAAATAACTGCTGAATGAACCAGCATTGGCAATCTGTATGCTTTGTGGTTTGTGCAATTTGGGACTTGAGCTGTCTGCTGAAGAGAGAGCACTTTTCTGGGGGACCCACTTAGAGGCTGTCACTCAGATATCACAAATCCAATCCTCACTAAACATGAACCAGGAGAAGGAGGAGTGTCAGCTGAAGACTTTATGAGAGTTTGATGACTCTAAATTGTGCAAGGACTGGATCACTGCCCTTGGAATTCCTGAATCTCATGAAACACAAAACAGTTTGTTTAATCAGAATGTTCTTAAAAGTTTTTGGGGGGTTTTGGTTCATGAATAGCAATGAACCATGAGCCATCATGAACCACCATTTTCCCATTTCATTCATTCATTCATTCATTCAATCAATCAATCAATCAATCAATCAATCAATCATCCATCCATCCATCAATCCATCCACCCACCCACCCACCCATCCATTCATTCAACTTATATACCATCCATCTAGTTACTTGGACCACTTTGGACAGTTTCTACTGTATAACAATCCGACAGAACGAATGAACTCTGTAAACACAGTTTGTTTGTTTAATTAAAATTCTTATACATTGCCTTTCTCCTGAAGGATCCAATTCAGCTTACAGTAGTAAAAGAACATAGCTGAAAGCCAAACAAGAAACTATTGCAATAATAAGAACATAAGAACATAAGAACATAAGAAGAGCCATGCTGGATCAGGCCAACGGCCCATCTAGTCCAGCTTCCTGTATCTCCCAGTGGCCCCACCAGATGTGTTTGGGAGTGCATGAGACTAGATATCTGTCTCCTGATAGCACTCCCCAGCATTCATCACATATCATATTAAAACTCAGAGTAAGAACAATATTAGAAACAAAAGTTAAACACAGAAAAAACATCATTGGAAATCAAAACAAAAACAAGAAAAATGGAAATCTCTTTTCCAATTAAACATGAACTCAGAGGTATAAATTCCAGGTGTTTCAGGGCTGGTTGTTTCCACAGCCAGCCACTCACCGATATTATTCACTTCCCAAGCCTACTTCTCACCAACCAAAATGCAAAGATTTAGCACTCAGAGTTAATTGTTAGCTTAACTTTATGGTTTGTGTATCTTCTACTAAAGCCTAAAAAATGGTGCCATAAATATAACAGAGGAAGACATTTAATTTTTTTAAACAGTTGCCGAACTGATTTTCTGAATGAATTGGTCTTTAACTATGTAATAAAAATCACAGGTGTTAGAAGATAATGCTTACTCAGCTCTGAAACACATTCTTGTGTGGTTATGGATGGGTCTCTCTCTCTCTCTCTCTCTCCCTCCCGCAAATACACCACATGTTGTTTCCTTTGAACCAACCATTGTTCACATGACCCACAATCCACACAGGCAGTCCCATATGTTTCTTCTGATCCATCTCCTAGTGCGACACTATTCTATTTTACATCTTTTATTCAAGAGATGTTCTCAAGGGCCTTTGTTGTAGTGGCATCCGTATTTTAGCCAAAAAACTCCATCCATCCATCTGTGGACCACCATTGTGGAATACACAGGCCTTTAAGGTCATCAATACAAGAATACAGATAAAAATATATCTTCCAGGTGGTCATCTATATGTCTCTAGGATTTCCTCAGTATGTGAACACCCACTGCTAGAGATGGGCACAAAATGAAAGTTTAATTCATTTCATTATTCACTAACGAAACGAATAACGAACCAAACCATCAAAGAAAAACAAAATGAAATGAAACGCCCGGTAAGTTGACCCAAACCAAGGTTGGGCCCGAAACAGACAAACCTGAACCATGGGTTTTCTGTTTCATGCCCACCTCTATTCACCACCTCTTGAGGTAATTACTGTACCCCCCTGAGATTCGACCAAAATCTGACTTTCTGTAACTTTAGTCATTTGTTCCTGACTTCCAGATGAATACGTGAAGTTAAAAATAAAGCTTATCAAATGGAAAAACAAGTAGTATGCAAAACACATGTTCACACACACACACACACACACACACACACACACACACACACACAGAGCAGGCACAGCCAACTACTTAGCTGTAAAATAGGGCATAAGCAACCCCTCAAGTGTATCTAACTCTTAAAGTTTCATGCAATGCACTTGTATCACCCCTAGTCACTTGGTCAAGTTTTGTCCTTTTTGTACTGAAATGTTTATTTGTTTTGCAAGGACATCATGGTACAGTGGTTAAAATGCCTCTACTGCAGCTTAAACTGTGCTCACAACCTGGGATTCGGTCCCAAGTAGCCGGCTCATGGTTGACTCAGCCGTCCATCCTTCCGAGGTCGGTAAAATGAGTACCTATCTTGCTGAGGGGTTGCAATGTGTAGCCTGCATAATTAAATTGTAAACCACCCAGAGAGTGCTTGAAGCACTATTGGGCATTATATAAGCAGAACACTTTGCCTTTTTTTTCTTTATTGTCAGAATTGTAACCCATATTATTATAAAAGTGTTGACTTGGAAGGGGCCTGCAAGCTGATCATATGCAATGTCCTGTTCAATGCAAGAATCCAAATTGAGGCAGGTCTGACAGAGGGTTGTCCAGTTTTGTCCATGCTCTCCATGGCTGAAGACACCAGCCCTTGAGCTAAGCGGTTCCATTGTCGTACTACTCTAACGGTTAGGAGTTTTCCCCCCTGAAATTCAAACTGAATATGAATTCCTACAACTTAATCCTATTATTATTCTGCAAATGTGGGTAATTGTGATCTAGGGATGCGCACCCTAACAAAAACAAAATGCTGTTTTGTCATTTTGTTAGATTATGAATCATTTCATAAACTAACATAATAAGAGACCCCCTTTTGTTTTGGATAGTAAAGAAACGGTCATTTTTTTGTTAAAAACAAACCATTTCATTACGATCTAAAGAGGGCTCCCCAGGTCCATGGGACATTAGGGTGGGTTTTTTTTTTTTTGGTATCTCCCTTAGACTCTCCCCTTTACGCCCTCCAAATTTGGAGTAGTTTTGGGGTAAGGGTGCTGAGTTATTAAGCTCCAAAGGAGTTGCCCCTAGGAGCCTTTTTTCGAATTTGAATTGGAAAGAAGCCAAGCAGCGGCTCCTAGGGGCACCCCCTTTGGAGCTTAATAACTTAGTCCCCTTACCCCAAAATGTTTCCAAATTTCAGGGGGTTCCCTAAAATCGCTTTCGGAAGGTATCCGTGCTTCTTTGGTGCCCCGAGGTAAGTAAAATTGAATGCAGTCCCCCCGGCTGCTCTTTTCTGCCTTTGGCCTCTCCCACACCTACCAGCTGGGGCTTTTTGACAGGTCAAGGTGTGGAGAAGGGAGAGGGGCACTGCCCCAATTTCTACTGTACTCCTTGTCCAAAACACACACACCCTGGGAGGAGGGGGAGGCAGGATAGTTAGAGGCAGTCATGCTGCAATTTTACTGCTGTATGGCTGCTCCATTCTTCATAGCTGCCCGCCTCACAGCTGGGATGTTTTGACAGCTCAAGCTGTCAAAATCAGCTGGGAGGTGGTGCCAAGGAGGCTGTCGAATCCCCCACCGCAATAGCTAGAGCGCTGGTGCTGCAGGGGGATTCATATTGTTTCATTTCATTTCATAATGAATTTCATTGCTTACAATATTTATTTATTATTATTTATTTGTTATATTTCTAGACTGCCCATCTTCCGGACGGAACTCTGGGTGGTTTACAATTAGAACAAGGCAACAAGAAAAAAATATAAAAGGGCAAAAGTACTAATAAAATAAGGAGGGACGAGACCCTCCATAAAAGATGGTGAGGGTGGAAAAAGAAGAAGTAAAAATTAAGTTAAAAGATCGCCATATGCCTCTTTGAAAAGGTGGGTTTTCAAGGCCTTTTTAAAGGTGGGCAGGGACTGTGCTAGGCGCAGCTCACTGGGGAGATGATTCCACAGCATGGGGCCAACCACAGAGAAGGTGCGGTTATGTGTGAGCAATTTCCATGCCTCCCTGGGTGTGGCCACCCTAAGTGAGCGTGCCTGTGCCATTCTAGTGGGCCTAACCCCAGTTGACCTCTGGGAGATACGCTCCGACAGGTACTCCGGTCCCAAGCTGTGGAGGGTTTTGAAAATCAAAACCAGGACCTTGAACCTTATCCAGAGGACAACGGGTAGCCAATGCAGGCGAGCCAGAACTGGGGTGATGTGATTGAATCTATGAGCACCCACCACCAGTCCAGCCACTGCATTCTGCACCCGCTGGAGCCTCCGGACAAGGGTCAAGGGCAACCCCACGTAGAGGGCATTGCAGTAGTCAATCCTCAAGGTCACGAGAGCCTGCACGACTGTCCTCAGGGAGGACTTATCAAGGTACTGGCGGATCTGGGCGATCCTGGGGAGATGGATGAAAGCGGCCCTGGAGACTGCCAACACCTGGGCTGCCAGGGAGAGGACTGAATCCAAAACCATGCCCAGATTCCTGGCCCTGTCAGTAGGCTGGAGGGAAACACCCCCCAGTCTAGGGAGAGGGCCCATATGAAATGAAATGCAGGGGGATGAAACAGAATGAAACAAAACACCATTTTTCCATTTTGTGCCCATCCCTATTTTATTTAAGTATTTAAACAAAGCAATACTACCTCTGCTTGGTCTTCTTTTCTCCAGGCTAAACATTCCCAGTTCTTTCACGTGTGTGTGTGTGTTTGTGCGTGCGCGCGTGCATGGACAGACACACAAACAAAATTATTCCTGCTCTTGTTCCCTATTCTTGAGAGATAAAAAAATAATAATCTCATCCACTTACATGGAGAATCAAAAGCCAGGCGAAATGCAGCTCATAATCCTCACACATTTGGATAAGACCAGTGAAATTTTACTTCTCTAGGAAGGACTAGCCGACGATTTATTTGGAACGTTGAGAAAGATTCCAGCTTTTATTCGGTCCATATATTTTGGACGTTCCCAATTTGTGCTCACTAAAAGATTGCAGAAGTGCCTGTTGATAGGGAGAAGATTCCCCATCATTTCCCCAAAGCTCCACCTCGTGAGATGGAGCCACACATCATCCCGTCTTGGATCGCTGCAAAGGAGGGGGAAAACAATTAGAGTTCACGACAATACATACATTTCCCCATGACATCTACAAGAGGACACAGAGAAGTCGACCTTATAAGGGATACTATATCTTCCTTCTGTGTCATTGTCCCCATGTCTACCAGTGGCCTTACATGTCCATTTCCCTTTCTGTGGATTTCAGGCTATAACTTTTCATTCACAGTTATATCAGCAATAAAAGAACTTTGCAATTAAATGGGAAATCTCTCTCTCTCTCTCTCTCTCTCTCTCTCTCTCTTTCTGCCTCACTTGTTGTCCGCTGACTCTAATAATCATCTAGCAATGACCTTGAGAGACCAAACATTTGTCTTGATTTAAGAGCTATTAGCGATCTTTTCTTCTTCTTCTTCTTTGTTTGGTTTCCCCAGCGCTCGGAGGCAAACCACTTAGGCAGCTACCCAAAAAAACATGGCGGTGGGGGCAACAGGAGAGAGGGAAAGGATGCCGATAAAAATCAAACTCTTCTCCACTCTGAAAATTGTACTATGCTATCTCTGTGCCAGCATAGGATGAAGAGAAAATGGTGTATTAAAAGCTTTTCATTGTGGAATAATGTGAACAGCAGCCGTGGTAATTATAAAATCAATAATTTGTAATAAATATGTCCTCCTTATATAATTACCAAATGATTGCAAAACCAATATTATACACTCGTTATAATAGGAAAGGTTGCCACTAAAGACTTCTCACATTACACACGACGGTTCACCTCTTAAACACCCCTCCTTAGATAAAGCACAGGATCTATCCCCTCTCAGAATTAAATGTTTTCTATTGTTGTCCCTTGTCGTCACTCTCTCTTTTTAGAGTATTTGATCCATGCATCAAGTAGGCAGTGGGAGGACTTAGCTTTGAAAGCGATTGCACATCCAAATCATGACTGCAATGTCTCCTAGAGCAACATTAAGGTCTAACCAAAGATCGTCAAGTGTGATGGAAGGGAGAGGATGGGAGGCCATCCCTGGCAGTAAGCCAAGGATTGGGGCCAAGCCTAATTCCCAACCCTGCTTAACTCCCCTTGACCCATATTAGGCCCTTCTTTCAAGTCTAGCACAGAGATAGGGACTACAGGGGAAAGGGACATAAGCACATAAGAAGAGCCATGCTGGATCAGGCCAAAGGCCCATCTAGTCCAGCTTCCTGTATCTCACAGTGGCCCAACCCAATGTGTCCAGGAGCACACAAGAGTAGATATGTCTCTTCATACCACTCCCCTGCATCTGGTCCTTGAAGAACCCCAGTTTTAAGCCTGGAGATTGCACATTTCCATCATGGTTGGTAACCTGTGATGGACTTCTCCTCCAGGAATCTGTCCAATCCCCTTTTGAAAGCATCCAGGCTCGATGCCATTGCCACATCTTGTGGCAGGGAGTTCCACAGACTAACAACATGCTGAGTAAAAAAAAAATATTTTGTCTGGTCTCACTCTCCCAACCCTCATTTTGAGTGTATGTCCCCTAGTTCTGGTATTTTGTGAGAGGGAGAAGAGTGTCCCTCTATCCACTTTAGTCATGCCGTGCATTATTTTGTATGTCTCTCGATCGTATTCCCCCTAGGGCACTTTTTTCCAGACTAAAGTGCCCCAAAGATTTCACAGCCCATTCCCCCAGTTTGGCTACTTCAGCACAATGGACAGCGATCCTACTTAGAGCCATTTCCCCCACTGATTCTCAGCCCTTGAGTTACTCTCACTGGCTCATCCCACCCTAATGAATTCTGAACCTATTTGTACAGAGGAAGATATATTGCCCCCCCACTCGGAATGACGAGGCGAGGCAGTTTGTTGGGGTAAACTGGGCCACACTTTATTAACAACAACATTATAACAATAACTGGAGGGGCCAAGCATCTCTTCATTTGGTCGGAACCCCGGGGTCTCCCGGGACCCCTCCGACCGGCAGCCTTAGGCGAGCCATAAACCCCCGGGTGGTGCCGTCATAGGACGGCACGGCCCGGGCCGGTTAATTTGGTTTCTTCCTCCCTGCCTGCTATTCTCAGACCTGGGTAATTCCCAGTGCAGGGAGGCGCTTGCCTTCCCCCACCGCAGCCCCGTGACCTCCCGGCCCGCCGTGCTGCGGTGAAGGGGCGTTTACCTTTAACTTGCGAATGTTATGCTCCCTGCTGCCCTCCATGCTTTTAGCCGCCAAAGTGTGACCGATATAACATTTCAACAACATTTAACCTCGAGGAACCAGTGTGGGATAGGCGAAAAATCCCCGCCCTCAACGGCCAATCTAGAGTGCGGGTCAAAAATTCCTATCCGGCCCCCAATCGGGCGACCAGGTAAACTCACACTAGCCCTAACGCGGTGGGTGGGTGGGGAACGCTGCTCCGTTAAGACTGGAACCTGGGGGGAGGAGCCACCCTTTATAGGGCGCTCCTCCCCCCGCCCATGCAGGACCTAAGGTCCTGCCTCGCCTCCTTGCCCTCCTCGGGCAGGGCAAATCGGCTCCGCGGGTGGACGAGCCGCCTGCGGAGCTAGCATTAGAGAGGCTTCCTTGTATTTACCCAGATTTTTTCCCTTCTAACTCACTGGCAACAGCCACAGCATGCAGCATCAATCTACCTTTTCGCCATGTACGTCTTCTGATGTCTCTGCTAGATTACATGAAGGAGATAGTTCATGGGCTGTGGGACTTCTCGGTTGCCATATACTATCTATAGCAGTGACGGTGAACCTTTTAGAGACCGAGTGCCCAAACTGCAATTCAAAACCCACTAATTTTTTTTTTTGCTAAGTGCCAATACAGTAATGTAACCTGTATACAGGTGGCTGTGAAGGGGCGATGTCAGGTGCTGTGACGACACCTCCCTTTTAGACGTGTACCTGTGATGAAAATGTAAAGTGTAAACAATCAATATATTAATCTTCACCGGATCCTCTTGGTAATGCTGCCACCTTTTAAATCGACCCCTTATGAACTGGGACAGCTCAGATGTATAATATAAAAATAATAATGATGTTTCTTGAGAAAATAAATAAATACAACAATGACTGAAGTTGGTATGCGTTGCCTTAAACATAGAATAGATTAAATCAAATCTTCCAGCCTCCCTGTCTTTTAGTAAATAGTAAAGCCCTCACACCTAACCTGCCTGACTGAACTCTAACAGAGCTGTGCTCTCTCAGCACTCTCAACTTTCAACTCTCAACTCTCAACTCTTCCTCACAGACCAGGCTCCACCCTTTTTATACCATACAATCCCCTGCCCTCCTGCTTGGATTGGCTGACGATTTACATATGTATTTCTCCTGCTTCCAGGGTGTTGTCACAGGTGCCCACAGAAAAGGCTCTGAGTGCCACCTCTGGCACACGTACCGTAGGTTCGCCGTCACTGATATATAGCATCCCCCCTACTTCTCTGAGGATTTGGTCTGTGATTGCTCTTTTCTCTTTTAGTGACAGGAACTTTTTTCCTAGCAAAGGTATCCACATTTTCAGCGTTGCAAATTTGCAGTGCATTAACTTGATTGTCACTTCCAAGAATAACACAAGTTTCAGAAGCCAACAAAGTCTCTACATCATGTGATGCAGTCCCTGGATGAAAAGATAATAACATTCATGCAGAACATTTTACAAATACTGTTTTACAAATATTGAAATATAGAAATTTCTGTAAAAATAATTTACACTCATCTGATTTTGCCAGATTTTGGAAGCTAAGCACGGTCAGGCCTGGTTAGTACTTGGATGGGAGACCACCAGGGAATACCAGGTGCTGTAGGCGCCTGGAGTAGGAACTGGCAAGCCACTCCAGTATTCCTGCCAAGAAAACTCCATGAACATGGGGTCACGAAGAGTCAGTCAGAACTGTAACAACACAACAACAACAACTGTAACTGTTAAAGAAAAAAATGGAACCGACGTAAACTCAGAAAAGTAAGTGAAAGTGATTTTTCTTTAACTTTTTTACATTGTTTCCCCATGCAATATTGGCGAGAGTCCTCATGCTTGTTAAAGGGCTTTTGCACAATGTATGGAGAGTTGAGCAATTTAGCAGAAGTAAAACAGATATGGTCTTCTTTTGTGGACTTATAAAAAATCAGAAGCATTAGAGGGGATGACTTTTTGTCATTTCATTGAATTTGTTTATTTATTATGTAGTTTTGCATTTGTATACTGCTCCCTTTTCCCAAAGGAACTCTGGGCGGTTCACACAATAGGCTTAAAAACAGACAACAATAAAACAATATAAAATAGTAAAATAGTGCTGGGCAAGAGGCAAAAGCTAAACAACAATGAAAAAAGAGAAGGAGAAAACAACAACAACTTGGTACCACATTAGCAGTCGCCTAAGGCATCACTGGACAGCCAGGTTTTAAGGACTTTCCTGAAGGATGACAATGTGGGAGCCTGGCGTATCTCACCAGGTAGCTTGTTCCAAAGCAATGGACCGGCCACCGAGAAGGCCCGTTTTCGAGTTACTACCCTACGGGCCTCCCTGGGGGTGGCCATCCAGAGTGAGAGATCCATAGAGGAATGGGTGGGTACGGGCCAGCTCTGATCGTAGGGAAATACACTCTGCCAGATAATCAGGACCCAGGTCATGGAGGGCTTTGTAAACCAAAACCAACACCTTAAATCTTATACAGGAGGCAACGGGCAACCAGTGCAGGCAAGCCAGAATGGGGGTGATGCGGTCAAACCTGCCTGCACCACCCACCAACCTGGCTGCCACATTCTGTACCCGCTGCAGTCGCCGAACAAGTTCAAGGGGAGCCCCATGTAGAGAGTGTTACAACAGTCTCACATCTTCTGGTCATTTTAATAAAAGTCACCCCTCTAAATGAAGTTGTTTCTAAGTGTAACACTTTAATACATTTTTGCACATTTTCTAGCTGGGGGCTGTGTTGTACAGCTCAGAGTAATGTGAAATCTGAAGCCTGCTTATGGTCCGGTCCATTCATTATGCTATTATTTACAGATCATTTTAATTCACGTCAGAATTTGAAAATGTCAAGTTTCACAGGTATCACTCTATCATTGCCTTAGTTTCTTTACACATTTATACTTATCTATTACAGTTTAATTTTGCTTTTCAGGCTATTAGAATGTTGCCTCTTAAACACATAATACACACAGCCACACATGGGGGGATAAATGGTGTCCATCCCCTGTCGATCCAACTTGAAGGGTTCTAAAATTCTACGCTACTAAATCAATTTAGCCTTAAGCTCAATTTTCCTCTGCCGAACGCTCTACTTGATAAACTCCTCAGGGCTACCGGTCTGGACAGCTTTGTTAAACCTAATTTTATTAAAACCTGGGTTATGAAAATCTTGTTTGCATAATTATCTACATTAAATATTTCTACCTTTTTCTTTGGAGACTTCATTTATAATTACTTTGTTCTCCCCCCCTCCTTTGCTTCCAAACTATAATTTAAAATCCTATCTGCTGGCCAAAAAGAGGAAGGAAGGAAGGAAGGAAGGAAGGAAGGAAGGAAGGAAGGAAGGAAGGAAGGAAGGAAGGAAGGAAGGAAGGAAGG
>JAHTLZ010000148.1:72642-94661 GCA_023846285.1 Phrynocephalus versicolor
GAAAAATTGCTCATTTCGTGCCCATCTCTAATCCTAACTGTTAGATGAAAGAGAAATGTGGTCAACCACCTGGCAGATCTTCTTTGATTCGTATTCCTGCCTTGAGCAGGTGGTTGGACTTGATGCCCTGGTAGGTCCCTTCCAACTTCATGATTCCATGAATGTATGATGCATATCCAGAACTCATACTAATGGGTTCAAACTACTGGAGGGCAGATTTAAACGGAGCCTCAGGGAAAATGTCTTTACTAGAGAGGGGCACGACTTAGCGGAATTCCTGTTTCCGTTTCCGTTACTCGTTTCCGTTATGGAACGGAAACAGTAACGGGAATTACTCCGCCAGAACTCAAACTCAAACCGACTAAAGAATAATTGGGTCTGATTTGTCGTGGTCGTTCCTGGCATCGCGGCGATCCCGCGATGCCAAGCGGCACAGAAAAAAAGTTTTTAAAAGTTAAAAAAACCCCGATTCCCGGCCATTCCGGCCAAAAAAGCAGGCGGAAATATGCCTGCCTCTGAGAGTGCACCTACCAGAGGGGTGGATTCTGGGGGGGGGTCCCGGCCTCCCCCCTCTCCTCCTGTCCTGTCCTGGGCTGCTCTGTGGGACTCGCTGCCGCAGGCTCGCACCAGCAACGGCGGGGGGGGGAGGCTCACCGCCGGCCGCTGCAAAAGCGGAAGCGGCACAGAAAAAAAAGTTTTAAACTCCCCCCCATTCCCGGCCCAAAAAAAAGCAGGCAGAAAGCCTGTGCATGTGCAGTAGTGCACCTACCAGAGGGGTGGTTTCTGGGGGGGGTTTCCTGGCCTCCCCCCTCTCCTGTCCTGGGCAGCCGGACTCGAGTCGCCACGCCATGCCATGCGGTGCGGGCGGGGGATCCAAAATGGGGCGGCGACCGCAATATTTTTTTTGAAATCGTGGAGTGGTCCAAAAACACACAGACACAAGCACCACAGAAACATGAGAAAATTGCTATGCTGCTGCCAGAATTTTTACAGTAGCAGTGGTGGTTTTTCTTGCAACAAAATGTCTCCTCCGGCTCCCCTGTCCATTGATTTTATTTTATTTTATTTTATTTTACACCTGCGCAATGATGGGCTGGCCAAGTGGCCATGTGGGAGTGGACCATGCAAATTTTTGGAGCCATCCCACCAATCGCATGGCCACTTGGCCACTGAGACTTCTGGGATGTGCCAAAAAGACCACTAAACCCTGCCCTAGCCCCCTAACCCTAACCCTAATCCTTGATTCCTTACCCATACACCACAGTACACTGTCCTCTTAGTGGGTCAGAGAGGCACCCAGAGGTGCACCCCAATACTCACCCTAACCTCACCAGTAACTAGCCTAACCCTAGCCCTTGCGCTAACCCAGTTGCCTAAGCCAGATCTGTACTTGCATTGCACTACACGCAAGTACAATTCCCTTCTTGGTGAGACACAGTGGGTGCAGTCTGCCAGTCCGCCACTTGTGGCTCTGGCTGACTCCTCCTGCAGCAGCAGTGCCATGCAAACCATGCCCTCGAGTGCTGCTTGTGTCTCACCGTCACCGACTGCTGCAGGGAAGGCACCCCAAAAAGAGGGGTGCCTCTGCCAGTCTGCTGTGTCTCTGCGTGCAACTTGGTATGCATATCCATATGGCTATGCATGCCCTTTTGCAGCAGCAGGTGAGGAGAGGAGACTCCCATGCCATGAGGGGTCTCCTGGAGCCTGCTTTCCCTTCCTAGCGGGTGAGGAGAGGAGGCACCCACCCCCAAAAAAAGAGGTGCCTCCAGGAGCCTGCTTCCCCTACAGCGGGCCAGAGGAGGCACCCACCCCAGAGAGGTGCCTCCAGGAGCCCGCTACCCCCCAAACCAGTTTAACGACAGACGAAAAACCGAAAAACGAAACAACTATTTTTTGCGAAGTTTCACGAAAAACGGAAACGAGCCGACACGGGCCGCCTCCGACACACGACAGCTCGAAAACGTCATTTTCCCTAGTCGTGCCCATCTCTAGTCTTTACTGTTGGAGCAGTATGACAACGGGATGGATAACTTCAGGAGGTGATGAGTGCTCCAACACAAGAGAAAACTGGACAACCACCAGTCAGTTCTGCTTTGATTTGGATTCCAGCACTATACAGAGGGATGGTTTTGATGGCCATAGAGGCCCCTTCCAACTCCGTTGTTCTAACGATTCTATATCTTCCTTCCACCCCCAAAATATGCAACAGAAAACATTATAACTCAAATGATGAGTTAAAGTCACCTTAAAGGGCAGCGGCTCGGTGTTCATCGGCACACTGATGTGATTTTCCAGGATGCAGGATGTTAAAGTACTCAGGAGCCTTCTGTGCCAGAAAAAAAAATGTTTTAAATGCAACTTCATGACCTTTAAAATACTACTAATAATAAAGCTCTTCCAGTAGATATCAACCTCCTGCTAAGTGTGCTCCGTCTTTGAAGTCGTGTTAATTCAAGGCCATTAAAATAGATTCTGTTAAAGGCGCCATTCCGTCAGACACCCCAACATACAAGGCGAGAAGAGAGAGGGAGAGACAGAGATTTAATTAGTGATGCTCTATATCTTCAAATGTGCATGTTTTTTCTGAGTAATAATGGACTAAGTTTGTCTTCAAAAGCCATTTTAATAGTGTTAATACTAGTAAATATTGCTCATTTTGGTCCTGATGCCCAATTTTAATAGTTCCCACGGTTTCTAAAAAGTCATTTCTTATTGTTTTACTGTAGGAAGAATCTTCCTTTAATTATGTCATAATTGTTTGCAAGCCATAGAATCTTAATTAATGCCAGTGGCTTCAGGGCACAGGCTGGAAAACGCAGTTGATGGTTACATTTATTTCCCTGCCACTTCCTGATGGTGGAAGCCATGCCGCCTCCCCTCCCCATTCCTTCAAATGCTCTACCTCCGTTCCTTGTACTTTGGGCCTGTTCGGAGAACTTGCATAACACTCGGGTGCAGCGCCCTTTTGAACCGCATTGCAGCACCTTTGATTCCTGTGCCTCCTTCCAGAATTCACACGAAGGCTCTTTTCCACAACACCCACTTGCATGACGTCTCTAGAAACATTGTGGATGTAGGACTGGTAATATTGGTCTCCTGCCAAAGGGGAAGAGCCTAAAGCACCTACACTTCTGATCTTTCTCCACCTCTTCTGATACAGGTATGTAACCCGCATGAGATCTTGGTTCATCCCCAAAGTTTGGGACTAAAAACGATAAAGGCGATAAAGGTTGTGAGTAAGAGGACTGAATCTGAGCTTCTTTCTTTCTTCCTTCCTTCCTTCCTTCCTTCCTTCCTTCCTTTCTTTCTTCCTTCCTTCCTTCCTTCCTTTCTTTCCTGGATTTGTGTTCCACCCGTCTGGCAGCAGATGCCACCCTGGGCCCTTGCCAATGTGATTTAGGCATATTTATATATATGTATGTGTTGGAGGGGTGACTTTATATAGTGAATTAATGAACTGTACAGTTGGACCGCTGTATCCACAGCAGATTGATCCCCCCCCCGGCAGATAGCGAAATCAACGGATAAGAGCAAATGATCTTATCTGGGGATTATGGTGGCAACAAGGTTGTTAGGGTGCAAGGGTGAAAGCTTTCATGCCCAACACCCCCCAAATGCTGGCAAGCAGTGGTGGAGGCAAGAGGGGGGAGAAATCTTACTGATGTTGAGCCCTCCTTGTTGCCTCTGCTGGCCAATCACCCTTTTCTCTGCTGGGCACGATGGCAGGCCTGTGGGGGTAGTGGATGCAGCAGCAGCAGCGAGGAGGGATTGGCATTGGCAAATTTTCTCCCCCCCTTGCCACCATAGCTGGTCTGTGGGGCTGGCAGCGATGGCAGCAAAGAGAGGGGGGGGGAAACTGAGCTCTCTTTGCTGCTGCTGCTGCATGCCGGCCACCCTCCAGATGGGTTGGGTGGGGACTTAAGATGACCCACCTGCACAACCAGCCTTTGAACTTCACACTCGGATCCTGTGCAGAGGACCAGAAGTTTTGAACTTCCCGGTTGAGCTTAAACTTCCAGTCCTCCACCCCGGACCTGAGCAGGAAGTTCAGAGGCTGGTTGTCTAGGTGGGTCATCTTAAGTCCCCACTCCACCCTTCTGGAGGGTGGCCGGCATGCAGTGAAAGTAGCAAGGAAGGCTTCCCCCCTCCTCAACACCGGGCCCGGACCTCCCCTGCACCCACTGTTCACCAACTGTGGATAACTAAATCTGTGGTTGGTGACTCAGTGGATGCGGGGATCGTATGGTACCAAAACCTTCTTTTTTAGATGTTGCAGCTTCTCCTATATTGTGGATACCCAAGCCAGCTGAGGAAGACATGTTGGATTTTTGCCTGACTTTGAAAGGAAAGGGACTCTTGTATTGTGAACATTCCCCAAGAAGTTCCTGCATAGGTACTGTTTTCCAAGGACTTTGGCGCACAAATTGTAAAAGCAAAGTGTTCTGGTTATATACCACCCCATACTGCTTCAAGTAGTATCTGTGCGGTTTACAGTTTTTATACAGTAATGCAAGCTACACATTGCCCCCCTCAGTTAGCTGAGGGCTCATTTTACTGACCTCGGAAGGATGGAAGCTGAGTCAATCATGACCCTGCTACCTGGGATTGAACCCCAGGTCGTGAGCACAGTTTTAGCTCCGGTACACACATTTGATCACTGCACCACGAGGCTCTATTATTTTGTTATTGCTACACTTGCTCATGTTGTTGATTATATGAATACGAATAAGGGAAGACTTGTTTCGTGAAACTGTATTTGCAATATTCATCAGTACTAAGCATGGAGTCCCAAAGAACTTAAAAATGTTATAGGTACACTAGATTCCTTCCTTGCATTTTTATTATTCCATTCATTTTGTTTTGCTCTGTTCTTTTTTTTAACTCTCATTTTATTGCATGATTTTTCTAATAAAACCACAGCCAGTATTTTATTTCACTGTGCAGTCTAGAGCTGAGCACAAACTGGAAAATTGGTGGTTTTGTGATGGTCTGTGGTTTGTGGCTAACAGCGAACCTCAAACCACCAAGAACCTTACCATTTATTTCATTTTTTGTGATTTTTTTTTTTAGGATTTTAAGCAATTCACTCATATTGCAGTAACAGAAACGAAATGCACGACAAAATTTCCAGTGTTTCTGTTTGTTTTGTTTCATTTTAGAGACAAAATTTGTTTGTCGTTTCGTTACGTAAGAAAATGAAAAAACAAAAATGGAAACGAAAAATTGTTCATTCCGTACCCATCTCTAATGCTTTATTATGGACTCCTGCATTGAGCAGGGGGGTCACACTGAACGGCCTTAGGGGGCTCTTCCTCTATGGCTGGATGATTCTATGAAGTTCTTCTGAAACGAGGACAGGAGAACAATGTGCTCTCAGAAACCTTTCCTTGGAGGCATTGACAGGGAAAGGAAAATGGTGTTCTGTTGTCTTGAGTTGTTGACATTTGTATCTGTGAGTGGAGATAATGGTGCTCCCCTCTGGTCAAGCAGAAGAGGCAGGTCTCTCAGAGGGGCTGGGCAGAGACATGAAAGATATCTGAAAAGTGAAGAACACTTGCAGACTTTGGCCCTGGTCCCACGTCCCTTTAAAAGCAGTTTAAATTACTAGATAAACTGTGTCTAAAAATGCCATCCCCATGGCCACTGGGCTTTTTTTTTTTGGGGGGGGGAAAGTGCCCCTTTAAGCAAGGTTTCTGTGACTCACCCAAGAGGTAGGGACTTTTTTGCCTCGCTTTGAAAATCCAGCTTTTAAGGAGGCAGACACTGTGGGACCACGCAGATGATCCGGGTTTCTTTTTCTTTCTTTTTTCATAGCACTGTTCCTGGGGCCGATGGGCTATTTTTAAAAAAAAATTCCCTGCACATTGGAGCAACAGGAAGTTCAATCGGGTGCTCGAAGCATTAATTTCCCCCAGCCAAGTGGTCCATTTTTAAAAAATGCTACCTTCACCTGCTGGCCAAGGGGGTTGAAATGCACTTTAAAATAAAATAAAAAAAACAGCTTTTGACGTGGGAACTCCTGTCCCACATATTAAATCATGTGATGGGATGAAGAGGAAAAGATGGACCTTCTGAAGATCAGGATCGAAACCCAGGTGTGACCACAGCCTTTGTCATTCGCATTGATTCAGGTTGTCTTGACTGGATGAGAAAATTTGATGGGGGGATTTTCTAGCTCCATGAAATTTTGCACCCCCAGGCAAGAGAGAGAGAAAAGACCAATATGCAATTGTTCGGGGAAGACAAGTGGAGTAACTTACAGTGGTTACTCACAGCTAATCAGCACATGCATCTTTGCATTATCAACCATGTGGCAGACCAGTGAGATGGCCAGCAATAAAAATTCAGGGCAGGAACCCGCTCATTACTATTGAGATCTTGCTGTGAGTGCCTTCTACAAGTGTGACTACACAACAAGATTTTGCCCAATCTCCCCCCCCCCGGGGAGAATTCATTTTAAGAACTGTGATATCCGCAGGGGATCAGTTATAACCCCCCCCCCCCCATGGATGCCTCCAAAACCTGAAGTATCTAGCACTATCAATTGCATTGTCTCTTCCTCTCCCTACTGGTCAGTTATGATAAATACAATCATATTTCAGAAGGCCATCCAAATTAGCTGCAACCATGGAGAAAGAACCCACTTCCTGCTGATTGGATTTCCAGTAGAACTTTTGCAGAATTGAATGTCTAGGCAAACCCTTGCCCTGTGCTGTGGAAGAATGGGGATTCACAGAACTGAACAGCTTCAAGTTCCCCTGATTAGCACAGCCCCCTTTGTCATTAAGTGAATCAGTCTCAACAATTCACTTGGAGACATTAGCAGAAGAAAGAATGAAAAATAAAGTTTCACTTGTTACAACAGAACAGATCAAGCAGCAAACTGGGAAGAAATATGATGGCTTGCAGCAACAGGCCTGAACAGACTACTGACTACCAACAGATAACAGAGAGGCTCAATGTAAAAGGCTCAAAACCAAAGAGAGGTGGGTCTCTCTTCAAATCCACAGACCGGGGGGAATTACTGGTTAATGCTGGATAGATTGACAGTCGCCCCGTCCCAGAAGCTCCTTCCCAGCCACGCCTACTAAAGGCAACATGTGCGGTTGCAAAATTCCAACACAACTCTCGCCATTTGTCCTTTTCTGTTCATTTAACGATATCTCAAATGGCCAATATAACATCTCGTTGCCGTTTCTGCCTTCCTCTTTTCATTGACCTCTGACCCATAAATGTCCTGTCTTGCTTCAAGTACGTTTATTTATATCCTTCCTTGAGTTTTTGAACCTTTTGATCAAGGAGCCCATCTTCTCAGCTGATAGCTGATAGAGAATGTTCGGCAGGCCCACCAGTGCGGGCCAGGCAGTCACCCAGTATATGAAATTGTGACAAGGTATAATGTAATGGTAGTTATGTGAATCTCCAATAAACTAGTGGTACTTCACCGATTACTTGGAGAGAAAGTCTTTTAGCGTGCTTGAAGAAGTATGAAATGAATTTCATTTCCTTCTCATTTGCCTTCCTTTTGAAAGGTTTCATGTGAGATATGTGACCAACTATTACAGTCGTAATCCATCCATGACAAAGCTCAATTTTCCCTGAGAATTTACTTCTGAATGGGCTGCTGGGAAAAAGAAGAAGGAGTGGGGAGGGGGAAACCCTGAAAGCTGAAAATTAAAGTACACTGAACAGAGCAGGCACTCAGCTGTGGACAATTGTCTGTCAAGAAAACCAGTCTGAACAGAAAAGTAAATAAGAATCTGGATTTATTCTGAGGGGGTTCATAAAAGATGCCTCCCCTCGCTAAAGTTTTATGAATCACCCTTCGGAAACTTGGCTGTCACTGTGTGAAATGCAACCTGCAGGTGGGCACTTTTCTGGTAAGTGCACAGAGGTCATCAACCGCCATTGTAAAACATTGGGGAGTCAGAACAAGGGTTGTGGGACATGTATTCTCGAAGGCTTTCATGGCTGGCATCTGATAGCTGTTGTGAGTTTTTCGGGCTGTTTGGCCGTGTTCTGGAAGGTTTTCCTTCCTGACGTTTCGCCAGTCTCTGTGGCCAACAACATCTTCAGAGGGCAGGGAGCTCTGGGAGATGTTGTGAGACATCTTTCTGTGTCAGATGCCCTTCAGATTCCTCAAATATTTTATTTATTTATTTAGTTAGTTTATTTATTTATATGCCGCCCACTACACAAAGGTCTTCTGAATGGCAGCTTACAATAGAAATGAACAATTAAAACAAAGCATTAAAATATCAATTAAAACAACAATAACCTTTAAATACAAAACACTAAAATTGCCATCAGGACCCACAGTCTATATTATGTTAGTTAAAAAAACTTCTGAAACATAAAGTTTTTTACCTGGTGCCAAAACATCATCAGCATTGGTGCCAGGCGGATCTCAGATGGGAGGGTGTTCCATAGCCTGGGGGCAGCTACCAAGAAGGCCCTATTCCTACAAGCCATCCCTTTCACCTCCTTAAGGGATGGCTCTTTCAGGAGGGCCCCCTGGGTAGATCTTAATTGCCGGGTGGGAGATGCCACATTCACCTCCTGTGCTTCTCCGGGCAAAACATAACTGTAAGGTTTCCAACTGATATCTGGGCATTGGATGCAGGAATGCAGGAGACATTGCGGTGCATATGGAAAAGGAGATAGTTCTTCCCCGACATGTCATGGAATCATGGAGTTTGAAGGCACCTACAAGGCCATCAAGTCAACCCCCCTGCCAAGGGCAGGAATCCAAGCAGAGCAGATCTTGGTGGTCCAGTTTTGAAATTCCTCAGCATGGAGAGTGCTCTGCACCTCCCAAAGTGATTGATTCCACTGTGATGCTGCTTGAACAGCTGATATATTTAGTCTAAACCCAGCTTCCTGTAACTTGAGCCCATTATTTGGGATGTTCCACAACAGATCCTACCTATCTCTTGTATGACTACCTTTCAAGTAATTGAACAGTGCTCTCCTCTCTCCCCTCAGTCTTCTTTTCTCACTCCTAAACCTGTCCATTGCTTTTACTCTTTCCTCCTAGGGCAGGGATGGTGAATCTATGGCACACGTGCCAAAGGTGGCACTCAGAGAGCTTTTGCCTGGCACTCGACGTGTCCCCTGGACATTCCCCCTCCAGCCACGAGGAATTTGTGGAGGAACAGAAGTAGGGGAGAAGCAGGGAGGGGAAGAGGCCAAGGCAGGGGACCAGAAGTAAGGTGGGAAAGAGGGGGAAAGAGGAGGGGGAGGTGGGCATTTGAAAGGGAGTTCCCCTCCCCTAATCGGGCATGTAAGCCAGGGGGAGGGTTTTCAAACTGCCTTGGAGCCACTGAAACAAGCGGCGGTCGCACCGCACCAAATTCAAAAAGGCCAAACAGCCTTCCTCCTCCTCCCCTTTCATGAGTGAAGGGGAGGAGGAAAGGGGCGTGGCACCTCCAAGGGTGCTTGCATGGTGCCAAATTCAAAATGACCAAGTAGCCTTCCTCCTCCTCCCCCCTTCGCTCAGGGAAGGGGGGAAACGGGTGACTCCACTGCCTCTTCTCCACCCAATGCACTGCAGCAATCATCCTCTGGCTTGGGAGGAGGGCACAGGGGACTCTGCTGTCACTTCTTCCTCCTCCTCCCCCCCCCGCATGCCACCAGCGCGATGATCCTCTAGCCAGGGAGGGGGAGAAGGGGGATTTTTGCTGCTGCTTCTCCCTGTGGTGCCCTGCCAGGGCGCTGATCCTCTGGCTGAGGAGGGGGGAACAGGGGACTTTACCACCTCTTCCCCCCCCCAATACCACCAGGATGATGATCCTCTGTCCAGGGAGGGTGAGAAGGGGGGACTTCGCCGCCGCTTCTCCCCCCACATGCATTTTTAATTCAAAGTATGGGACATGACTGTATTATGGCTAAATTGCCATATTGGCACTCAGTGAAAAATAAGTGGGTTTTCAGTCCCAGTTTGGGCATGAGGTCTCAAAAAGTTTGGCCATCCCTGTCCTAGGGCTTGGAGTCCCGGCCCCTGATCATCCTTGTTGGACTTGCTTCAGTTTGTTGACATCCTTCTTAAACGGTGGTGTCCACAGATGGACATGGTAGTCAAGGTGAGAAGTAACCAGTGCTGAATAAAGAAGGACTTGTACTTCACAGGATTTGGAGACTATATTTCTGGTAATACTGTAGCAAGAAATACAAAAATAATAAGAAAATTCATAAGTATCTTTAACCTCTTTTTCACATTCCCAAGACTTTGTATATTTGCATTTTTCCTAAAATAAAATTAAGCAGTACTTATTTCTATAAGACTTTGGAGTCCTGGAAAAGTTGTCTGCTTGTTTTCCCTACAGGGAGATAAATAGCACTGAAAATAAAGAGCAGCCCCATTGTATGGCAAAGCAAAACTGATCCCTAGGCTCACACAAACCAAACAAACAATTTGCTTGAATTGCAGAGGAATTATATTTCATTGGTTTGTTCCTTTCTCTGTAAGCTTCCAATATGACATATGATGAACGAGCTATACAATAAGTAGATTCTAGAGAGGAGTATAGGAACACTGATGGGCCATGTGGAAAGAAAAAAGACCTGGAAGAAACTGGACATCATGGGATATGAAATTCCATCAATGGATGCTTCAGTGATTCTTTGTGGGCTTCTGGGAAGGTAGCCAAACAAGTAGAGATTAGTTTGAGCTGAAAGCAAAATGACAATTCACACCATCAAGTAACCTCCTGTTAATGAACAGTTTTTAAAAAAGGACTCAGAGAGGGAATTGGTGCTTCCATGCTTATCATTTATCAAAGGTGAATCAAAGCTAAAACTCTGATTATGGACTAAAACATCCAGAAGCCTTCTCCATTTGTTCTGCTGGCCACTATTCCTGGGACTTGCATGCCAGAACATCTGGAGACCTATGGTTGGGAGCCACTGTTCTAGACTATTTCTGAGTGCTCAGTGGTACACAGGCTACCTGCTAAGAATCACTGTCCTAAAATGGTGGCATAACAAACAAAAAATCTTCTGAAAACAGTCCACTCCTAGCCTCTTGATGCCATATGTGACATATTACAATCCAGGCTTGAGGGATGGTATTTTCTCTTAGGAACCTCTGCCTCTTTCTTTTCTCTCCCTTAGCTCAAGGATAAAGGAGAGACAGTGATGAGAAACCCTGATCATTATTTTTTCCAATGGTAAGAAACATAGGATATCAGAAGGTCAGCAAAGCAGGCTGGCCTAGGAGTTCCCGACACATTTATAAGGTGAGAGTGATGCTCCAAGATCAATATTATATTTGACTGCCAGCCAATGCAATTTTTTCAGAATAGGTTAAATGTGCTCCCGCTGCTTCCTTTTTCATATGGCGTTCTGTTATCAAGCACTGAGCCCTGCCTGAGATTCATCTGAGGTGGAAATGAACATCGGCAACTTTGAAATATTCCATAAACGCAGTGTGATATAGGAGCTATGACAGGCATGAAATCAGACTGAAACTTTTTATCTGCTGTATATCAGGTTATCAGTGAGACGAAACGACCTTTGCTGAAGGGTTTTCTCTTGCACTTTTCTTCATCGCCTCCTCCTCCTTCTTCTTTTGCCCCCGAAGTGAAATGTAATATATTACTCAAATGTCAGTTTTCCATCATTCGCGCAGCTGATATGGAGTGGCACCTAATTGCAATCTCCATCATTACCTTCATGACTAGGGACTGGAGCCAAGGAAATTTCTCTTCCAATCACCACTTGTGGGCGAAAAATAGCCACACCACGCTTCCTCTTCCCATCCACCGTGAAGACATCCCCTCCCCATCCCCCATGCTTTCAATGTTCTGAATCTGGAGCATCATATAAAGCAAGGGAAGAGGGACGCTGCCAATTTTGGATTCTAATGGTTTTGTCCTTCTCCAGTTTTCAGTTTTGTTCCACTCGATGCCTGCATTCATATTCCTGCTCTTTCAAAAGAGTCTGCAAGGTATTCTTCTCCTCCTCCATTTTCAGTCATCCGAATTCACGCGAATTTGTCTGACATTTTCATAGAAGCAAAGAATCATGAAGGGGCCTATAAGACCATTGAGTCCAAACCACTCTCAGGGCAAGTCAACACAGATTTGGCAGATGACCATCCAATTTTCTCTTGAACGCCTCCAGTGTTGGAGCACTCACCACCTGCAAAGGTCATTGGTTCCATTCTTGTACTGCTCTAACAGTTTCAAAGTTCTCTCCCCCCCACCCCAAGTCTTTAGCCTTACTCTGGCTTTCTGTAGCTTGAGCACATTAAAAAAGGCTAGCCTATCTCCCTTCTGTTTTCATTTCTCAAAGTTAAATCTGCCCAGTCCTTTCAGTTTTTCCACACAGGGCCTGGCTTCCAGTTCCCCAATTAGCCTTACTGCCTTCCTTTGAACCCATTTCTAGTTGTTGCCATCCTCCTTATAGTACAATGTCCAGAACTGGCCACAGTACTCAAGATGAGGCCTAACCAGTGACTAATAGAGGGGGGCTGGCATTTCACAGAATTTGGAAACTATGATTCTTTAATAGTGTTTGCCTTTATTGCAAGCCCTATTGCACTGTTGGCTCATATTCAGCTTCAACAATTTCAAGATGCTGTTTCTCTTATGATAACATTGAGCCAAGTGTCCTACATCTTGTAACTGGGCTGGGGGACCTCCCTTATGAGGAAAGGCTAACATTTGGGGCTCTTTAGTCTGGAAAAAAGGTGCCTGAGGGGGGATATGATTGAGACATACAAAATAATGCAGGGCATGTGTAAAGTGGACAGAGGGACACTCTTCTCCCTCTGACAAAATACCCAAACTGGGGAACATCCACTCAAATTGAGGGCTGGGAGAGAGAGAACAGACAAAATATTTGTTTAACCCAGAGTGTTAGCCTGTGGAACTCGTTCCCACAGGATGTGGTGATGGCATCTGGCCGGGATGCCTTCAAAAAGGGATTGAATCATAGAATTATAAAATCATAGAGTTGGAAGAGATGTCAAGGGCCATCCAGTCCCACCCCCTGCCATGCAGGAACTCTTATCACAATATTTCTGACAGATGGCCATCCAGCCTCTCCTTAAAAACCTCCAAAGAAGGAGACTCCACCACCCTTTGTGGCAGCATATTCCACTGCCAAACAGCTCTAACTGTCATGAAGTTCCTCCTAATGTTCAAATGGAATCTCTTTTCCTGTTTGGACAGATTCCTGGAAGAGAAGTCCATCACAGGTTACAAACCATGATGAAGATGTGTAATCTCCAGGCTTAAAACCGGGGTCCTTCAAGGGCCAGATGCAGGAGAACTGTATCAGAATACAGATGTCTAGTCTCATGCGCTCCCAAACACATCTGGTGGGGCCACTGTGAGATACAGGAAGCTGGACTAGATGGGCCTTTGACCTGATCCAGCATGGCTCTTTCTATGTTCTTATGTAGGTGTAAAACCTTGTGCATATCCCTGTTAAATTTCATTCTCTTCAGCTCAGTGCTCAGGGATCTCAAGATCATCATCATCCTCTTACAACCGCACTGCTAGGAGGGATCCTATGGATCATCAAGTCTAGCCTGTGTGAAGGAAGCCCAGCGGGGACTCAAACTCCCAACCTCTGGCTCTGTAGCCTGATACCTCTCTAAGCTGTTTCTGATCTGTTTTGGATCTTGTTTCTGAATTCCAGAAACAAGATCCAAAAAGATCTTGGATCTTGTTTCTGACTTCCAGAAACACGATCCAAATATTTGCTTTTCTACCCTAATATTGTATTATGTGCAAACTTGATAAGTAGTCCCTTACCCTAAGTCATCAATTAAAATGTTGAAGAGCACCAGGCCCAGGACTGAACCTTGTGGCATACAATTTGTTGCCTATTCCCCCCCCCCTATTTTAATGCCCAACTAATGGATGTTTCCCTAACCTGTGCATGAATCTGTGGTTTTGCTCTTTTGCAAGAAATGTCTCAAGGTATGATGCATTTTATGTCACTTTGCCTCCTATGTACACCTTTGTGTTAACTTCCCTGTAATGCTGAGTTCTCTGTGCAAATATTTCATTGAAGGGCCGTATTGCAACATTTGGAGCCATGTACATACTAAACGATTGCTGTGTCCTGATTCATGCACTGGTTTGGGAATCACCAATTAGTTGGGCATTAAAATTCAGGCTGAACGTGTTTGTACCAATCTCTACACATGCAGAAATCCCTTGGTAAGTAATATTCAATGTATATTAAGAGGCTGATTTAGTGCTATTGGTTCCCAGGTGAAAATCGAGCCATATAGCCAGAAACCTGGATTAGCATGTGTTTTATGTGCACGGGTTAGGCTTTCTGTGGTATCAGTTTGGATTGCCTGCAATATGGGAGGTCAGGTAGCTGCGTCCTTTTGCCTTCCATGTAGAGATGGGCACGACTCAGAAAAAAATTTTCGTTTTCATTTTCGTTTTCGGCTAGGGTCCGTTTCGTTTCGTTTCCGTTTTCGTGAACTAATTTCAAAATTTTTCATTTTCGTTTCGTTACGTAACGAAAATGAAAAAATGAAAACGAAAACGAAAAATTTTTCGTTTCTCCCCATTTAGCTCCATTATGTTTTTCCAGTAACGAAAAACGAAAATTGGCTCAAAATTAGTCATTTCGTTTCCGTTTTCGGTCCATTTTTGAACCGTTTTTCATTTTCGTTTTGTTACGTAACAAAAACGAAAAAAGGAAATGAAAACGAAAATACCGCTAAGTCGTGCCCATCTCTACTTCCATGAGTAGGTTAAGATTGAAAAAAGCTGCCACCTGAATCAATATCTGGCCAAAATGCATTCCAACACTTGCACAGGGGTGGGAAATGAACCCTGAATCAAACCGCAAAGCAAAGCAAAACAACCCACAGTTTCTTTTGGGGCTCGTTGGAGAAACCCACCTTCCCAGAACAAAATGAAACACCAAGCTTTTGTCAGCATCGGCGATTCATACACTTCGGGGTGTATTGTCCCTGCCCAGGCAGCCTGGAGCGACTCAAACAAATCTGTGCTTTGCTGGACCCAGAGAAAACAGTATATAGGATGGATGGTCATGGGTGGGTGGGAACTTCTTTGAGGGGGAGGGTCATAACTTCCACGTTCCAAATCCAATTTGCGCCAAACTTGGAGGGGGCAGAGTTTGTGAATAATTTATGTGAGCTTGGCATCTGAGACTCATTCAGGGGGCATTTTACCACTCCAAAATTGTACAAGGCAGAAAAGAGCTCATTTGGTTGGAAAGTTGATGAAATTCACGACTTGTGGCTTTGTGAATAGCGATTAATCACAGACCATCATGGACCTGTATTTTCCCAGTTTCTAGCCATTTCTACTCCCCACCACATGCTCAATGGGGCATTCTGGCTTTCGAGAGCAAAAGATGGAATAAACTAGCAATATTGTATGAAATACAGAATGAAGCTTCTGTTCCACTAATAGTTCTGGAGAACAGGAAATAGTCTATCCTTTCCTTCAAGCACATATCATGCATTTAGCACCCTTTTCTTTGTAATTGGTCACTGACTGGTAAACATGGGCTTAATTTGTGTGTATGACTCATAGAGTGCACATTTTTTTTTCTAGAAAATCCCAAGGTAGAAAGCCAAAGTGCTACCCAATCATGGTCCTAGACTGCATCAAGAGGGGGATAGGATCAAGAACACAGGAAGTGATAGTACCACTCTCTACTGCCTTAGTGAGGCCACATTTGGAATTCAGTGTCCAGTTCTGGTCACCACAATAGGAACAAGATAAAGAGGCCCCAGAAAAAGTGCAGAGAAGAGCAGTAAGGATGGTAATGGGGTGGGGGGGGGGCTAAATTGTATGAAGAATGACTAAAAGAACTAGGCATGTTTAGCCTGACCAAGAGAAGACTGAGGGGAGACATAATAGCAGTCTTCCAATGCCTGAAGGGTTCCCACAGAGAAGAGGGCATTGATTTATTCTCAGTTGCATCTGAGGGTATGACAACAACCAATGGGTGGAAACTAGAGATGGGCACAAATCGAGAAAATGGAGTTTCATTTCATTTCATTTCGTTAAGGAGTTTGTTTTGTTTTGTTTTGTTTTTTGCTAATTTTTGCAGAAAAATTCATTTCATTGCTTCATTAATCCGTTATTCATTTTTACCCACTTTTTCCCCAGCATCCACTGTGCGGCCTCCTTCTCTCCCCTCCCGATTGGCCCCACGATAACGGGCTGCAGGAGGGAGGCACTAGGGGCGGCGGCTTTCAAGCGGCGCTGCTGTGGCTGCCTTAAGCGCAGCCTCCTATCTCCCATCCTGATTGGCCCCGTGATAATAGACAGCAGGAGGAAGGTGCAAGGGGCAGCGGCTTTGGAGCTGCGCTGCTCTGGACGCCTAAGCACAGCCTCCTATCTCCCCTCCCGATCAGCCCCACGATAACAGGCGGCAGGAGGGAGGTGCAAGGGGGACAGCTTTGAAGCCATGCTGCTTTGGTCACCTAAACAAAGCCTGCTTCTTACCTGTCCTCCTGGGGCTGGGCTGAGGCTCGAGCCCGCTGCGTCCCTCAATGGCACCGACGAGGTGCGTGCTCCCTCCATGCAGCTAAGTGCGAAAGGACCTCTGGACCAGCACAAGGTAGGAGACATCTCCGCCCCCATTAACGAAACGAAGCTAACTGAACCAATTTTTCTCGTTTTGGTTCGTTTCATGTTAAATTTGCCCTTAGCTTCGTTATTCGTTTCATTATGTAATGAAATGAATAACGAATAATGAAACAAAAAAAAAAATCACTTCGTGCCCATCTCTAGTGGAAACTCATCAGAGGGAGAGCCAAGCTGTCATAAACAGGGGCGTGGCGTGGGGAGGGCAAGGGGGAGATGTGCCCTGGGCACAGCAACTACAGGGCACCATATCACCTACCACTCCCACCTCCCACCCGCCATCTCCGAGTCCGGCTGCAGGCAGGCAGGCAGGCATGCGAGAGCAGTGGCTGCGTCTTTGTTGCCACATGCAGGAAAGGTAAGGCACACATGCACTAATGTGCACACGCACATGCACGCATACACCTGCCCACGCCCACCCCACGCCTGCCCCCTACACGCCCCACATCCACAGGATTGCTGGGTGGACAGGAAGGAGTTGGAGAGGACCAGGGAGGGCGCAAAAACCAAGTTTGGCCCCAGGTGCCCCCAAACCTTGCTACGCCAATAGTCATTAAGGAGAAATCTCCTGATGGTGAAAGCCATTTAATACTGGAACAGCTTGCCAAGGATGTTGTGGGTGCTCCATCGCTGGAGGTTTTCAAGAAAAGATTGGACAACCATCTGCCTGGGATGACATGAGGTCTCCTGCCTTGGCCAGGGAGGTGGACTTGACTTCCAAGCTTCCTTCCAAGGTCCCTACGAAGATTCTATGATTCTGTTTTAATTTTCTGCTTTCTGATGCAGAATTCAATTATGGGTGCTTTCTTTCAATTCACTGTCTTGTCGCTTGGTTTGGGAGAACTGGGCATGTCTCAATCAAGGTTCCTCTGGTTTTTCTACAAGTTCTTCATAAGCTTTGAGCAAATTTAGAAACAAAAAATCTATTTTTTTAGAAAAATATATATAAGAAGAGTCACAAATCTGCACATTTTGCTTGAGTAAATCACAGCAGCCCTATAGGATGAGAAACAAGCCAACACAAAACAAAAGCAAAATTATGCATACCTTAGTTTTTCTCTGTGTTTCATTGGGATATCTCTTTCCCTTCTTATTTCATGAACAGTTTTGTTTATATTGCATTGGAGAAAGATTGGTCCCTTGACAACAGCAGCAACAGCAGCAACAACAAAAAACAACAAAAACAACAAGAAAAACAACACTCTCCCTGCCTGTCAAGGGATAGACAAATCTGTGTCATTACTGTGCAAATATGTACATCATCTAATTATGCACAATCAGAGAATTCACTTTCGCTTCCATGGACTGTGATATGACTCAGATACTCAGTAGGAGGAGGGCCTGGTCTGGAGGAGAGATGTTATCAATTGACTTTCATAAATTATTTTCCTCCTTCTACCGTGCAATGTTTTATTGCCTTTACATATTTGTTGGAGGGACCCAACTGAGATCTAAATTACTTCGTGTTTTATAATTAGGCGAGATAAAAGGATGCGTCCTGCAGTCTTTAGTAGTATGTTAAAAGTTTCAGAGAGGGTAACCGTGTTAATCTTTTCAAGAATTTCAGGCAAAAATCAAAGGGAAAACAAAACAAAACAAAAGACAAAAAACATGTGGCACCTTTTGTATTTTAATGCGACATTTTGTGGACTAAACATCCACTTCTTCAGACATATAGCAGCAGAATGAGGTGTGCAATATAAAATGGGATGGGATATACATTTAATCAGATATTCATTGGCTTTAGTATATGGAGTTGGGGTGGATAGGGGAGAGGGGAGAGAGGAGGAGGGGGAATAAGGGGAGGGAGAGTTGATTAGTAGAAATGGTGGCAACATTAGGCCAGGGTCTACAAAGCTGTGAAGGATGGTTTTATGGCTCTAGGGCCAGGATCTGTTTATATTAAGTGTGGTATTATGGCCCTGAGGTAAAACGTTTAACTATGTTAAGCTTATTCCAGGTTCAGGAAACATACAAACTTGATCTGACAAAGGCAGAGACAGGTAGGAAAAATGCTCAGCAAAGAGGAAGATGGGTTCTGAGCCAGGATCTTCATGATCGGATGGGAACAAATCAGTGTCACCCTTAAACTGGAATGATAACTCCTTATGGATGGCTTCCTTTTGGGGCTGATGAAAGCTGTAATGCCCTCAACTGCAGCTAGAATTTCCTTTTAGGTAAAACCTAAACTACACCTCTTGGCCAAGACCTATTTTAGGGTTTCGCTTCTGGGGTCTTCCTGATGGGTTTGGATGACGAATCCCATCAGCTTGAGATAGAATGGCCAACGGCAAGGGGTTATGAAAGCTGTATTCCAGGCATCTCCAAACTTCGGCCCTCCTGATGTTTTGGACCACAACTCCCAGAATTCCAAGCCCGTATTTCCAATGCAAAGGACTGTGGGAGTTGTGGTCCAAAACATCTGGAGGGCCGGAGTTTGGACATGCCTGCGTATTCCAAATATGTCAATTCTTTGTCAACAAATGTAAACGTCTTAAACATGAATTATGAAGGTAGTTAAAACTTAATCACATCCATTCCTTATTTTGCCTTCTGTAATGCTGCTCCTTAGGGCCATGGTGGCTCAGTGGACTAAGGCTTCTGAAAACTGTTGGCTGCAAAGTTGGCAGATCGGCGATTCAAATCCTGGGTGCCATGCAGCAGAGCGAGCTCCAGCTGATATCCCCAGCTCCTGCCAACCTAGTAGTTCAAAAGCATGTAAATGCAAGTAGATAAAGAGGTACTGCAAGTAGATAAATAGGTACCGCCGTAAAAAGCGGGAAGGTAAAACAGTGTTTCCTTGCAGCCACGCTAGCCACGTGGACTTGCACAACACTGGCTCTTCGGCTGGAATATGGAAATGGACATTGCCCATAGAGTCAGACATGAGTAGCATACAGGTAAACCTTTACCATTACCTCTAATGCTGCTCCTTAAGAAAAAAGAAACTTTTTCTTCCAAAAAAGAAGTTTTTTCCAGCTGAATGGCAGGGGAGAAAATTGCTCTAAATAAATAGATAAATAAATAAATATCTATATATTCCATTTCCAACAGATGAAGGTGGGGAAAAAGGATTGGAAGCTACCCAAAGAAAATGAATTATGCACTAAATTGTAAATATTCTATTTCTTCTCCTCATCTGAAAGTCCCCAAAGAAATATGAGCACTTGATTTAAAATTCAGCTCTGGTGACATTTTCTGGCTGCACACAGAACCTTAGAGAAGGTGCAGGAGTTTTGCTTTGAAAGATGGCTTTTTTATGGAGGTGCCACTTGCTGTTAATTTTTTTTGTTTATTTGTTTCCAGGCAACCTGCAATCTCTCTTTCCTCCTTCCCAAATCAAATGGCATATCCTTTTTTTCCCAAGCAAGGTGATGTTAAAAGAAGCAGGGGGGGGGGAGTGAAGTTTTAAATAAATGCATCTTTTCGGAACTATGCTTTAACTTATTTATACAGTGAAAAATATTTATACGGCAGGATAAAAAATTCATTCAGATAAAAATACATATTATGAGGGGGATAAAGCATGTTGACTTGGAATGAAGCATAATCTCTTTGCTAGAGAAGAGAAGTCAGCACGAGGCAAGCGGCCTCATAATAGAAGATTTTCACATCTTGTGCTTTTTCCAGTCTTTGTTTAAGCTACGGCCTGCTTTCCTGAATCGGTTAAATAGGGCACATGCCCATAATCATTGAGGAAATAATGTACTACCCTTTTTCTATTTAATGGCAAGGATTGTGCTACATGTTTTCAGAACAGGCAGGGGCTTCGCTGCATACAATGGAAAACACCTATCCAGTCCGGAGTTATTTTTTAAGGGGATTACGATACTAAGAATGCAAAAGCTTTCAGTGGCTTCCTTCCACACCTTGCTATTTCTCTCGCACATCCATGCTGAGCCTTTCTGGATCCGGAACGCCCTACCACAAGATGTGGTGATGGCATCTAGCCTAGATGCCTTCAAAAGGGGATTGGACAGATTCCTGGAGGAGAAGTCCATCACAGGTTACAAAACATGATGGAGATGTGTAATCTCCAGGCTTAAAACCGGGGTACTTCAAGGGCCAGATGCAGGGGAGTGGTATCAGGAGACAAATATCTAGTCTTGTGTGCTCCCAGAGGCATCTGGTGGGGCCACAGTGAGATACAGGAAGCTGGACTAGATGGGCCTTTGGCCTGATCCAGCATGGCTCTTCTTATGTTCTTATGGTGAAGGTATTTGTAGAAGGCACCAAGTCTACAAAGCACAAACAATTTTAAGCTCCGGAACTGGGAGCCATTTGCGGCAGAGTTTAGGGGTCCTGTACAAATACCCTATGGTTCTGTTGATGCAACCAAGAATTGCATTGGCTTTCCAGGCCGCCGCATCACACTGTGGGCCACCAAGACTCCCAAATCCCTTTCACAGGTACTATTCTCCAGCCATGTATCCCCCATCCTATATCTGTGCAACTCAGATATAGCACCCTACATTTCCCTCTGTTGAAATCCATTCCGTTAGCTTTTGACCGAACAGTTATCCCTCCTAGCTGTGCAATGCAAATACCGCATCATTCCCCATATCTGGCACTGGAGCAGAAGAGGGATGCCCTTTCTGGGATGCCACAGGAGATGACCTTCCATATGGGACATGGCAAATCACCTCTCCCCTTCTCTCCAAACAACCTGGCTAGCAAATTGCTTTTCCAACCAATGCTGTTGTAAAGTAGTTCTTTGACCTAGCAGACCTTGATTGCCCATCTTTCCCCCATCTCTCCCTCTCTGTTCCATTTCCACAAACAATCAAAACACACTGGGGTTGCTTCCTCACACCCACCCACCCAAAAAAACACCCTCTCTCCTTTTCAACCGCTTAACAAAATAATAGCTGACAGAAGAGATGCCTGGAAAATGACAGCTTCTGCCCATTTAAGCTTAATGAGTTGCTGGCCATAAATATAAAGTGGCTAAAAAAAAAAATTGGGGTGGCGGGGGTGGTAGCGAACAGGCTGCTATTAATTCTTGCCCTGTTCCCCTTAATGCACGGATCAGGCTTGCCGTAAACAGAAACAGTTTAAGCAAATTTGCTGCGAAATGCTCGGGCAGGGAACACCTTCCACTCCTTGCCTGCGACAGCTTCTCTAACATGATCAATTAAGCACTGATCATGAAAACGGGGCAGCCGGTGGGAGAAATGTCATCTTAACCTTGTCGCTATCTTGAGTCATATCTCAAGGGGAGGATCGGGGAATACAACGGAGAAGGGGACTTGGGCCAGGGTGCCTCTACAAGGATGCGTTCAAGAGTGTAAATAGCACAGGAAGGGGCTGTTTAGAGTGAGCTCAGAAACATAATTAAGAGTAATGGGATGCGACTAAGCAAGCCATACCCTGAAAGGGAGTCGCTTTAATGTCACGAAGCCAAGTGCATTCGAAACACTG
>JAHTLZ010000148.1:94671-115655 GCA_023846285.1 Phrynocephalus versicolor
TCTATCTATCTATCTATCTATCTATCTATCTATCTATCTATCTATCTTATGGCAGGCTACTAGGGAGAGAAAAGTGTATTGCTCTTTATAAGACAGAGCTGTTTTGTAGGGCAATTCTACAACAAAATTGTCCACTTTTTGAGTAAACTACATTTTGCCAGATATGACCCTTCCCTGACTGGTTCTTTGTTCCTGATTTCTTTGCTCAGCAAAATAAGTAACTACTGCAAAATACATATTCATATATTTGCCACTTGAAAACACTGCCTTTTTTCTTTTTGCCCTTTAGATAATCACCTTTTCATGTATGTGACCTGTTCTATTGGCAGTACAAGAGTGAAAAATCAGCCTGTTGCTATGAAAGATAAAGGTTGTTGCTGCACACGCATGCTAGTTGTGTCCAACTCAAGAGACAGCGCTCATCTCCATTTTCAATCCAAAGAGCCAGTGTTGTGAAAGTCCGTGATCATGTGGCTGGCATGGCTGAATGCATTTCTGCGCATGGAACACTGTTTTGCCTTCCTGCGTTTTATGGCAGTACCTATTTATTCTACTTACATTTACCTGCTTTTGATCTGTTAGGTTGTCAGGAGCTGGGGTCAGCAGCAGGAGCTCACCCCACTGCATGGCACCCGGGATTCAAACCGATGAGCTGTTGACTTTGCAGCTGACAGTTTCAGCACTCCTGCCCAATGAGTCACCATGCCCCAGTTGCTATGAAAAGTCAAGCAGTAAAGAAAGAGAGAAAGGGGGAGAATCGACCAGGACTGGAATAAATTGTTCATGCCCTACTAGTGTGCTTAAATAGTTTTTACATGTAGAACATTACAATTTTATCAACAAATCAAGGAAAGGGCATTTGTACAGAGAAATCAATTTGCCCAGCAACTATCTTCAAGACACAGTTGTAATTTAGTTTGCCTATAAAACACTTTTGTAGATCTAGGTTTATTTCTTCTGGGCACAGAGACACTGTGGCAGTCTTTTTTTTTCTGACACCTGCACAAGGTGCCTACTCTGGGGTTTCATGCTGTTCATCTGTGCAAGGACGAAGAAGTGGTATTACAGAATTAGGTCTTCATCTCTTAACAAAAACATTTATGTTCAGAACCCCAGGAGACGAAGCACAACCTCTGTAGACCAAAGACTTACCTCCCTTATGAGGAAAGGCTAAAACATTTGGGGCTCTTTAGTCTGGAAAAAAGGTGCCTGAGGGGGGATATGATTCAGGTGTACAAAATAATGCAGGGCATGAGTAAAGTGGATAGAGGGACACTCTTCTCCCTCTCACAAAATACCAGAACTAGGGGACATACACTCAAATAGAGGGCTGGGAGAGTAAGAACAGACAAAAGAAAATATTTTTGCACCCAGCCCATGGTTAGTCTGTGGAACTCCCTGCCACAAGATGTGGTGATGGCTTCTGGCCTGGATGCCTTCAAAAAAGGATTGGACAGATTCCTGGAGGAGAAGTCTATCACAGGTTACAAACCAGGATGGAGTTGTGTCATCTCCAGACTTAAAACCAGGGTACTTCAAGGACCAGATGCAGGCGAGTGGTATCAGGAGACAGATATCTAGTCTCATGCGCTCCTGGACACATTTGGTGGGGCCACTGTGAGATACAGGAAGCTGGACTAGATGGGCCTTTGGGCTGATCCAGCATGGCTCTTCTTATGTTCTTGTGTTCTTATGTACTTCATGGCTTTCAACAATCATGTCACTAATAACCCTGTTTCAGTCTTGCAAACTCAAGGAAATGGCCTCCATCTCAGGTACAAGTTTCCTCTTCTCCTATTGATGAATCCCCCACCCCCCCACCCCGAGTATGGCACAATAGTTAAAATACAGCACCACTGCGGTCAAAACTCTACTCATGACCTGAGTTCTTCGCTGATGGGCTCAGGTTGCTGACTTACATTTGAGTTAGCATTCCATCCTTCCAAGGTCAATAAATTGGGTATCCAGCACATTATTGTCTTTCCTAGTAAGTCTGGTCTTCTTTTGATATATCTATTACTTTTTTGGGGGGGAATGTTGTGGCCCAATTCAATCTGGAACTAAGAATAGGCACGAAATGAAAAATGAAATGCTGTTTTGTCGTTTCGCTAGCTAACAAAATGAAATGAAACAAAATGGGACGGGGAAGCAGCGTTTCGTTAGCACCAAAATGAAATGGCATTTTTTAAAATTTAAAACAAACCAATTCATTTTGCTGTAAAATGGCTCCCCTGGGTCTTAGAAGCACCACATTTGGTGCCTCTAGGACCCTGGGGATCCATTTATAGAGCAATAAATCAGTTTGTTACTGTTTTGTATGATTTTTTTAAAAAAAATCATTTCCAACAAAACAAAACAAAACACGGGGAAATGAAACAAAATGAAATGAAACACATTTTTTTTCCGTTTCATGCCCATTTACGACTAGCACACATATGCGGGGGCGGGGAGAGAGAACCTTTACGTTTACCTTTTTGCCTGACAATAGAACCAGTGAATGAACATGGAACCGCCTCCTGTCAGAACTGCTCTGATTTGGTTTCCTGCCTTGAGCAAGTAGTTGGACTCAATGGCCTCATAAGCCCCATCCAACTCCATCATTCTATGAACCTGGTGGCCCATGGTAGCCATAAAATCGTCATCCAACACCAACTTTTGAATGAAACCCATTTTTTCCCCTTTCAACTGTCTTTATTGTCCATTCTTCACAACCATGCACTTTAACTGGGAATACCGTAATAGGATGATCCTAATTTTGGATTCCTTGGTGTTATCTGTATATGTTAAATGACTGGTGTTTCTTCAACTGATGTTCACTCATATATCTGGTTCTAATCCAATTTTCAATAAAACACGTGCCGCTTAAGCATTGAGTAGACTGACAGAATAAATTTCTTTCTTTCTTTCTTTCTTTCTTTCTTTCTTTCTTTCTTTCTTTCTTTCTTTCTTTCTTCCTTCCTTCCTTCCTTCCTTCCTTCCTTCCTTCCTTCCTTCCTTCCTTCCTTCCTTCCTTCCTTTCTTTCTTTCTGCCTATGGGAAACTGTAATGTTTCTTCATTTTCTGACCATCTAATCCATCACTTAGTCCCTGCAGTGGCCAACCAAGTGCTTACCAAGGAATTCCACATGTTGGATATGAGTGAAACAACATGGAGTCATTCTCCATTAATGGCATCTGATAAATTAGCTATTCCAAGTGATGCTGGTTGTCTGTCAGGATCTGGAAAGTGATTTTGTTTCAACACTGATATAGATGGAAATGCAGCCTTCTCTTGATTTTTGTAAGACTAAAACCACTACCACACTTCTGATTTAAAATGCCTTTTCCTTTAGAACAAGGCGCCTTAAAAATCACTGTCTGGTGTTCAAAATGATTTCTCTCAACAACCCCCTTGGCCACACCCATTTTTGGCCACTGTGGCACTTTTTCTTGCAATGGCCACTGGGGGTAGGGTTTTTTTTTTTTTTACATCGCTTCCTGTGCCTCTCTTTGAAGCAATTTGATGTTATTTGCAGACATAGTAAGTCACTTTTCCCCTTGTTGTGCCCAATTCTTAACCATTTTCCTTTCATAAAACAGTGGAAAGCTGATTGCTGGGAACCGGCTTAAGAGCAAACTGCAGAATTGCTATTACAACCTCGTGACCCCTGGAGGAGAAAAGGTGACCCAAAATATAAAGCGGCTGCTCACGAAAGTGTGGTAGCGGTCTAAGTGATGAGGGTGCTTTTAGTAATTTGAACTGGTAAAGGGGGTTGAGTCCTCTCCAGAAACTGGAGGCATCAGACATAGCAGAGAACTAGACCCCGGCAATCTGGACTGCCAGTGGAACATCTACTTTAGCCATCTTACTAAAATTCAGTGGAATATTGGTGAATATTATAAACATTTTTGGTTGTAGTTTGAATGATTGTCATTTCCAAACACTATTGTTTGTCAATGAAGAGAGCCACATGAGATTTGTAGCACCTCATGAATCTGACAGCTCAGTATCAGCTATCAGCTTCTTGCTTCTGGAAACTGAAGTTTCTTTCTATTTTAACTGCCAGATTCCTACCCCTCCGAAGATAATATAGCATTTCCTGAGGCTATGGGAGGATGATGACACTCACGCCAAGACAACCGGTCATGACATTTCAGCATGAACACCTTCACTTGGACAGCAGTGAATTCCTTTCCACAGAGTGGAGCAACAATGTGATGACAAACTGAAATTATTATTGCTTTCGGTCTCAAAAATTGGTCCCTGTCAGATCAGGGGTAACTGGCAGCGCTGATCTCAGGATGGCTGGAAGGGGACTTTCTGTTGGTGACAGTACTAGCTACCGGCCACAGCTGCTACCATCAACTGGAGACCTTCGTAAATATACCATTTTATGAATCACCACCACTCAATGATGTTTTTATTTTAGATGTCTACAAGTTAATCAAAAGCTGCTTCTGTGGCACAAGAGGCACCTCTGACCCAAGTTTATGTGTGGGGCATGGTAGCTCAGTGTACTAAGGCTCTGAAACTGTTGACTACAAATTCGGCAGCTCAGCAGTTCGAATCCCTGGTGCCATGCAGCGGAGCGAGCTCCCGCTGATAACCCCAGCTGCTGCCAAACTAGCAGCTTGAATGCATGCAAATGCAAGTTGATAAATAGATATCACCGTAAAAAGTGGGAAGGTAAAACAGTGTTTTCTTGCAGCCATGCTGGCCACATGGCCATGGACTTGCACAACACTGGCTCTTGCGCTTGAATGCTGAGATTAGTGCCGCACCTAGAGTCGGACACGACTAGCACACACGTGTGTGGGGAACCTTTACCTTTAATATTAGGACATGAATTATGGGTAAAATAGATATATCAACTGGCTTATGTGTGGTGTAGTGGATAGAGTAACAAAGGTTACTGAGGAAGGCGACCAGGATGGTTGAAGGTCTGGAAGAAATGTCTTATGAGGAAGGACTTAGGGAACTGGGAATGTTTAGCCTTTCAAAAAGAAGACTGAGAGGGGATATGATAGCTATGTTTAAATATTTGAAAGGATGTCATATTGAAGAGGGAACTGGTTTGTTTTCCATGGCTTCAAAGACTAGGACTCGGGGCAATGGTTTCAAACTACAGGAAAAGAGATTCCATTTGGACATTAGGAAGAACTTCATGACAGTTAGAGCTGTTCGGCAGTGGAAGATGCTGGCACAAATGAGGGTGGTGGAGTCTCCTTCTTTGGAGGTTTTTAAGCAGAGGCTGGATGGCCATCTGACGGAAATATTGTGATGGGGTTCCTGCATGGCAGGGGGTTGGACTGGATGGCCCTTGAGGTCTATTCCAACTTTATGATTCTATGATTCTAGGTTTGAATCAGACCCAGAACCTCATTAGTGGCATGGAAATGGTAAAAGCAATCATGAAAGATCACACTTCCCTTGAAGCCGTGTTAGGGTTTCAGTAGGTTTGTTCAACTTGACAGCAGGTAGCAATAACAGCAGTGATTCAGAGGATGGGCTCGGAGTTCTTTTCATTTCTCTGTGGGAGAGGAAAATATTGAGATTCCCCCCACAGCATCTTGTAAAACCTCCTTTTAAATCTCAGATAATTCTCAGTTTCTTTTTTTAACGAGGTTCTCAATAGTGCTGGGTAAACAACAGAAGGTGTGGAGATTTGGAACCTAAATATAACTGAAGCTGATGGAATTATATTTCTGGTGCATATAAACTGTGCCATCAATACCTCATTTCAGTTGCTCTCAGAATAACGGCCGTTTATTGTTTCAAGTCTCATGTTTGCAGAGCAGATTTTCACTTCAGGCTCCTGGCAGGTCAGAAGAAGGAAAATCTCTGGTCTAGTAAAACTGTTTCCACCTAGGATTATCAGAGCTACCTGCGAAACTCTGGCAACTTTTAAGAACTCAAAAATAGGCAGAAATGTGACAGGCACAGCTTTGCTTGCCAACAGGTACGAGTATAAATCCTGATTACATTTGCCTGTTGTGCATTTCTTGAGAAACATGGAGAGGAGGGTTAGCCTGAATGCATTCTGTTTGTTCCTTTTCTTTTCTTTGTCAGAAAAAAAATACGAATTCCATGAGTGCTTTGTGTGCAGTTTAATAAATATGATGACTGTTGCCATTTTGACTTTGTGAATGAGATACCACTTGATATATATTTTTTTTATCATACGCGGATTCTTAGAATCATTCTGTAGAAAAATCCCGGCGTCGGTGTCTGAAAAATCAGCTTACTCCGATGTTGAGCCGTTTGGAGTTTTTGAGAACATTATGTTCCTCATTTACAAGAAGCATGGAGACACACAAAAAACACGTTGTCATCTCAGCTCCTCTCCACTGCAGCTAAGGAGGGTTCCTGAGGGGGTTGATAAATCGCCTCTGTGTACCTTTGTCCTGTCAAGGAGGCCAAATTTAAAAATAATGATAATAATGAGAATCTTAGGAAGAGAACTCCTTTACACCCTGGTGGTGGCTCAGCAGACTAGAGTACTGAAAACTGTTGGCTACAAAGTCGGCAGCTTGGCAGTTCGAATCCAGGGTGCCATGAAGCGGAAGTGAGCTCCGGCTGTTAACCCCAACTCCTGCCAACCTAGCAAATAGAGATGGGCACGAAATGAACAATTTTTCGTTTCCATTTTCGTTTTTTCATTTCATTACGTAACGAAACAACAAACGAATTTTGTCTCTAAAATGAAACAAAACGAACAGAAACACCAGAAATTTTGTCATGCGTTTCGTTTCCGTTACTGCAATATGAGTGAATTGCTTAAAATCCTAAAAAAAATCACAAAAAATGAAATAAATGGTAATGAAATGGTAACAAAACGAACAAAAACGAAAACGATTTTTTTGCAAAAATTCACAAAAAACGGAAACGAACCGAAACGGACCCTCCAAACGACAAACGACAAACGAAATGCCATTTTTTGATTCGTGCCCATCTCTAGTCACTACCACGTGTGCATGCAAAAGAAAGGCTGAGGGAGCCAGAGGGCTGCACCCCTCTCTCTGTGCACCCACAAACACTCAAATTAGGAGGCCCGGTCCACTCTGCTCACAGGTTGGGTGCCCTTCTATCCCTTTCTCGCTCCCTGTCACAACTGGGTCAAGTCCTCAGGGGCTCAGTGGGGTGGGAAGGACAAAGTGAGTGTACGTGTGTGTGCAGGTGCTTGTGTTTGTGTGCATGCACATTAGTTTGCATGCACACCTTTCACCTCTCCTCCCATCCCACCAAGCTCCAGGGAAAACATGACACCTATGACCTAGCAGTTTGGAAGCATGTAAATGCAAGTCGATAAATAGGTAGTGCCGTAAAGAGTGGGAAGGTAAACAGTGTTCCGTGTGCAGAAATGCTTTCAGTCGTGCCGGACACATGGCCACGGGCAACACACTGGCTCTTTGGCTTAGAAATGGAGATGAGTACTAACCCTAGAGTCGTACATGACTAGCACCTGTACCTTTCCTTACGTCCTCACCAGGACTGTATCTGCCTGGAAGTCTCTACATCCACCGTCTTTTAAGCATGTTTAATTGTCTGAAAATGCAACTTTTCATTGCCTTGACATCTAGCCATGTCTATAGGCAGAAAGTAAATTCTGCCACCTCCCTCTCACTCTTCCTAGTGTTCAAATCTTTTTTATTTAATAATTCCAACACTAACTTTAAAAAAAGCCATTCTTGGTCATTTTCATGATAATTTAATCATGTCTGTAGGCATTGTTTTCTCCCCAAGACATGTATTTTTAATCGTGCATGTTTCTTACATTTCCTCATATGGTTCTGCCTGTTTTCTGTTTGACCAAAACATCCTGAAAATCCTGAAAAAAAGGACTATAGATTTTGGAGGTTCCATCGCAGGCTTTTTTTCTTCCCAAGGACATGTATTTTTAATCGTGCGTGTTTCTTAAATTTCCTCATATGGTTCTGCCTGTTTTCTCTTCTGTTTGCCGAAACATACTGAAAATCCTGGGGTGGGGAAGGACTATAGATATTGGAGGTTCCATTGCAAAGCCCACCTTGGTCAGTTCGAATTGAATTGTTTCAGAAGGAAATGTAAAAATGCAAGAGGTTGATTATCTAGGCCTTCTTCTCAGGTGTCCTCACTTCCAACTGCTTTCCAGACCTACTTGGCATCAGGGAACTGGCTGACTCTGTGCTAGAATAATGGAGGACATGAGAAAGAGAGAGAGAGAGAGAGAGAGAGAGAGAGAGAGAGAGAGAGAACAAACGAATGAATGAACAAACAAACAAATGAACAAACAAATGAACAAATGAACAAACGAACAAATGAATGAATGAATGAACGAACAACCACCCTTCCACTGTCTCAACAGTGACCATTACTAATAGGACAACTCTTTTCAAAGGTGTCAGTAGTTGTTTAAATTTCCTAGGGAAAGCAGCCCCATCTCCCATTTCTCTGCCACTCTGCCATAAGGTGCAGGTTCAAACTCCCTCTAAACTCATGAAGGAAAATGTTTTGCCTGCCCAACAGAAAGTTTATGTTTTCAAAGCAAGGAAAGTGGACAGGGCTGGACGTGTTGTCATTGGTTTTCCTAACACTCATAAGCCACCTAGGAGGGGCAACAGCTCAGGAACAGAATCAGCAATACACCTCCACTTGAAGGACAAAGGGCACTCATTCAAAGATGAGGATGTACACATATAAGACAGAGAAGAGAGCTGGTTTGAGGGAGGGGTCAGGGAAGCCATTCATGTGAGTATTGAAAATCCCTCTCTTAACATAGATGGTGGGCTTAGGCACAGTCTATCTGCTATTTACTTTTTAAATTGAGGTGCACAGAACTGGACATAGGACTCCAGGTGGGGCCTGACCAGAGAAGAATAGAGTGGTATTATTACTTCCCATGCTTGTTTTAACAAAAAAAAAAAAAAAAAAGACTACCATGGTGTTTTGATCCAAAAAATATGTGTGCTTTAAAGGGAGTGTAGGTGTGGAATATCGGAAGGTTTTCACTGGTGCCTTGCTGAATTGCATGTGAGCCATAAATCATATGCTGTAACCTTCTGCTATCCATGGTGGAACATTCTGCTGCCACAATGGATAGCCAAGAGTCCAGGGCATGTCCACAGACAGGAAGGCATGGGCATTCTTCCATTTATGTTCTCCAATAATTGATAAGAACAGGTATACTGTCACAAACATTGGAGAAAATATGCATCCGTCAGTAGAAAGACCTCATCCTGCTGGATATGGGACTCCTGAGAAAGCAAAAGCAAACAGCAAAGTGTGTGTTTATCTATCACTCCACAGTGATTAAAGCACTCTCGGGTTGGTTTATAAATAATTATGCGGACTGCACATTCCTCTCCCCACTCCCAAAATATCGGTACTTTTAGTGACCTTGGAAGGCTCAGTGAACCTTGAGGTGGCTACCTGGGATTGAACCCCAGGTTGTGAGCACAGTTATGCTAGCAGTACAGCAGCTCAACCACTGTGCAATGAAGCCAGAGGGTCTGTAGGGAAGAACGAGTACAGAGTTTGATTACAGGCTGTGCTGAGATTTCAGAGCCTCCGAGAAATACTTCCATGTTCTCGGGGAGTTCTGGGCACCAAGAGGTAAAACAATTCTTCACTGGCGCCGGGGATTTTAGTCAAGTGAAATTGGGAACAGACTTATCATGGGCCCCGCTTACTATTTGAAACAAAATTCAAGGAGCCAGAAGCTTTCTGAAGATTCAGAGATTTGTGTCTTTTGTCTGGGGGCATATGCCTTTGTGGTTTCCAAGGTCAAAACCCAGCCGCTCCGTTTGGAGGAAAACAAACAAAAAGCATACAAAATATATGAGCCCCTCAGAAAGCCGTTTGGCATTCTCCGAGATCCACACGCATCAGGGGGAAAAAACAAAACAGAGGCCTTAATTTATAACAAGGTTTTATATTCCACAAATAATTTATTAACATACAGAACATTCATCCTCGGGGATTTAGACGTAAGCCCATATCCCGTACAGATTGCACATCCCAGCCTCAAAATTGGAAACAAAGGACTACCCAAAGATTATTAACACAGCTGCAGGATCGTAATAGGCGCCAAAGGTGGCTTCCAGCTAAGACAGTCCCAGCAGGTCTCCTGCGAGCCCAGCCGGAGGGAGGCTGCCCATTTGGCGCAGCTGGTGCAGCCAATGCCCTGGGAAAGAAGCTGCATCTTGCACAGGGCTGCTTTAATGTGCGAGATGTTTTCTGCCTCTGTCATAGAATCATAGAACCATAGAGTTGGAAAGGACCTCAAGGGCCATCTAGTCGAACCCCCTGCCATGCAGGAACCCCCATCACAATATTCCCGACAGATGGCCCTCCAGCCTCTGCTTAAAACCTCCAAAGAAGGAGACTCCACCACCCTTTGTGGCAACATATTCCACTGCTGGACAGCTCTCTCATGAAGTTCTTCCTAATGTTCAAAAGGAATCTCTTTTCCTGTAGTTTGAAACCATTGCCCTGAGTCCTAGTCTCTGAAGCCATGGAAAACAATATGACAATATGACATCCTTTCAATTATTTAAACATAGCTATCATATCCCCCCTCAGCCTTCTTTTAGAGAGGCTAAACATTCCCAGTTCTCTAATTCATTCCTCATAAGACATTTCCTCCAGACCCTCAACCATCCTGGTCGTCCTCCTCTGCACCCGCTCGAGGTTGTCAACATCCTTTTTAAATTGAGGCAATCAGGAAGGTTGTGTTCAAACTGAACGGATGGAACCTCAAGCGCGAAACCAGGAGTTGTGCATTATCGGGTGGCTACTCATTGCCTTTTATGAGGTCTGACCATCCTCCTTTCCGGTGTGTCCTTCATTTCGAGGTCTGCTGAATCTGCGTATGAACAGAGAAGGAGAGTCACATCGCATTTCCACATCCACAGCAGTCACTGGGACAGAAGACTTCACAACAGGCATAAAAAGTCCCTTTGTCACAGTCTCCACCACTCAGGTGAGAAGAACTGCAGGCAGAAATATTAATCCAAATCATGTCCCCATGTGCTTGCTTTGACCCCATCCACAATGGTGGTATCAGGCAGCGGTATGACATCACTCCAATTGCCAGCCAGATGAGAGAAGCCCAGCTACAATGATATGGCCACGTCCTGCATGCTGACACCAACACACTCTCTGCATGTGCCTGCCTCCCAGCTGATAGATAAGCACATGTGCAGAGGTAGCAAGCCTGGCTTCCAAGAGGTGGCCCGCTGCCTCTCCTTTGAAGGTGATAGTGGTAGCCATGGGTCAGTAAATCCGTCCTGGATTTTAGTCTGAAATTGATATGGTGCTGAGATGCACCCCTAGAACATGCATCATGGAATCATTTTGTGTGTGTGTGTTCAGGCGAGATATGGTAATGATTGAGCACACTGAATCAGAAGAAAATTAACTGTGCTGGTTTGTGATTCGGTACACAAACCAATTCAAGAATCCTGAAATGAAAGGGCCAAACTTCTCACTTCAGCCCACCTTTTCCTTCCTACAGCCTTTCCCTACTTGGTCCTTCCTCCCTCCTCCTCCTCCTCTTCCTCCCCCTCCTCCTCCTCTTCCTCTTCTGCCACTGCTGCCACCACCATTGCCCTGGCTACCTGTTATATAGTGGGTCTGATGAAACCAGACGAAATCCAAAGTGAAAATTCAGCTATGCAACCTGTGACACAAACACAGGTTGCATAGGGATAAAAACAACTGCTAAAATGACCCAAAGGCCTGTTTATATACACTCCCAGGATATCCCTGTGGCTGGCCATTGGATGGTTTAAACAGCCTGCTGGCCCCCAATTGGATAAGCCAGAATCCTGTCCTTCAGTTATTCTCCAGCCTCCTGCTCCCACATCCTACACCTGTCTCCCATTGCCTGTGCTTGGGAGCTTGAGCAGCACCCGGCTGAGGCCCGGCTAGAGCTTGGCTGGAATTGAGGTAAGTTTGGAGCCTTCCTTTCTATTTATTCATATACTCCAAACTCAGACAGTTCAGGGATTACACAAAGAACACAACACTACCCTCCCAGGAGCCAGGCTTGTTGTTTCTGAGAACGTGCCCAGGTATCAACAGGGCGATGAGGAGAGGCAGCGGGCCAGCTCCTGGAACCCAGGCTTGCTGTTTCCACTAATGTGCCCATCTAGAGATGGGCACGAAACGAGTGATTTTTCGTTTTCATTTTCATTTTTTCATTTTGTTACGTAACGAAACGAAAAACGAATTTTGACTCCAAAATGAAATGAAATGACCCGAAACACGAAAAATTTTGTCGACCGCTTCATTTTCGTTACGGCAAATACATTGAATTGTGCTAAATGGTAATGAAACAGCAATTTTTCATTTTCGTTTTTGTTTTTTTGTTCATTACGTAATGAAATGGAAACAACATTTTTTGCAAAAAAAATCTCACGAAAATGGAAACAAACCGAAACGGACCCCTAAACGACCAAACAACAAACGAAACACCATTTTTTTGAGTCGTGCCCATCTCTATGCCCATCTATCAGCTGGGTGGCAGGCACATGTGCAGAGGCAGCAAGCTCTGCTACCCTTCCTTTGAGCTGCAGTGCAGCATTGCGGTGGCAGCAGTGGCCATGCCAGAACCAGATAAGGAAGCAACAGGGTCAGTAGGAAGAAGACAGGTGGCCAGCAGAGGCAGAGCAGGACGTTGGAGGAGGAGGAGGTGTCTATCCAATGTGTGGCAGAGGTGAAGAAGGCCAGTTCCATGCTAGGGATTATCAAAAAGTGGACTGAAAACAAAACAGCCATTGTACAAGATGATAGTAAGGCCGCACCTGGAGTATTGTGTACAATTGTGGTCACTGCATCTCAAGAAAGACATAACGGAACTGGAAAAGGTGCAATAGAGAGCAACTTAAATGATTACTGGGTGGGGGACCTCCCTTATGAGGAAAGGAAAGGCTAAAACATTTGCGACTCTTTAGTCTGGAAAAAAGGCACCTGAGGGGGGATATGATTGAGACGTACAAAATAATGCAGGGCATGAGTAAAGCGGATAGAGAGACACTCTACTCCCTCTCACAAAATACCAAAACCAGGGGACATCCACTCAAATTGGGCTGGGAGAGTGAGAAGAGACAAAAGAATTTATTTTTACCCAGCGTTAGTCTGTGGAACTCCCTGCCACAGGAGGTGGTGATGGCATCTGGCCTGGATGCCTTCAAAAGGGGATTGGACAGATTCTTGGAGGAAAAGTCCATCACAGGTTACAAACCATGAGGGAGATGTTTAATCTCCAGGCTTAAAACCAGGGTACTTCAAGGGCCAGATGCAGGGGAGTGGTATCAAGAGACAGATATCTAGTCTCATGCGCTCCCAGGTGCATCTGGTGGGGCCACTGTGAGATACAGGAAGCTGGACTAGATGGGCCTTTGGCCTGATCCAGCATGGCTCTTCTTAAGTTCTTATGAGGCCCTGGACCCATCAGCCTCTAAACTTCTACCCAACTTCAAGCTTCCTGAACTTCCCTGACCATCTTCACAAGCTAAACGGATAGGCATTGGCTCAGCTGCTGAAACGGCAAGAGGACAGTACGTTCAGGAATCATCTCAGCCCCCTTCCTCCAGGACGGTTTCATAACTGCTCTGGGGTTCTCTTCCACTTAAGGAGAGTCAGCCTCTATAACATCATGGCACCTGGTGCTTCCTTTCCTCTGCCAAACTCCCCATGGACCTCTAGCCTCAGAGTTGATATAATACTCTTTGGCTCGATGTGAGCATTTCTCTTTTGTGCTCTGTCTGAGTACATATACATAGTCACTTTATTACCACCAAGCATGGTAACCCATTTCCAATCCATCTCCCCCAATCGCGCGAGAAAGCCAGGCAATGACAATTATCTCTAGCCTTACATTTTCTCCCTTTTCCCAAATAGCTCATGTACAGTAATGAATTGTCACAGCTCCTTTGCGCACACTTCTCTCCCATATAATTAATGTCCTTAGATATTCTATTTACTGATGAAGCCTTTTGAATGGAGAAGTGATTACTTTTGGAGTAAACAGAGCCGCTCGCCACATTTTGCAAAGAAAGAGGATAGCGGTTCCCAGGAAAGGGGGGCTTTCTGGGATGAGCATTCTCAGGTCTTTCGCTTTGCCCATCCGTGTCCTTCTGCCTCTGCTGTTACAAGAAAAGCAAATATTATACAATCATAGAAGAAGTTAGCTGGGCGGGGCCTACAAGCCCACCAGGTCCAACACCCTGTTCAGTGAAGGTATCCAAATCATAAGAACATAAGAACATAAGAAGAGCCATGCTAGAGCCGACGAATACTTCAAGACAGTTCTGGAGAAGAGGACTTTAAGAAGAATACTAGAACAATAGAAGACGGAATAACAAAGAAGAACTTATGGATCATCCCGGGGGTGGGGGTACACTTATATTGTTAGTTGTTAGTTGTTATTTTGTTTGTATGTAGTATTAAATAAAAATAAAATAAAAAAAAGAAGAACAGCCATGCTGGATCAGGCCAAAGGCCCATCTAGTCAAGCTTCCTGTATCTTACAGTGGCCCCACCAAATGCCTCTGGGAGTGCATGAGACAAGATACAGTATTTGTCTCCTGATACCACTCCCCTGCATCTGGACCATGGAGTACCCTGGTTTTAAGCCTGGAGATGATACATCTCCATCATGGTTTGTAACCTGTGATGGACATTTCCTCCAGGAATATGTCCAGTCCCCTTTTGAAGGCATCCAGGCCAGATGCCCTCACCACATCCTGTGGCAGGGAGTCCCACAGACTAACAATGGGCTGGGTAAACAAATATTTTCTTTTACCTCTTTTCACTCTCCCAACCCTCAATTAGAGTGGATGTCCCCTAGTTCTTTACTTTGTGACTGGGAGAAGAGTGCCCCTCTGTCCCTGCCATTGCATTATTTTGTACGTCTCATTCATATTCCCCCTCAGGTGGCTTTTTTCCCAATTAAACAGCCCCAAATGCTGTAGACTTTCCTCATAAGGGAAGTCCCCCGGCCCAGTAATCATTTTAGTCACTCTCTTTTGCACCTCAAAGCAGATCTGACGGATTCATGCCCCGTTTTCTCTTGAAAAGCCTCCTGTGTTGGGGCGCTCACACCTTCCTAAGTTCATTGGTTCCATTGTCCTACTGCTTTTACAGTTAATACATTTTTCCTCCTGATACCTCCCATTGTATTACTTTGGACTTATATATATTTCGATAGCCATCATCTTTGTCTTTGCTATTTCCAATTTAAACAGCAACACTTATGTAATGAATGCAAGAAGTGTAACACACTGAAAAAAGGATGGGTAATTTGTTAGCAGGAACTTAGAATCCTTGCTCAGTCACAGAAGCTCTTGTGAGTGACTGAGTGGCAATGATAAACCAGCCCTTTGAAATCTCATATACTATGCAAATCCTTGTAAGTTCACCAGAAATCACTAGTGCTTTGAGGACAAGACAACTACTATATCTAGATTTTTGTTCCCAAGTGGTAAAACAGATGGTTTGTTTTGTTTTCATTTTGTGGTATTTTCATGTCAGTTTACTTGTTACCACACTCTCAATGAAGCTATGTTATATTCTTACTAATCGCAACTGGAGTAGGCCGATTGACAATAGGGACCCTTATTGGAGTTTAATGACTCCTCCCCTAAGCCCCAAACCTTTCCAATTTTTTTTTTTGGGGGGGGTTAAAGGAAAAACTCCAAAGAAGCTACCAACCAAATGTGGTTCTTCAAGGATGAATTGTTTCATTTCTAGAGGAAAAAAATGTTTCATTTTGATTCACAATGAAACACATCCTACCGTTTTATTTTGTAATTAAATGATGAAGCAGCATTTTGTTTTTTTTTTGTTTTGTGCCCATTTCTATCATGAAATTAATGAGTTACCCCGACAGTATGGATATGTATACACAATTTGCACAACCCAACTGAGCATGGTCCATTTCTGAAATGATCTAAAGTAGAGATGGGCACAAAACAAACAATTTTTCATTTCCGTTTTCGTTTTTTTGTTTCATTGGGTAACGAAACAACAAATGAAATTTGTCTCTAAAATGAAACAAAATGAACAGAAACACCAGAAATTTTGTCAACCGTTTCGTTTTCGTTACGGAAATACATTGAACTGCTTTAAATGCTAAAAAAAATCACAAAAAATGAAATAAATGGTAACAAAATGGTAACAAAACAAACAAAAATGAAAATGATTTTTTTTGCAAAAATTCACGAAAAACGGAAACGAACCGAACCAGACCCCCTGAACGACAAACGAAACACCGTTTTTTTAATTCGTGCCCATCTCTAATCTAAACCAAAACAAAGCACATAAAACTGAAGCAGGAGCAAAAGAAGGCTCTCCAGGTCTTGGATACTATTTTGATATTTCAGTGCTGTGGAAGTTTTTACTTTGTTTGTTTAAAGAAAACAACAACACAGAGAGAGAAATGAAGCAGAAAGAGATTCACTTCTGAGGACAAGTGAAAGAGATTCACTTCTGAGGACCAGAGAGAACTCTTCTAGCCATGTGATCAGAAACCATTTTGTGAGGGTGGCATGTCAGAGATGGAGGGAGGTGGTTCTTCTTTATCTCTTTCTCATTGTCAGGTGGTAGTCAAAAATGAAGGATGTCTTTCTTTTCTTTTAGGCAACTGCAGATCTCATTCCAAAAGGCAGGGTTCCTGCATGCAGGAAATTTGTTTAATTTTGCAAAATCTGAATGAAGAATCACATTAGGAACAGAACTTGACAGCTATCTAAAGTGCAAGAGTTTTGGAGGATAGGGGGAAGAGGAAGAAAAGAAAATTCTAGGACCCCAGAGCACAGAGAGAACTCCTAGTTCCCTGAGCTCCTTGCCCTCTGAAGATGTTGGCCACAGAGTCTGGTCAAAGGTCAGGAAGAAAAACTCCCAGAACACAGCCAAATGGCCCAAAAAACTCACAATACCTATCAGATCTTGGCCATGAAAGCCTTTGAGAATACATTAAAATGCTAGAACCTTTGCATATACAGTGGACCCTTGTATAACAAATAGCTTGTATTGTATAACATAAAATCTGTACAACATAAACAATTCCGGAGATAGGGGAAATTTGCTTAACATAATCGCCTATGGGGAAAATCCGTACAACATAAAAAAGAGATTACTCTGTTTTCAATGCATTTCTATGGGAAATTTGTATAAAGGAAAATTTCCTTAACATAATTTCATTTGGAATGAATTAATTCCTTTATACAAGGTACCACTGTATACAGAAGGTACAGCAGTAGTTGATGACACTTGGTTTCTCACACACCCTTCCTGATTATAGCTCCTTATCTTCCTCTTCTCGAGGGTTTACAATATTTCAACATATACACAAATATAAATAATCAATAATATTTGGATATAAATAGAAGTGAGTAGACTACAAGTTAGCTCAAAATGGATCTGTCGTGATTTATAGGAGAAAATATTCAGACTGAACTGAAGCAGAACATAGTCATACATCCCTAGTGCTAAATGCATCTTATCTTTTTTTAAATGAAACTTTGCCACTTTTTAGTTTTAAAAACAAACAAACACTTCTGAACTTCAGTGTTCTGAACTATAAATGAATCTTCAACCAGTATATTTTTTCCCCTGGAACATAGCTTCTTTCTATATTCCATCTTCATTGCAAACTGTTTGCTACAGTCTTTTACATTTCTCCATGGGTAGGAATTTCTTAGGTAGCAAAGAAGTGCAGCCATGTGGTCCTCTGGTGCCTAAACCATCTCTAGCCTTCATAAGAACATAAGAAGAGCCATGCTGGATCAGGCCAAAGGCCCATCTAGTCCAGCTTCCTGTATCTCACAGTGGCCCCACCAGATGCGTTTCGGAGTGCATGAGACTGTCTCCTGATACCACTCCCCTCCATCTGGCCCTTGAAGTACCCCGGTTTTAAGCCTGGAGATGACACATCTCCATCATGGTTTGTAACCCTGATGGACTTGCTGTTTTGTCATTTCATTATGTAACAAAATGATGAAGCAGCATTTCGTAACATGGAAAAATTGTCATTTTTCCATTAAAATGAACCATTTTGTTTCTTCTAATGGCACACTGCCACAGGTAAAAACAAAAACAAAACAAAACACCGACAGCCGACAAGCCAGCTGGTTGGCAGGAGATTAAATAATTAAAAAAAATTGCACTGACCTGGCCTATGGTCTAGCTGGTTGGCGGGAGATAGGGGGGGAAAGAAAAAGCAAAACTGTGCTGACCCGGCCTTTGGGCCAGTGGGTCAGCATGAGATAATTCTTTTTTAAAAATGAAAATAAATAATGCACTGACCTGGCCCACGGGCCAGGTGGTCAGCAGGAGATTTTTAATAAAGCACCGACCCGGCCCGTGGACCAGCTACTAGGGTAAAAACAAGAACAAAATAAGTACCCACTGGCCTCTCCCACAGGCCAGCTGGTCGGCAGGAGAAAAAATGCAAAATGAAATACAAATTTTTTTTAAAAAAAAATTGTTTCATAATAAATGAAACAAAATGGGGGAGAAACAAAAAATAAAATGAAACACTATTTTGGCGTTTTGTGCCCATCCCTAGTTCTGACATTTAGTCAGGTCTAGCCCCTTTAGTTTCCAGTTCAGAGAGAAAGCTCTCGGCTAGCACTCGGATAGGAACAGGAGGCTGAGTGGAGCTAGGCCTAGCTAAGACTCAGAGCCCCCAAGCTGAGGCCTTTTGCCCAGGCAAGCCAAACCCAATTGTCTGTAAGCCACAGATGCATCTGGAGTGCCTCATGGGTCACCAAAGCCCACCTTGAAATAACTTGGTTTGTTTTTGTGCATGTGTGCTGTACTGTCAAGTCAAAACCAACTTACATCCACGGTTGTGCTTCCATAGCTGACAGTGGATTTGGACCTGATGTCTTGAGGCCTTGTCCATCACTCTATCACTTCACCAGTAGTCCCCAGCCTTTTGTTTTGGTTTTGTTGTTTCTGTTTTTGACACTAAGGACCAGTTTTGAGGAAGATGATTTTTCCATGGACCAGCAAGTGGGGAGATGGTATTGAGATGATCCTTTTTTTACCCCTAGCTGCATGGGATTTTCTTGTGGGCATATGTGTGTCTTAGGGGGAATCTTGCTTATGAATGCTGGCCAAGTTCCTAACAGTCCACAGACCAGTACCAGTCTGTGGCCTGTGGGGTTGGGGGACCCTGCATTATAGAAATCCCAGTTTGTCTTTAAATGACCACAACTCTACAGTTTACAGTCTGCTCTCCAACCAGTGTAGGATGGCAACATTGACTGTGGTCATACCTGGGTTTCCTTCGTATTTAAATTTCCTGCATATATTTTTTTCGGGAGTGGTCAGGTGGTTTTTAATGAGCAGTTGGTGTCCTCTCCTCTGTGTCGTACCTTCCTATTCTGGTTCTGTCCTAACCTGTGTACTACGCATTTTGTCCTACATTCCGACTCCAGTTTCCAAGGCTCTGTCTTTTAAGCTGGGTAGAAAGGGGAGAAACTGAATTTACTGCATATTTTCAGTGTCCTGTTGTTGCAACAGAAGCAAACAAGTAAGCATTTTTGAGCAAAGTTTCTAAATCCAGCCCCTGGTGGTGGTTTAGGAAACTTCATCGAAACTGCTGTTCGAGGGGCATGGTCGGCTGGGAGCAGAATTTGCTTCTCTTCCTGGTTAGCATGCAATCTATTTCGCCAATGGGAAACTACACAGAAAACACAGGTCATTGGTGGAAAGTTTAAAGTCGCTTCAAGGGACACTGTAGACTTGAGAGATTCACCATCATGTCCTCCTCTTGCTTTTCTTAACCTCTGGCCTGAAGAGAATGTTGGGAAAAGCTTGAAAGCTTACTGAATATTTAGTGACACTGAAAATTAAGTGATTACTGTGCTGGATTTGTTCCTCTCATGAATCAACATGGCTATGACTTTTATGAGTTTCCACTTAGATTCCGTGACAACGCAAAAGTTCATCCAGTAGCTGCTGAATGATTAATGCAACTGTTCGTGCGTCGCTGATATATAAATTGTTGATGAGCATCTTATTAAATACTTTTTCACTTCAATAAATGGAATGAGGATGGCCTTTCCAAACTAGGTACAGGGATGAACTTCCTCTGGGGTCAGCAGGATCAAGATTGGATGTCTCTTTCCCCTGGAATCAGCCCTTCCTCCTGGAAGATCAAGTGTAGCATCTGTTCTTATCAGTTTAATATCAAGAATAAAGTGAGGTTTGGGAGACTCCTGAAATGAACCAATCTCATCCAGTGCTACAGGGCAATTCTATGTGCCATAGCCTAAATCTGATACTAAAACTAGGCACAAAACTCTGACCCTGGATAGTGGAAGTTTGCAGAGACATCCACAACCTCCCTGACTTTGGATCATCCAGCATTTGGTGGCAAAGAATGTTCACTAAATTTCTCATTCTTATCTGTTTAGGCTGTTAAGAAATGAGAGGAAATGACATGCCCTGTAAGTTCTCTTGTCTCTTGCATCAGAGCTAGATGAGCAGCACCATCGGGTGCTGACGTTTCGCCAGACCCTGTGGGTGGCAACTTCAGAGGGCAAGGATCTCAGGGAAATAGGAGTTCTCTCTGTGTTCTGGGTTATAAAGTGAGTGAGACTGGGGTATTTAAAATGGTGGGAAAGAGGAAATATGTCCTATGCAGGAAAATAGGTGTTAGTCATTGTATTGTGATGAAGGGATTAAGAAGTTTCAATGCAATCAGGGGTAGTAAGGTTCCTTGATGGGTGCTGTTAGCTGTTCTATTGTGTGCATGGAAGAAAGTCAAGACAATTTACACCTCTGTGCTAATGTTGGGACAGATATAAACTGGGTAGTTTGGTGCCATGAGAGGAGGGCCTGGATATGCAATGGCCAAAGGCTTCTCAGACTTCCCCAAAATGAGACATGCCCAAGCTTTCCAACATTGGTACAATTGTAGATCAGCCTGAACAAGAGCAGTCTACATGTCAGGGGATCCCTTGGAGAACAGTTTTCGTACAAATTCATAGAATCATAGAATCATACA
>JAHTLZ010000148.1:150536-181246 GCA_023846285.1 Phrynocephalus versicolor
GTCTGGTCAACCATTTTCTGTCAACCAGATGTCAAGAGGTTCTAGAAGGGTGATTATAGGATCAAGACAATGGGCCTCGTTCATTTGGGGGGGGTGCTTGATTGTCCTGGATTATGCTACATATAAGCATATTAAGGAATGCCTCCAGTCAACCCAAACACACTATATACTTTCTCCCACTTAGCAATCATGGCAGCTGGCACTCCAAATGCTTGGGCTGTTTCACCTTTCCTGCACTGCCTCTCTCTCTCTCTCTCTCTCTCTCTCTCTCTCTCTCTCTCTCTCTCCCTCTCTCCAGATATAACAGTTTGGACCATATATAAACATATTCTGCCTCCACCACGATACCCAGGATATGAGCGAGTAGCCGAGATGTCCCTATCCTTAATGAGAAATCACATTGCAGATTACAGCCCCGGCTTGTCTCTAGGCTGAGACTTATCAGTTGGCTGGGGAGTTTAGGCTCACGAGATATTGAATGGAGATTATAAGCCAGATGAGTCTCAAATTCTGTCCAGATTTCGTGGCAGCTGCTCTCATTACAAAAGGCAGCCAGCCTTTTCCAAAAATAAGAATGTGAAGCAAATTGGACTGATAGACCTTTATAATGCAATTGCGCGCCGAGATGGGGACCTGAGCGGGCAGGCAGAAATATTATTGATGGTTGGCGAAAACAGGGAATAAGATGTTATTAAGCCAAGTCAGAGATAGATATCAATAGCTAATATAAAGCCCTTTATTGGTTTACAGGCTCTAGGAAAGAGGGCTCAGAGATCCGACCCTTTGCTTTGCTTTTAATTTCACTGGAGGGACAGGGTTTATGAATAAAACATAGCAGCACTGGTGCCTCTGATATTAGTCACTGCTTTCTGTGTCCCTTGTTCGCTCCCAGAGAGAGGGAGAGAGAGAGAGAGAGTAGAGCACACTCAGAACATGAACTTCGAGATCTTTCTTATGCTGCTCTCACTGAGGTGACCAATTGGGGGGTGGAAGGAGAACAGGGTGGGGTGGGGAAACGGAAATCAGGAAAAGTGGGAGACTTGGCTTTTGTGATCCCTGTTGGTAAAATGTATTGAATGCGGCACTGAAAAGAATAAATCATAGAACCATAGGATAGTGGGGTTGGAAGGGGCCTATAAGTCCATTGAGTCCACACACACACACCACTCAAAACAAAAATACATATCAAAGTAGATCTGACAGATGGTTGTACAATTTTCTTTTCTTTTTTGAACACCTCCAGCCTTGGGGTGTGTGGGAGGATCCTGATGAAAAGAAGACTCGAGTCCAGTTGTCCAACCAGTGGAGCGATCATGCCCCTTGCCATTTGGCACATTTTATTACATATCATTTACATCCCAGAGTATTCACAGCATCAGTGATTGGTTACAAGGGGAAGGTTACAGATGCTGGTTGGCAGCTGTATAGGAAATCGCCTTGTGAAGAGAGCATGCTTTGCCCAGTTATTGATTACCATAACCCATGTCGTTGCTGTTTACAGATGGAAGGTGAGTTAATGAGAGGTAGGCAAGAATAGATGAAGGGAAGACAAGAAAAGGTACAGGCAATTGGAAAGCAAACAGGATTAGAAGTGGAAGAATCCCAGTAACCAAGAGTAAATAACTGAGAGATGAGCAGAGCAGAGTCAGAGTCAGAGTGATTACACAAGTTGAATAAATGGAAAGCAACTAATGCTTCAGCTAAATAGTAAGTAATAGGTGAACGAAGTTTACCCAAGCTTGTTTGGGGGGATTACAAGGTCTGCAAACATGTGGATTCAGCAGAGTCCCATCAGGAGGGTGTTCCCTCTCGTGAAATGAAGACTCTAGGCCTCATCCCAGCTGTCTGCATCATAGTCCGCCAGGGCTGCTCACTAGAGATGGGCACGACTCAAAAAAATAATTTTTTGTTTTTCGTTAGTCGTTTAGGGGTCCGTTTCGGTTTGATTTTGTTTTTCGGGGGTTTTTTGCACATTTTTCGTTTTTGTTTTTGTTATGAAATGAAACAAAAAACAAAACAAAAATGAAAATTTTTCGTTTTCGTTAGCATTCTTTTCAATGTAATGTGTCCGCCGTAACGAAAACGAAAAATACGGCAAATTTTTTTGTTTCGTTTCCGTTGTCATTTTGCTTCTGAAAAAAAATTTGTTTTCGTTTTTGTTTTCGTTGCAAAACGAAATGAAAAAATGAAAACGAAAACAAAAAATTCGCTGAGTCGTGCCCATCTCTAGTGCTCACCACCTCCCAAGGTAAATGGGTTCCATTGTCATGCTACTCTAACAGTTAAGACATTTTTCCTGATATCCAGCCAAAAATCTGGCTTGCTGTAGATTGAACCCAATATTATATGCTCTGCCCTATGGGATAGTCAATAAGAAATCCTGCCCCCTCCCCCTCCCCAGGATCATTACACTTCAAGTATTTGAAAAATGCTATGTTCTCTCCCCTTGGTCTTCTTTTCTCTAGGCTAAACATGCCACGTTCTTTCACTGTTTCCTCAAAGGTCTTGGTTTCAAGGGAAGGCAGGAGATAAGTGGTTCATCATCATCCAGTAGAACTGGGTTGGGATACTTCGTCAAACTTTCTCATGTAATTTTGACACCTGAGGCAGGAAAATCCTGCTCTTCCTTTCTCCATATCTTATCATTTAATAATGGATGAACTAATTAACCATTTGCCTCCTTTTCAGATACTTTTCATACTCAAAGAGCCCCTGCCCTTCTGCCAAAGAATATAACAGACTTTGGGAAATCAAGGAAGATTTACGTTTTCCGCAAATTGCCATTTAGGGAGAATGCCATTTAGGTCTGGGCACCAGATTCAGACAAACCCCAAATTACTAACCAGCTTGGCCTGATTTGGTTTGATTTGTATAAAGGAAACAGAACCACAAGTTTCACTTTTGAGGCAAAATCAATGTGCCAACAGATATACAACACAGCAGAAATACACAGATCATGTCCGCCCATTCATGTTTGTTTTTTAACATGCCAAATTTAAATTGTCTTGGTGTGGAAAACAATCTAGCCAGCTTTCTGAAATGCAGCTCATCCCCACGACCACCCTCTACTGCTTCTTCAGGATTCATCATGTCTCCACATTTTTTAGATTTTGTACAAAATCAAACGGTTACAGCCATTTTAGTTTCCTAAGAAAAGTTCCTTAGGGGCTTACAAACCAACCTCAATTTGGAGTACAAGGGGGGCTCCAACCAGGCCTGTATTGGGAGGGGCTACTTTGTCTACATGCCTGATCAAGACACACTGGCTAGTGCCCGGGCTGGCCAATTGGGGCTGGCGAAATTGGCCAGCGGCTGACCACTAGGTCAGCTGACCACCAGAAAAAGCCCTAGATAAAGGGCTCACAGCTGGGTCATAGGGGTCTTTGTTCCCTGTGTGGCCTATTATTAATCCGAAAACGTGTCTTGTCTCTTTATTTCGGGCTGGGTGGACAAAGTAAATTGGGTGCGTCAGAAATGCTGTGAGTGAATCAGGATACATCCCAGCATCTCAAATTAGTATTGAAATAGTGTAAGAAAAAATGAACTGTAGGACAAAAGATACTTTCCCCCACACAGATAGCTTTATTAAAAGTTTATATATATATATATATTTGCAAATAGGACCAAGAGCCATCAGGACATAGTCTCCTGCAGCAAAACACAATTTCAACATAGTCTGTCTTCTTCCCATTCAGGTGCAGGCTAAACATTGCTCCGTGCTTGGGCTTGCCCCTCAATATCTCGCTTAACATACATTATCAGGCATTGGATACAAAGTTGTGTACACCAGTTGTGGTTTTCGTTGTCTTAGGACAGAACTGGGGCTTTCTGGCTGCATTCGTCTGCCTGCCTGATATACGCATGAGTAGAGATGGGCTTTTCATTTTGGAAGTGGTCAGTTTCAAAATGGAATGCGAGAGCCCAGCGGGTGTTCAGAACTGGAGGAACACAATCAACCAATCCCTTACCTTGTTATGGGCTTCTGCAGGGCTAAACTCCAATGAAGAAGAAACCTTCAACATCACCTTTCCTTATCCTTGGTTCTGGCCAGTCAGACAGGGAGGTGGGATGATGCATTTCCCTGCACAGCTCCTGATTGGCCTGGGGCAAGGAGAATGAATGATGATGCATTGGAGGCTACTTCCTCATTGGAGTTTAGCCCCACACAAGCCCAGAACAAGGTAAGGGATTGGTTGATTGCATTCCTCCGGTTCCGAATGCCATCTGGGCTCTCACATTCCATTTTGGAAGCTGACCATGTGCAAAACGAAAAGTCCATCTCTACTCATGAGCTACTGCTTAGTTCCACAATTCTCACAGTATCCTGTCACTTTCTCAGCTGTCCTTAGGCCGCAGTCATGCCTGCATTTTCTCCGTAGTTTCCCTTTGGCTAACTGCACAGTAAAAGATTGCGTCCTAACCGGGAAGAGAAGTAAATTCTGGTCCCAGCCGCCCACGCCCCTGGAACTGCACTTTCAGCGAAGTTTCCTAAACCACCACTAGGGTCTGGATTTAAAAACTTTGCTCAAAAATCCTTACTTATTTGCTTCTGTAACCACGACAGGACCCTGAAAATATGCAGTATAAACAATTTTTTATATGTGACGTAGACTTAGAAAATCAACCCTGAAAAAGGGGAAAAGACCTGCAGTAGGCAAGTACAGAAGAGATGGGACCAGATTAGAAAAATACAGCCCTGATGACAGGACACTAACTGCACATCAAATACCACATGATCACCCAGAAAAAGACTACACATCAAATTAAGATATGCAGAAAATGCTGGTGAGACCACGGCCTTAGGCTGATACTTCACGTCCCTCTCGCTGAAGTTCGCAGCCCCGCTGGAGACCGGTTCGAAGGAACGCAACCTCATGTCCTTGTGGGGTCAATCCGAGTTCGAAGGAATGGAACCTCACGTCCTTGTGGGGTCAATCCGAGTCCAAAGGAATGGAACCTCACATCCTTGTGGGGTCAATCGAAGTTCACCCCGACCACGCCCCCTGAACTGCTCTCCAAGCGGGATGAGAGATTCCCGTCCTGGAGCTTGGGAATCTTTTCAATCCGCTTCTCGACCCCTGTTGAAAACCGATTTCAACACGGAGGCAAGTTCACCTCGGCTCGAGGAAGGACATGAAGTAACCACCTTAGTCACCTCTGCAAGCCCAGCTGACTGAACTCAAATTTCAGGCTTACCTGGTGCCCATTTAGAGCATGCTGTTTTCACCACAATAGGGCTGAGGGCCTTATGCACTCTCCTCCTCATGACACCTCTGCCTGTATCTGTGAGTTGTCACAGTTGGTGTGTCATAATACCTGCACCTTCACAGACTCTGGAATCACGGACAGTATGGAAAGGTATCCAGATGTTCCAATGAGCCACTTGGGCGAAGTCTCTTGGAGAAGTGAGATAATTCACAAGGGGGTGCACGTGTGCCTGATTACTTGAGTCTTCCAACTTTTGCAGCTTGAAATTTTAAAGGGAATTTCCAGCTCGGTGTTTATTTCCATGACGCTGAAGAGGGCAGGAGGTTAGAGAGGAGTTTAATTTCATGTTGGAATGAATCTTAATAACAAAAAAGGAAAGAAAGGGAAGGGAAGGAGAGAGGGGGTAGCGCTTTCCTTGATTTCCTAATGGCCTCGGAAGAAGGTGTAGTGATTGCATAATAGTCTGTCAAATGGGTTCCTGATTAATTTAGTCAATTCGGCATAAATGTAAGCTATTATTTGCTACGAAAAGATGTGAAGAATGAATAGTGCATCTCCCCTTATCGTGCACACTTATCAAATGAGCAACCCAACGAATTCCCCTCTGCCTTTGGCTCCCCCTACAACCTTAGCAGGGCGAGGAGAGAAAGAGAAATCTAAAATCAATGCTTAATTAATTATCTCCTCTGATTTCTTCTGTGTCCCAATTGGTGGAATCCGAAAGAGGCCATTTTCGTCTGCATGCGTAAGACTGAGCTGGAGTGGTTCATCAACACCCTAGGCAAGTGTTTTGTTTTCATTTCCCCACCGCATATCAAAGCCATTTCAGGAGGGGGTAGCCATCTTTTCCTCAAATACATACATCACCACAATTACAGCTGGCTAAGGAGAAGACATCATTGGGTTTTCCAGGAGCACCTGTGCCATGCCATAGTTTTCTAAGTAACTTGTTTATTGCTTTAGATATCTCCATGTGATGCCTCATCTCTTGCTTGCGAGGGGAACCAAGCCTTAAAGCATCAGTATTGGGGGGGGCAGAATTGAGAAGAAAAAAATATTTCCCATGAATGTTGAGACTCTGGGTGTGTGTGTGTTGTGTGCTGTGTCAATTCTGTTAGAGCTTCCTTTTGTTTTACTATCTATTTCTCAAAGAGGTTGAGTTAAATATCAACAGGAGTTAAGACTCTGTTAAGGGTTTAGGCTCCTAGCAGAATGGCCCAAGGACAGATAGCCTGGCAAGTCTTTGAGTCAGACTCTAAAGTCTGAATCAAAGTCTTTGCTCCCAAGTCCCAAGTCTGAGACCCTATTTAAAACAAGCTTATCCCCCCCCCAGGAAAATGGATGGAAGAGGTGGGTTGCAAGTCAAAAATCAAGTCTGAGTTGTTTGCAGGGGGGGGGAGCCTGAGTAGAGTCCAGGTTCAGTTGCTGATGTCACTTAAGTCTGACTTGACAGCAAGTCTCATGACTTGAGTCCTCATCCCTGCCCAAGGGAGTTGATCAAAGTGCAGGCACCAAATGAAAAGACACCTACCCTCCTTAGGAAATCATGGTCACAGCAAAAGAAGAGAACTGGTAGTTCTAACAGAGATGGGAGAGAAAAATTCCTGGCCAGCAGCAGTAGTGGAAGGTGACATGGGCAGTAGATCGTTCCTAGATTATAGAAGTGACACCCCAACTTATTCTTCTTGGTACTCTGCAGCTGAAGGCAGTGATAAATCGTTTGTGATTGCTATATACCTTGTAAAGTTTATGTCTGACTGTGCCCTGACCAAATAGGGAAGAAGGTACAGCTTCACCACCAGCAAAGAAGGCATGTGACATGGTTCGATGGCTACTGTGAGAGTAAAAAAGGTTCAAGTTTTGAGTTTATCTTCAATTCTTCATTCTGTCCTTTGTCTTATAGATACCCTAAAAGCCTCATCTCTGTATTTCTGCAAAGCACCCCCGCCTCTGCAGAGATGGGCTTCTAAACTGAATGGCAACAGGATGTGTCCAAACCACAAAAAGTGTATAGCAAATGTCAAACCACATGTTAAGACATCTCAGATCTTAAAATATCTTGTTTTGCACCTTTTCATTCAGCTTTTAAAATTCACTGTTAAGATAGGGAGAACAATAGACTAAGAAATTAATGACCTTTAATCTTGCTAATGCAGATGGGAAAGTATCACTGATCTTTACGTTTGGTTGCGTTAGGGAAAATGAACATATATGTAATGAAGTCAGATGGTTTCCATGGCGGCAAATTGTAACCAATCCTGAGTTTGTTTGTTGTCTGTTTCTGTTCGCGGAAGAGTATTTAAGACTTCATACCATAGTCTTTCAAGACTGAAGGATGCCAATGATTTACGACTGGACATTCCATACAGGAATTTGTCCCTGTGTTCAGGCACCCCTTATGCGCAAGGTATTCTGGAAGGATCCTCTGAAAATAAGGCTGCATTCCCAGGAGTCCGGTTTGTCTGTCGTCCATTTTATAGTGATTCTCATTGAGGATCAGCCACATTCACATGTGTGGTGACACTACCTCATAGACTGGCCTGGGGCCAGTGGTTTCTATCATTTTACCCACTTACCGGTAAAAATGCCAGTATGCCAAACAATCTGAACAGACTTCTCATTGCCCATTCTGGTGCTGCAGATGGGATTTGTAGTCCGAAGCCTCTCTGGGGTTGGCCTGATCCAACATGGCTCTTCTTATGTCCTTATGTTCTTTGGGTCATGGAAAGCTGGACAGTAGGGTAGAAAAAAACATAAACAAGCTTAGGGGAAGGGAAGAGGGAGCCATTCAGGGTGTTGATAGGCTCAGAAGAAGTGTCCAAACTTCTAGGAAACTCCCTCAGAGCAGAAGATTTTTGAGAAGTGCCATTCATCTCCAGAAATGCTGACTTAAGGCTTGCTTGCCACTATGTATTTTCTTTTTCATCATTTTTCTCCCTTTCAGTTTGTTGCCGGCTGGTTGTGCTTTAGTTTCTCTTTCCATGGAAGCTTCTTGTAGCCTCCTTTCCCATTATACTGAGTAATATATGGGCATGAATGTAATGGGAAACTGATGTTATGCCTGAAAATTATTGACAGAGCAGACAAGAGGCAGCCTTTGTCTGTTATCTCTAAGTGGGCTAATTTATTGTTCTTAACCCCCCCACACACACACTCAACCACATCACAGGCAAATGGGGGGGAGGAGAAAAGGAGTATGGGAATCCTGTTCCTTCCCCAAATCCTTATAAACAGATAAAAATGGCATCATATGGCATCAGAGTATGTGCTATTTGATCAGCCAGCAGAAGCAATACTTATTGAATAAATAGTTAGCCAGAGACAGAGTTTTCTTAAAACCAAAACAGCTATATTACAAACTGTACAAAAATATATCACAGCATCCCAGAACTTATACAAAGTAGAGATGGGCACGAATAAAAGAATGGCATTTCGTTTGTCGTTTGTCGTTTGGAGGGTCCGTTTCGGTTTGTTTCCAATTTTTGTGAATTTTTGCAAAAAAATCATTTTCGTTTTCATTCATTTCGTTACCATTTCATTACCATTTATTTCATTTTTTGTGATTTTTTTAGGATTTTAAGCAATTCATTCATATTGCAGTAACAGAAACGAAATGCACGACAAAATTTCTAGTGTTTCTGTTCGTTTCGTTTCATTTTAGAGACAAAATTCGTTTGTCGTTTTGTTACGTAATGAAATGAAAAAACGAAATTGGAAATGAAAAATTGGTCATTTCGTGCCCATCTCTAATACAAAGTTCAACAAAGCATAGAGGCAGAAATCACTTTAGTACATTTATACAAAATTCAACAGCATAACAGCATAATAACATTCAGTACATATGACAGAGAAACAAAGTGGGTGCCTTTACTCACAGAAGGCCCAATGAACAATGATTTACAGAACATTTTTATACATGTGTCTGTCCAATCATAAATGACATTACCTCATAGCTATTGCAACCCCTTGCACCAGCCAAAATTCATTATGCTAATTCTTAACATCTGTACTCCATTAGAAAAAACTATACATTGAGTCACTGTGACTTTGTACTTTGCACTTTTACAAACTCCATCTTTAAATCAATCAAACACATATCAAATATAGATAGATCATCCTGTCTAATACATGTATTTCACTAACAAATATCTGACAGTACCTCCTATGTATCCCAATCCTCAAGCACTCTCTTCTTCTAACTTATTTCATAGAAGCAATTACTGGAAGTCCACAGTGTTGTGAAAGGATGTCATGGATGCATTCAGTTGAGCACAGCAGCTTCTCTTGTTCCAAGGTCCCTATGTTTTGGTTTTTTGAAACCTTCCTTGCCCAGCTGGATTTCTGCTTGCAGGGATTTTTATTTATACAGGACAGGATCTGTAGCTCCCCATCTTGTCTCTGAATTCATAGTGGAGATTTTCACCACTCCGGACACCACCACGTGTGTCACATGTATGGACCACATCTCTGGGGCTACAGACTACTTGTTATTTCGGGTGTCCTCATATTGTCATTCTCATGATATTTGTCAGCTACCTCCTGTAACCATATACCTCTGTCTTATCCCACATGGCCCTCACCATGATTACAAAAGCCTTCCAGAAATGGCCTAGGTGGATCTCTGCAAGAACCAGCTGTCTCTTTATGGAATGGAAAGGATACTGACTCGGTTCCTAGTTTTCACTCATTTAGGCTGCCTTTGCAAGGCAGGAGGTGCAACTGACTCTTTTCTGTGGCCTTTGATTATAGAATCATGGAATAACTGATGGTGCCTGTAGAGCCATAGAGTCCCAGCCCCTGCTCAATGCATGAATCCAAATCAAAGAAGTTCTCACAGATAGATATGGGCACGACTCAGCGAAATTTTCGTTTCCATTACCGTTTTTTCATTTTCATTAGGTAACGAAACGAAAACGAAAATTTTTCAAAAACAAAACAAAAACAAAATTTTTTGCCATGTTTTTCGTTTTCGTTGCGGCAAACACATTGAACTGAAAAGAATGCTAACGAAACAGAATTTTTTTCATTTTTGTTTTTGTTTTTCGTTTTCATGAGGTAACGAAACGAAAATGAAAAATTTGCGGAAAAACCCAACAAAAACGAAAACGAACCAAAAACGGACCCCTAAACGACCAAATGAAAAACGAAAAACATTTTTTTTTGAGTCGTGCCCATCTCTACTCACAGACAGTTGTCCAAATTTCTCTTAAGTGCCTTCAGTGTTGGAGCACTCACCACCTCCAAAAATGCATTGGTCCCTTGTACTGCTCTAACAGAACTGGAGGGTGAAGAATCATAGGATCACAGAACAATGGAGTCAGAAGAGCTCTATAAGGCCACTGAGTCCAACCCTCTGCTTAATCCGGGAATTCAAAGATCTGATGGTAGTCAACCACCTCCCAGGGGCATTGGTCCGAATATTGTACTGCTCTGTCAATTTTTTTTTCTGATATTCACTTTACAGGTACATCTGGTTTCCTGTAACTTGAGCCTATTGTTATGTTTACTGCATTCTAGGATGGTCAAGAACAGTTCCTACTGCCCCTTCTCTAGGCACTGCTTCTGAGTGGGTGCCCACAAGAAGAGACAGGGCTGTCACGCTCCAAACACCTGCTTAGCTGAAAAATGAACTGACACAAACTACTAGTTTGGCAATTCGTGCCCATCTCTAATTCCAATGCTGGTGATGTAGCACTCTCTTGTTGTTTCATTTGTGGTCTTCTGAGCAATTTAACCCTGTATTTAATTTATAGTCCTCTTTTGTCTCTGTGCAGCATCAGTCTAACTATATACTTGTCTCTCTGTATGGTCTACCATTCTTGTTAGATCTACCCATAGTGAATATAGGAACATAAGACTACAAATACACTGTTTTTAATCCTGGAGATTACACATCCCCATCATGGCTCGTAACCTGTGATGGACCTCTCCTCCAGGAATCTGTCCAGTCCCCTTTGGCAGTCATCCAGGCCAGATGCCATCACCACTTCCTGTGGCAGGGAGTTCCACAGACTAACAACACGCTGGGTAATTTTTTTTTGCCTGTTCTCACTCTCACAACCCTCAATTTGAGCAGATGTCCCCTAGTTCTGGTATTTTGTGAGAGGGAGAAGAGTGTCCTTCTATCCACTTTACTCATGCCCTGCATTATTGTGTACGTCTCATTCATATCCCCACTCAGGCACCTTTTTTCCAGACTAAAGAGCCCCAAATGCTATAGCCTTTCCTCATAAGGGAGGTGCCCCAGCCCAGTCATCATTTTAGTCACTCTCTTCTGTACCTTTTCCAGTTCTACTATGTCTTTTTTGAGATGCAGTGACCAGAACTATACACAGTACTCCAGGTGTGGCCTTGCTATCATTTTGTACAATGGCTCTATAATGTTGGCTCCTGATAGGCGAGCTGCTATTAGTATTTAGCTTGATTGAACTGGGATGACCCCACTTTGGCCTCATCATGATAAGATGTCACTCACTGGATGAGACAATACGGTTGAGCAAGCAGCAGGAAAAGAGGAGGACTGAATGTGGGATGGATTGACTCATCAAATGCCCAGCAGAATTAAGTGTGTAAGAAGTGGGCAGGGCTCTCAATGGGATAAAATGCTACACATTGCAAGTGACTTCAGGGCACACAGCATCCACACATATCTAAACATCTGCTCTCTGTGCACGAGTATCCACACACTGAATTGCTAATTGTAAGCTTTCAAAGATTAGTGGAAAGCTGAAATTTTAAATAAACAAATAGATGACCTAATGTGATTGTTCTTATATTTCTGATCCTTACTTCATCTGATTCTGAAAATATATACAGATTCCACACATCCTGGACATAACCTGTTTCAATTGTTACCCTCAGGGCGATGTTTTAGGGCATTGCACACTAGGACAACTAGATATAAAGATAGTTTCTTTCCAAGTGCTATCAAACTGTTGAATAAATAATTTTTACTTCTCTTCTTCCTTTTTAAATAATAGGTTATATTGTATTGTTGTACTGTGTTTTTATTGTTGACTATATGATTCTTATATTTCCTTTTATATATGGAGAGCATATTTTACCAAAAGAAATTCTGGGTGTGTCCAACCACACTTGGCCAATAAAAGTATTCTTGATTAATAAACCACTCCCATTTGCCTTGTCAGATGCAGAACCTACCTTTTTCCAACCTTGGGCTGGCACGATATTTCAGTCCTGGCTTCAATACACGTTCAAGAGAGGATGCTATTTTGCTATTCTGCATGCACTGGGAATTGTACAAGCTGCTGTAAGGACTGCGTCATTAGACATGAGTAAAGATGCATAATTCACTCACATTGCTGGCTCCTGGATTTTGTGGGCTCTGTGTCTTAGACGGGAGCTGTATGCAACTGTGGAGCTCCAGTCAGGAATTAAGAGCCAGAAGTTTCAGCCTGACAGGAGAGAGTGTGAGTTAGAGTGGAGGTCAGAGGAAGAAAGCAAGAGCCAGAATCCAGGAATAAATCCAGACCTAGAAGCCTAAACCTAGAACTGATGCAGTCTAAGAGATATTTATTCCTCCAGACAATGCTGGCCAAATGAACTTCTGGATCACTCAGTGTTTCAGATAACTAGCTGTGGAGTTGGAGTTTGATTGTTTGATTCCCCACTGTGCTTCCTGGACAGGTGCTAAACTCTATTATCCATAAGGTCCCTTCTAGCTCTGCAGTTCTAAGCCAATAATAGCTCAGATGGGCACTGACTCAGAAGCCTGTGGTCATCCCAAGATGCTTTCCTGACAGACTGAACTGATTGCGGCCCAGGCAAATTTGGAAAAACACTTGTCAGGCAAGAGAAAACCTGGTCAGCACCCTGGACAGAGCGCTATGGAGTGAACCCACTAGAGCAGGGATGGCAAATCTATGGTACGAGTGCCAAAGGTGGCACGCAGCGCGCTGTTGCCTGGCACGCGACATGCTCCCTGCCCCCCCACTTCCCCCTCCGCTGGACCAGCCATAAGGAATGTATGGAGGAACAGGAGTAGGGAAGAAGCAGGGAGGGGAAGAGGCCAGGTCGCCAGGCCCCAGGCTCTGTGGGGCTTGGGGGGTGGGGCACCAGGCAGCTGCAGTCTCTCCTGGGCTCACCTCCCTAACCCTAACCCAACCCCCACCTCCACTGCCAATGACCCTGACCCCGCCGCCCCTTCGACCCCGCTGCCCTCGCCCTCCTGCCCTCCCCACTGCCGCCAATCCTGACACTCACCCCGCCACCGCCACCCCCATCTCTGAGTTTGGGCCCTCACTGTCAAAAAGGGTTGCCAATTGCCATCCCTGCACTAGAGCGATTTCCTTCAACTGAGATGCAAGGCCTTGAGCAAAGTTCTCCCGGAGGCCGCCGGCCATCTAAACACATTTTTGCCCACATCACGAGGCCACTGCCCAATTCTCCAGCAGTGGAAACTGCCTCTTGCAAGAACTTGGGGTGTGTATATTTTGTGGGGCTAAGGACACCACTAGTTCTGGCAGGTCAGGGAACAAGTGGCTTCTTATGAGGCACCTCCTCCCATCTCTCTCTCTCTCTCTCTCTCTCTCTCTCTCAATTTTCCCTAATCTCTAGGCTACTGGCTCAGGCACTAGGAAAGAACTGAATGTTTGGCTTTCTTACCCCCCCCTTCTGATATTTTTGGATGCTCTGTGCTTTAGGCATGGTTCCTTAAAGCTTCGACCAATTTTCAAAATTGCTACCTTCTACAGCTCTTTATATGTGAGGGATTTGGGGGAAACTGAAGATGTCCTGATTGCAACCTGTCACTCCTTCTTTAATTCCGCTGTACAACTGATGTGATTTTTTTTGGCGTGCTCTCCGGGCCGAAATTCTTCTTCCGCCTTCGTCTTTTGCAGCCTTCTCTCCTCGCTGTCCTCTTTGTGCCTGTTACATCCCATTCACCGAGCCACATAAAGCACCTCACAGTATTTTGTGCACTCAACCTGCAGGCAATCTGCTAGCACTCAAGTGTTCATTGATTGGAAAACGATGCAACACTTGGCTATCTGGGGACATTAGGCTATGCAATAAACCGCAAACGCCACTGTCGATTCATCCCCGATTCCAAAACACAAACATTACTCCAAATGGCTCAGAAGAGGCCTTTCTGTAGACCCAACTTTAAAACAAAGGCTGAAAACTTTTACGGCTTCTTTACAGTCTTGCTTTGACGATGCTTACTTGAAAGAGCAAACCAAGCTGTGACATCCCTGCTCCAAAGGTTTGGCATGGCTAGAGTTCCAGAGTATATTTTCAAGTCCCTGGGGCCAGTTTCATATCCCAGGAACGTAACACCTGGAAGGTGGGGATTTTTGTTGTTTTGGGAGGGATAGAAGGCCAAGGTCATCTTATTCCTGCAAATATGAAGCAAACCTCAGAGAACTTCATTTTGGATATTTACAAATGGACACAATGATTAAGTTTTCTGAGACTTGTGGTCTAAAGCTCTCTTCTAACCAGTTTCAAGGTTTCAGTCCTATCTGCCAGGCAGTGGAACAAATGCCTCAAACGAGATGTAACTTCAAAAATCTTCCAGGTGCAACATATGAGACTGCTTACTTAAGCCGTTAAGATCTTCCATGCATATTCTATTGGAGTGGCCGCTTTCAGTATAATATCCAAATCTTGTGAGGTACTAATTCTATTCTGCACTTGTTAGGCCTCATTTAGAAGATTGTGTTCAGTTTTGGACATCACATTTAAGACGGATGCCAAGAAACTGCAGCAAGTTCAGAGGAGGGCAACCAAGATGATCAGGGGACTAGAAACCAAGCCTGATGGGGAAAGACTGAAAACATGTTTAGCTTTGAGAATGGAAGACTAAGGGGAGATATGATAGCACTTTTCAAAAAACCTAAAAGAGAAGGGACTGTATAGGCTCATAAATTGGAGAATGGTTTGAATAGGCTTGTTAAGTGAACCATGGCCTGAATAGGCTCGTTAGATGGACAATGACCCAGGGTGCATGGAAGTCCCACCTATACAACCTTTTCCAACACCCATTATGGACCTGTGTCTGAATACCACATGTTTCATGTACAGAGGGGACTTATACAGACAGAAGCATGATTGTGTCATGAATTCCTCAGTGTCACCCATTGTTGCTAACCCTTACGTGGAAGAAATGGAGAATAAGGCACTTGACCATCCTAGAGTGCAAAACACATAATAATGGCCTCAAGTTCCTGAAAGTCAGATGTAAGATGAATAGCAGGAAAAATATTTTTAGAGCAGTACAACAACAGGAACAATGCCCTTGGGAGGAAGTTGACAACTTTCAGATTTGCTTCACTTTGGATTTCTGGATTAAGCAGAGGGAGGACTCAGTGGCCCTATAGGTTTCTTCTGACTCTTTTATTCTATGATCCTATGATTTTCTTCCCCCAGTTCTTCTTGAATGTGATATGCTTCTTATCTTCAAATACCTTTGCAAGACTGTCTTGTCATCTCCCTTTCCCTTTCAGAACACTTTAGCTCTGCCTTTTTTTCTCATGGCATGATGACCAAATGCACAGCAGATGGTTTTCATTGTTGCCGGCTTCCCAAAACATGGCTGAGTTGAGTCTCCAACCTCCAAAAGGGCTCAACGGCACTTCTTGAGATATATGTGTATGAGTGTAGTTCACAGAATGTTAAGTTCCATGCTGAAGTCTCAGTTTTCCCCGAGATATAACGTTTTGCTGCTCATCCAAACAGCTTCATCAGTCTGTCATCCAAGATGTTTGGATGAGCAGCAAAATGTTTCAATCTCTCAGTAAAAAGAAGTCCAGTTGCCATGACTCAACTTCCAGATAAACTCACCAGGATGACTGAGAATCTTCAGACATGAAGTTTCATCTCTTTGGAAGATAGAAATGACATGGGAGAAGGAGTCCAGAAAACAAGAAGCAGCTGGCACAACTATCAAATGTAACAAATTTGAGCTAGACCAGAAGACAAGGTCTTCAGGAGGTTTGGGCTGAGGAGTCAGCAATATGCTGATGATACTCAGCTCTACCTCTCATTTTCCACTAATCCAGGTGAGGCGGTTTCTGTGCTGAACTCGTGTCAGGGCCAGATAATGGACTGGATGAGGGTTAACAAATTGAAACTCAATCCAGACAAGACGGAAGTGCTGTTAGTGGGTGCTTCGCCAGACAGGTTAGAGGGCTACTTCCCTGTTCTGGACGGGGTTGCATTCCCCCTAAGGGACAGGGTCCGTAGCTTGGGGATGCTCTTGGACCCCGGTCTAACTCTGGAAGCCCAGGTGGACTCGGTGGCCAGGGGTGCCTTTCTCCAGCTGCGGAAAATATATCAGCTACGCCCCTACCTGGATGAACGGAGCCTCATAACAGTTACGCATGCACTGGTAACATCCCGTATTGATTACTGCAATGCGCTCTACATGGGGCTGCCTTTGAAGACGGTTCGGTGATTGCAACTGGTTCAGAATCGTGTGGCACGGCTGGTGAGTGGTAGGGCCACCAAGGAACACATCACGCTGATTCTGTATAACCTTCATTGGTTACCAGTTGCTGCCCGAGCCCAATTCAAAGTGCTTGTTTTGACATATAAAGCCCTAAACGGCTTAGGACCTAGATACCTGAAGGACCGCCTCCTTCCATATGAACCTACCCGGCAATTAAGATCAAGCCAGGGGGCCTTCTTGAAAGAGCCATCCCTCAAGGAGGTGAGAGGGATGGCTTGTAGACACAGGGCCTTCTCGGCAGCTGCCCCCAAGCTATGGAATGCCCTCCCAAGTGAGATCCGCCTGGCGCCAACACTGATGACATTTCGGCGCCAGGTAAAAACCTTCCTGTTCTAGAAGTTTTTTAATTGATACAATTTAGATTGTGGGTCTTCTGATGGCAATTTTAATGTGATGATTTTAGTATAAGGTTTTTATTACTGTTTTAATTATTTATTGTTGTTTAATGTTTTTAACTGTTTTAATTCTTTGATTGGAAGCCGCCCAGAGACCTTTGGGTAGTGGGCGGCATATAAGTTGTAAAAATAAATAAATAAATAAATAAATAAATAAATAAATAAATAAATAAATAAATAAATAGAACTTTTTATTGATGGTTAATAATTTGCTGGGATCACAGAAGCTGGCATAGAAATACTATGCCTCCAGCCACCGAGCCGACCACACAAAAAGACTGGTTCATTATTGGACAGAACTGTGCGATTACTAGGTACCTATGACACAGTGATGTAGCTCATCCATCCATCTCTTTACAAAGGAAAAATACCTCAGCAGATGAAAAATTATAAGAAATTAACAGGCAACTTGGCTTTTCAACTAATGGTCTAATTTTTTTTCTAATTCATGAAGAGACTCTTTTAAACCATTCATCCTCTTCCGTGCCAATGTCTCTTTCCCATGATTTATATATATATATATTTCCCTCTCCTCCTTTGTTTAATGGGTTCAGAATAGAATCAATGGTCTGGAAGAAGATGTTAGGGAAATGCTTCTCAGAAGACGAGGACTGGCTTTTGCAACTCTATTTTTGCAATAGAGTTGCTGGTAAATTTTGACTCAGTCCAGGCATTTAAGGCATTTGTGTGGGGGAGAAAGGAAATGTCCATCACAATCCAATTGTGACAAGATGGCGGTGCCAGACAGCATGTAGGATAGGGTTATTTCAGGTTGTTGTTGTTGTTCAGTCGTTCAGTTGTGTCCGACTCTTCATGGCCCCATGGACCAGAGCTTGCCAGCCCTTCCTATCTTCTACTCCTTCCCGGAGTTTGGTCAAATCCATATTGGTTGCATCGATGACACCGTCCAACCATCTCGTTCTCTGCTGTCCTCTTTTCCTTTTCCCTTCAATCTTTCCCAACATCAGGGACTTTTCCAAGGACTCCTCTCTCCTCATGAGGTGGTCAAAGCACTGGAGCCTCAGCTTCAAAATCTGTCCTTCCAATCAACATCCGGGGTTGATTTCTTTCAGGGTGGATAGGTTTGATCTCCTTGCAGTCCAGGGGACTCTCAAGACTCTCCTCCAGCACCACAGGTCAAAAGCATCGATTCAGTGGCAATCAGCCTTCTTTATAGCCCAGCTTTCACTTCCACACTTCATTACTGGGAAAACCATAGCTTTGACTATCCTGACCTTAGTTGGCAAAGTGATGTCTCCGCTCTTTAGGATGCTATCTAGGTTTGCCATTGCTTTCCTCCCAAGAAGGAGGCGTCTTTTTATTTCATTGCTGCAGTCGCCATCTGCAGTGATCAAGGAGCCCAAGAAAATAAACTCTGTCACTGCCTCCATTTCTTCCCCTTCTATTTGCCAGGAGGTGATGGGACCGGTTGCCGTGATCTTAGTTTTTTTGATGTTGAGCTTCAGCCCATTTTTTCACTCTCCTCTTTCACCCTTATTAAGAGGTTCTTTAATTCCTCCTCACTCTCTGCTATAGGGTAGTATCATCTGCGTATCTGAGGTTGTTGATATTTCTTCCGGCAATCCTAATTCCGGCTTGTGATTCATTCAGACCTGCCTTTCGCATGATGTCCTCTGCATATAAGTTAAATAGGCAAGGTGACAGTATACAGCCTTGTCGTACTCCTTTCCCAATTTTAAACCAGTCAGTTGTTCCATTTCAGGTAGGGGGTGCTTTATTTATATGAATTCCTGTGTGAACTGACCTGATTCACAAATCCTAGAGGAGTACATGGATTTTAATGAAGCCATCCATTGGATTTCATGCAGTTCTAAGGTCAAAAGAAAGGCTCAAAAATCATTTACATTCAGACTCTGCTTCAGTCCCCCCCCCCAAAATCTGTTACAGAAATGATGAACCCTCCAAAGCAGCTGGGGGAGCTGCAGAGAGGGGGAAATCAATGGACATAATCCCATCCCCCTTCTGCTGATCGGTGTCTTCTGTCCGCAGAGTGACTTACGTTGAATGTCAGCTAGAATCAGAAAAACAGCAATTGGTTATGATTCACAATTCATCAGGACTGATGAATCACAAATAAAGAATTTACATAGCTGTTTTGAGATTTTCTGGGATGCTTGGCTGTGTTCTGGAGGTTTTTCTTCCTGATGTTTCACCAGTCTCTATGGCCGGCAACTTCAAGGGGCAAGGAGCTCAGGGAACTAGAAGTTCTCTCTGTGCTCTGGGGTAGAGAGTGAGATTTTGTCCTTTAAAAGTTGTGGGAGAGGGGAAACTTGTCCTATTCAGGAGAATAGGTGTTAGTTATATTGTGATGTGGAAGGATTAAGATTGCAATTGGGGTGGGGTGGGGTGGTGATCCTCCTTTGTGGTTGATGGGTGTCATTAGCTGCTTTATTGTGCAAATTGATCATTGGTGCTTGTGGCTGGGTGGGGATCATTGAACTTTGATCTTTTGTCAGCCTTATTTTTCAGTACTGCAAGGCAAGCTATGTTGATTTTTAGACGTTCTTCTTATTTAAAAATTTACTAAAATTGTTGATTCGTATTTGTTGGGGGTTACAGATTCATACACATATGGATTGACAAATTAGTGACTTTTGAATGGCTTTTTTTGCAGTTCGGTTTTAAATTCATGCCTGTCTCTAAAGCCATCCTTTTCGTGCCAACACACATTGGTGTTTACTTTTCTGGAACATTTTCTTGGTGGACAATCAGGTCTCCTCTGGCTGTGGACAAGAGCGTGTAATGGTAGTATGGCACATATCTGGAAGAGGATTTGATGGACAGATGGTGGATAGGAAAGATCGGGGGAAATGGTAGAGGAAATCTGGAAATGCTGTGTCCCTCCCCTTCCCCACTTCCCTGTCCGTTCACCACCTTCATTCAGAGTTCTAAATGTTCTGCGTAAAGCAGTAGGGGTCTTCATGCTGGTAAACCACAGGTACTTAGACAAGACAGAGAGCCTGGAGTTTAGATGCCTGTGGATGACTTCATTAAAACATCCCAATCTAAACAGAGCTTCCTGGAGTTTAGATGCTCATTTCTGTAGAGCCCAAAATGCCATACTTGAGTGTGAAGGAGTGCTCAGCTCTGTACTATAATGAGGAAATCTGTGCAAAGTAGACACCCATAAATAGGTGAGCAATTCCACAAAGTTAAGAGACAATTAGTTGGTTTTGTTCTATGAGGTATTTAATTGCCTGATAAATAGGGGGGAAACATCTCCCCACAAGGCTCAGCCAGAAGAGCTAGGGGAGAGTCAATTAAAACAGGGAGTGTCTTTCACAGCTCTAAAAAATTTTTGTACGCAGTGCTCAAAGTTGAAATATGTTTAAGGAACAGAACAGAATAGAGCTTATATCAAGACTTAAAAAGTGCTCTCTGACAGGATTCAGCCTGGCGTTGGAGCCCAAAACCAGGAACATGGAGTGGGGAGCTGGCTCTCAAATGCAGTAGACTTGCATCCCATTGTCTTCTGTATCTTCATAATCTTATGATGTAACACTCTTAGCTGGATGAATAGCTAGCTCAGTGACTTAGGTCTCTGGCTACAGAGCCAGAGGTTGGAAGTTCGATTCCCCACTGGGCCTCCTGCCCATGGAGCCTGTTGGAGTTTGGGTGAAAAGACACAGAGTTTCACAGCAGTGTCCTTGTCTTGAATAGAAGACTTTTAATTGAAAAAATCCATTATTCACTTTACTGTTGCTTAAAGTCTCTGTTAGCAGAAAGTGAGGAGGAATTAAAGAACCCCTTAATGAGGGTGAAAGAGGAGAGTGAAAAACATGGGCTGAAGCTCAACATCAAAAAATCTAAGATCATGGCCACCGGTCCCATCACCTCCTGGCAAATAGAAGGGGAAGAAATGGAGGCAATGACGGAGTTTATTTTCTTGGGCTCCTTGATCACTGCAGATGGCGACTGCAGCAACGAAATAAAAAGACGCCTGCTTCTTGGGAGGAAAGCAATGGCAAACCTAGATAGCATCCTAAAGAGGAGAGACATCACTCCAGAGACGTCAACTAAGGTCAGGATAGTCAAAGCTATGGTTTTTCCAGTAGTGATGTATGGAAGTGAGAGCTGGACTATAAAGAAGGCTGATTGCCGCAGAATTGATGCTTTTGAGCTGTGGTGCTGGAGGAGAGTCTTGAGAGTCCCCTGGACTGCAAAGATATCAAACCTATCCATTCTGAAAGAAATCAACCCCGAATGTTTTCTGGAAGGACAGATTTTGAAGCTGAGGCTCCAGTGCTTTGGCCACCTCATGAGAAGAGAGGACTCCTTGGAAAAGTCCCTGATGCTGGGAAAAATTGAAGGCAAAAGGAAAAAAGGACGACAGAGAATGAGATGGTTGGACGGTGTCATCGATGCAACCAAAATGAATTTGACAAAACTCCGGGAGGCAGTGGAGGATAGGAAGGCCTGGCGAGCTCTGGTCCATGGGTTCACAAAGAGTTGGACACGACTGAACGACTGAACAACAAGCCATGACTCAACTTCCAGATCATTACTTGTAGTTGGAAGTGTGAAAATGAATTATAACTGAACTTAGGTTCCTTGTTTAAAGCTAAATCCCTAAGTAGCCTTCAGCTTGGCAGAAATAAGATTGGCAACCCAAAATATTGGTGGAAATAGTAGAGAGAATCTGGAAGAGGAGGAAGAAGATGTCAGAAGCTAATGGAGTATGAAGAATACAGGGAAAACTGTGAAAATGGATATCCACTCAGTCTTTTAACTATGATTAAGTATCATCTGTAGCACTGTGCTGTGTGTGTGTGTGTGTGTGTGTGTGTGTGTGTGGTGTCATCAAAGTCATGACTGACTCTACATGACTCCATGTCCATGGAGTTTTCTTGGCAGGAGTACTGGAGTGGCTTGCCAGTTCCTACTCCAGGCTCCTACAACAACTGGTATTCCCTGGTGGTCGCCCATCCAAGTACTAACCAGGGCCGACCCTGCTTAGCTTCCGAAATCAGGGGAGATTGGATGTACTTATGGCATCTAGTGCTAGACCCCATTATTTGGTGCTGGTTAGATCTCATCTGTGTTAAGCTCTGGGCAGGATGCGAACCAATTGACACAAGTTTGGAGGAGTGAAAAAAAGGATTACCAGGGGTTGGGAAGCCAGGCCTGATGCAAACAGACTAAAAGAACTGGGCTTGTTTTGCTTTGAGAAAAAAGACTGAAGGAATGATATAATGGCACTTTTCAAATATTTGAAAGATGGCCATACAGAGGAGGGGCAGGATCTGCTTTTGGGTTATTCCAGAGTACAGGATATGTAATAAAAGGGCTCAAGCTATAGGAAGCCAGGTTCGAATTGAATATCAGGAAAAAACTTCTTAGCTGTCGGAGCAGTCCAGCAATGGGCTGGATGCCTTCAAAAGGGGATTGGACAGATTCCTAGAGGAAAAGTCCATCACAGGTTACAAACCATGAGGGAGATGTGTAATTTCCAGGCTTAAAACTGGGGTATCTCAAGGACCAAATGCAGGGGAGTGGTATCAGGAGACAGATATCTAGTCTTGTGCGCTCCCAGACGCATCTGGTGGAGCCACTGTGAGATACAGGAAGCTTGACTAGATGGGCCTTTGGCCTGATCCAGCATGGCTCTTCTTATGTTCTTATGAACCAGTCACTGGAGGAGGTGGTGGGCACCCAACTTGGGAGGCATTCAAATGAAGTTTGGGCAACCATTTGTCAGATCTGCTTTAATAGAATCTTAGAATCATAGAGTTGGAAGAGACCTCAAGGGCCATCCAGTCCAACCCCTGCCATGCAGGAACCCCCATCACAGTGCTCCTGACAGATGGCCATCCAGCCTCTGCTTAAAATCCTCCAAAGAAGGAGAAGCCACCACCCTCCTTTGGGGCAGCATATGCCACTGCCGAACAGCTCTAACCATCATGAAGTTCTTCCTAATGTTTAAATTGAATCTCTTGTCCTGTAGTTTGAGACCATTGCCCCACGTCCTAGCCTCTGAAGCCATGGAAAACAAACCAGTCCCTTCTTCAATGTGACATCCTTTCTAATATTTAAACATAGCTATCATACCCCCTCCCAGCCTTCTTTTTGAAAGGCTAGATGCCCTAAGCACATCTGATCTCATCTGATTTCGGAAGCTAAGCAGGGTCGGCTCTGGTTAGTACTTGGATGGGAGACCACCAGGGAATACCAGATGTTGTAGGCGCCTGGAGTAGGAAATGGCAAACCACTCCAGTATTCCTGCCAAGAAAACTCCATGGATATGAGGTCACAAAGAGTCAGTCACAACTGTAAGGACACAACACACACACACACACACACACACACACACACAAATTTGATTAGGATTCCTGCCTGGAGAGGAGGTTGGACTCATTGGTTTTAGAGGCCCCATCCGACTCTATTGAATCCTGGATGCCCGTGACTTTCTACTTTCTTTGCTGTCTTGCCCAGTAATCAAAAGTCGTAACTGCAGTTCGCTGAAAGATCAAAGAAACTTTGCAGCAGTGCTTATTCCCCCTTGACAGGCTTGATGCGATAAGTATATCAAGATTTAGTGTCCCTTTATTAGTTTTCTTTTTTTCCTTGTTCAGGGGAACCCTCTGGCTGCCAAATGTGACTCATTACCTCATTTTTCATGATATAATCTGTGCAAAACGGGTGAGTACCTGGATGTTTTCCTGGACACGAGGTGTTCCAACGCAGTAGAGTGAAATTGCTATTATTGCATCATTGACTGATTATCATTCTGATTAATGTCCCTTCTTTATTTTCATTCCCTCTACTGATACTGGGCATATGTCACTGAGTAATTATCCTCAACTCTTGCTTCAAAATCGTGCCCTTGGTGAGAAAAGTGTCTTTGGCATTGTGATTCTGGGTTTTGGGATTCTTTCCTGTTTGACCGAATAAATTAACACTCTGTTAATGATGATCATGCGGACATGGGGTGGATGTCAAGGGTGACTTAAGTGTTCTTTCCTTCCCAATGAACAAGAAAAGTTTCATATTTTGGATGTCATGAACCCTGAGCCAAGAGTCAATGATTTGATGGATTCACTACCAAATACAGGAGCATTGGGTGCCTGGTTTCTGAACATTTCCCCACATCCTTACATGGGGCCAACAGAGTCGTGGGTTCTTCCACCAACAGGTGACAACAGGTGACAACAGCTATGGAAAAGGCTCCACAAGATTTTCAACAGTTTTTGTGACACTTCCATTTAATAGTGTGCCCTTTTTTCTGTCTGTTTAATCTCTGACGTTCCCAGTGGGGTGGATGGAGGTGGGAGGAGTGATTGTAAGTAGAGATGGGCATGAAACATTTTTGTTTCTTTTGTTTTTCATTTTTTGTTTCATTCCCTAACGAAACGAGAAAAATGACCTGCCCCTTGAAAGAAGAAGAAAAAGGAAATGAAATGTTTCAGTTTGTTCTGTTTCATTTTTGTTATCACATGGGAATGTGTTGAAGCAATGCATTCCTATGGGAAACCATTTTAAAAATCCCACACCATCCCCCCCCCCCCAATGTGCCCAATCAGGTGGGGGAAAGTGTGAGCTATTTAAATTTCTTTTTAGTCCCCAAAGCAAACGCCAATCAGTTGGCGCATGGGGCTTGCTTAGAGGACTAAAAAAATTTTTTTTTAAAAGCTCCCACTTTCCACTTCAACGCGCCCGATCGGGTGGGAGAAAGTGCAGGCTTTAACACTTGTTTTTATTCCCCAAAGCAAGCGCCGATCAGCTGGCACACAGGGCTTGCTTCGGGGACTAATACAAAGTTTTAAAAGCCATGCTTCTCCCCCCCCCAACCCCTGAAACACATAAAACAAAGGTAAAAATCATAAAAAAATATAAACACACACAGTAGTTACATAAAACACGTACACAAAACACATAAAACACATAAAAACCAAAAAACCAAATGAAATGTAAAACAAAATGAATATTTTTTTAAAAAATAGTTTGAAACGAAACAAAACGAAGATAAATAAAATGCAAAATGCCATTTGCGCACACCTCTAAGTGTAAGCCACATTTTGGGGGAAGTGAGGCATTTCTGAAAGTAATTTCTTAAAATGCAGGTCTGTGGGGCTTCCACCCTTGCTTTACTTCAAAGTGGTAGCTGAAAGGATTGTGTTTGTGTGCTCTGAATCTTGAAATGTGTGTGTGTGTGGGGGGGGTAGGATGGTAAGATGTGTTTCATTTCATTTCGCAACAAAACACAATTTTTTTCTTCTCGAACGAAATGATTCATCCTAGAGGTATCAATGGCAGGGAATCTTCCAAGCGATTTGGGTGTCTCTAAGACCCAGGGAATTATAGCATTTTGTTTATTGTCTTCTATTTTTTTCATTTCATTACAAAACTACTTTAAAAATATTTAGTCATGAAACAAAATAAAACTACTTAAGAAGTGAAATAAAATGAAATGAAACAAAATGCTCTTTTTCTAATTTTGTGCCCATCTCTAGTAACAACTCACTTTTCGGGATGGTGAACAAAAGATAAACCCATCATGAATCCACTCACCTCTCCTCAAACAATATAAAGTGAGAAAATAATGTAAGAAAAATAATGTATATAAGCAAAACAAGTCAACAACAAACAAATATATGTACATATGTTCATTGTTCATCTGTACTATATGCATTTATTTATTTATTTATTTACTTACTTACTTACTTACTTACATTTCTGTCCCAACTTTCTCTTTGAAATGAGCCAATAAAATGGGGTGCAAATTACTCTGGATCAGAAAACTCTTGCAGGATCTTATTAGACATCTGGGAAGTGGGTTCAGGGGAACATAAGAACATAAGAAGAGCCATGCTGGATCAGGCCAAAGTCCCATCTAGTCCAGCTTCCTGTATCTCAGAGTGGCCCCACCAAATGTATCTGGGAGTGCACGAGACTAGATATCTGTCTCCTGATACCACTCCCCTGCATCTGGCCTTTGAAGTACCCTGGTTTTGAGCCTGGAGATTACCTGGAACATATGGGATTGAAAGCCTGGAACATATGATATTGACAGGTACCATTTCACACATTTGCCTGTCTGCCATCCAGTACAAAGTTCCCCACTAGAAGAAAACCAAAGAATCACAGAATCACAGAATCATACAGTTGGAAGAGACCTCAAGGGCCATCCAGTCCAACCCCCTGCCATGCAGCAACCCCCATCACAGCGCTCCTGACATATGACCATAAACCTCCAAGGAAGGAGACTCCACCACCCTCCATGGCAGCTTATTTCACTGCTGAACAGCTCTAACTGTCATGAAGTTCTTCGTAATATTCAGATGGAATCCCTTTTCCTGTTGTTTGACACCATTGCCCTGATTCCTAGTGTCTGAAGCCATGGAAAAAAAACCTGTCCCCTCTTTGATATGACATAAAAAAAAATCCAAAATGTTCCCAGCCCCCTAAACTGCTTTTCATAAGACAGGCATGTCCAAACTTTGGCCCTCCAGATGTTTTGGACCGCAACTCCCACAGTCCTTTGCCATTGGCAATCTAAGCTTAGAATTCTGGGAGTAGCAGCCCAAAACATCAGGAGGGCCGAAGTTTGGACATGCCTGTCGTAAGACATTTCTTCCAGACCTTTTTCCATCCTGGTTGCCCTCCTCTGGACCCGTTCAAAGTTGTCAACATGCTTCTTAAATTTTGGTGCACAGAACTAGACACAGTGTTTTAGTATGCTTTTAGGGATAATCATCATCATGTCCAATCAAGTCAATTATGATTTATCAGGGCAATTTCCAGGACTTTCCAGGAAGACAGTACACATAAGTAATTTCCTATTCCCTTCTCCTGGGTCTATGCAGCTTTTGCCCAAGGCCACATGGGGTGGCAATTTCCTGCAGGGGCCCCAGTGGGGAATCAAACTTCCAACCTTTGGCTCCTTGGATGGATTCCTCAACCACTAAGCTATCCAGCCAGCAGGAACTTTTAGGAGAGTTTTTTTTTTTTTTTTAAAGAGGAGAAATATGGGGAGAGGGGAAAAGAAGTATCTACCCACAGGTGTAGCTAGGACTTCCAGAGCCCGGGACAAAAGTGAGGTTTTGCGCTCCCCCCCGAAACACACAGGAGAGTGAGCCCCCCCACCCCCATGCCCCTCAGCACACCCAAGCTTCCCAGAAGATGTCTCCTCCTGCTGCAGTGCCAGCCTGCCCCCCCATCTTGGACATTGCAGGGCACGATGGTGACGCCCCCTCACTGGCAGGCAGGCCACCGGGCTTGGCCTGGTGGCCCCACCAAGCCCTCCCCCTCCGGGCAGTTCCAAACCTCAGCAGCATCCTCTGCCTGCGGTATCAGCCCCAGCAACACCTGTTCCCCCTCCATGGCCTGGCACAACAACAGACGGTTAGTGTGTCGAACCGGGCCACCCCCGTGGCCTAGGCAGTGACAAGGTTTGGAGGTGAATCCGAATGCAGATGTGGCAAAGAGGGGCAGCCCGGGAGTGCCAGGCACAGCCGCACCTTTACTGGAGTGTAATCAGAGATGATGGATCAGGGGGCGGCAGCAGGGGGCGGTAGGCAATTTGGTGCCCCTAATTACTGTGCCTGTGGCGCTCCACCCCTTGCCCTCTCCACACCATCCCCCTGTACCTACCCACCCCTGTTGTGATCATTTTCTTTTTTTAAATAATGAAGAGATGAGGCGAGAGATATTGCATAAGAAAGGATGTCAGAAGGGAGTAGCAGCCAGATGTCAACAAAACTTGTTGGGAGCCTTATAGAACGAAATGAAAGAAACCATTTCAGGGGAACTTGGCATTTTCCTCACATCTCCTCTCCGTTAACACACTGCCCTGTTTACAGTCCTTTGCTGCAATATATTTTGAAATGATTACCTTGCTCCAAGTCATTTGTATCATAATGCTCTCCATAGGTGCCCATAAAATGGAAAATGTAAGCTTCTTTTATTGGTGCCACTACTTCTTAATTGAAAATATTAAAGGCTATTGCTTCCCTACCGGGTCCCCTCCCACTGCACCCTCCGTTTAATGGGCTAATCGTCAGCTTTCCTTCCCTTTCCCCATCCCCCCCCACCTTTTTTGTGGAGGGGGGTGATAATGGAATAATCACAAAAGGAAATATGAAGCTAATTTAAATTCAAACTGGATTTGGGGATCTTTTAGTGATTATCCCAGCGAAGCAAAGGGTTCATGAGGCAATGAACAGCTGCTGCGTTCATGGCCACTGGCCTTCGTCTTTATGAGCTTGGGAGACATTTATTTTCAAGAGACATGCTTCTCTTAGGGTTAGAATACATTTTCTCTCCCGTTCTGCTGCTGCTTTGCCCCTCCGTAAAACTGGGAAATTGATCAGCCACTTCTGTTGTCCTTCGCTCCCTAATTCTTGCCCTCCTTGCCTCCTTCCACATTTTATCCCCATGGCGTTTCAAAGATGTCTCCATCAGGGATGCTGGGAAATCATTGGGTCCAGGTCCCAAGTCCAGGTTTTGATACCAAGTTCTGAATTCCCATACACCAAATAGAATAGGAATAAGCATCTTTATTCTCATTGCCCCCTTGCAGGAACAACAAAAACTCACGTTTGCTACATTCAACTCATCTAAAACATTCCACATAGATTTACAAAACAGCTACAATGCATACAATATAATTTATAAAATAATTACTGGGAGCATGTGAGCTGTTGCTTTGGCTATTGCTTGCCTTTTAAAACCTACAGTTCTGTATTGCTTTAAATATTCTATAAATATGCTGCCACAGAGGGTGGCAGAGTCTCATTCTGTGGAGGTTTCTAAGCAGATGCTGGATGGCCACCTGTCAGAACGATGCACCCCCTCGCTCTCCTCGATTGGTTGAGTTTGGGCCTGTTTCCTCTTCGGAAGCCTCCAGGGCAATTGCCCACTGCCGGCCCGCATCCACCCCCTTCGATCCTTGCCCATCATGGCTCATAAAAGCTGCCGGAGGGAATATGCCCGAATGGGCTTCCGCCATCGCCACCGCCTCCTTCAGTGAGGGGTTTTTTCCCTCCCGCCTGAAGGAGATGGTGGTAAAGCCCATCCTCAAAAAATCGGGCATCGGACCAATTGGCGAACTTCTGTCTGATTGCCAACGTCCCCTTCATGGGCAAGGTAATCGAGAGGGTGGCCACGATTCGGATTCAGTCTTTTTTGGAGGAACAGAAGTACCTTGATACATGCCACTCCAGGTTCATGCCTGGCCGGGGGACCGAGACAGCTCTGGTCGCGCTGCAATAAGACCTAATCCGGGGGGCTGACAGGCGTTGCTCCACCCTGTTGGTTCTCCTGGATTTGTCAGCGGCCTTCGATACCATCGACCACGGTATCCTACTGGACCAACTCTCCAAGGTGGGTATCGGAGGCACTGTTTGCAGTTGGCTCCAGTCCTTCTCGGAGGCCGGCCTCAGTATGTGCAGCATGGGGGAGAGTTGTCGGCCCCATGGACACTCCCTTGTGGAGTTCCGCAGGGGTTGTCTCTCTCCCCCATGCTGTTCAACATCTATGTGAGGCCGCTGGCTGGGGTAATTAGGAGATTTGGAGTCTGCTGTCACCAGTACACTGATGACACACTGCTCTATCTCTCCTTTTCTACCTCTGCAGTGGAAGCTGTCCGGACCCTCAACCAGTGCATGGATCAGGGCCAACAGTCTCAAACTCAACCCCGAGAAGACCGAGGTGATGTTCTTCAGGAGCTCCCCGTCCGGGTATGGAGGCCCTCTCCCCAGTCTGGAGGGTGTTTCCCTCCACCTGGCGGAGAGGGTTCGGAATCTGGGCGTGGTTCTGGATCCGGCCCTGTCCATGGAAGCCCAAGTGGCTGCCGTGTCCAGAACCACTTTTTACCACCTTCGTCAAATTGCCCAGATTCACCCATATCTGGACCACGACTCCCTGAGGACCGTAGTGCAAGCATTGGTGATTTCGAGGCTAGACTATTGCAACACACTCTACATGGGGTTGCCCTTGACTCTCCTCTGGCATTTGCAGCAGGTGCAAAATGCGGCAGCCAGCCTGGTGGCAGGTGTGCGCCGTCACGACCACATCACCCCAGTCCTGGCTCACTTGCATTGGCTTCCCATTGCATCCCAGATCAGATTCAACGTCCTGGTTTTAGTTTATAAAACCCTCCATGGCTTGGGCCGAGATTACCTGTCAGAGCGGATCGCCCAGCGATCAACATCGGCCCGTCCAATTCGGCCGGCGCGGGTGCACTCGCTTCGGGTGGCCACCCCTAGAGAGACCCGGAAAACTTCCACCCGGAACCGGGCCTTTTCGGTGGCCGCCCCATCTCTGTGGAATCATCTACCAAGTGAAGTGCGCTCCGCAGAGTCCCTGATGGACTTTCACAGAGCCTTAAAAACACTGCTGTTCCGTGAGGCCTTTGGTGATTTAGTTTAGTTTTTTTTTTTCCTTTTCCCTCCACCATCTGCTTAAGATTAGTTTAGCTTATGTTTACGTCTAGGGTGCACATTTTGTTTTTAAATTGTTGTGTTGTATGATTACGTTGTTTGTTGTTGGCTGAATTGTTCGGCCCATTGTTAGCTGCCCATAGTTCCTACGGGAAGATGGGCAGGATACAAATTCCATAATAAATAAATAAATAAATAAATAAATAAATAAATAAATAAATAAATAAATAAATA
>JAHTLZ010000148.1:181256-202690 GCA_023846285.1 Phrynocephalus versicolor
ATAAATAAATAAATAAATAAATAAATAAATAAATAAATAAATAAATACTGTGATGGGGGTTCCTGCATGGCAGGGGGTTGGACAAGATGACCATTGAGGTCTCTTCCAACTCTATGATTCTATGATTCTATGATTCTATGATTCTGTGTTACTTTAAATCTTCTATAAATATGCTGCCACGGCGGGTGGTAGAGTCTCCTTCTGTGGAGGTTCTTAAGCAGAGGCTGGATGGCCACCTGTCAGAAATACTGTGATGGGGTTCCTGCATGGCAGGGGCGTTGGACTGGATGGCCATTGAGGTCTCTTCCACCTCTAGGATTCTATGATTCTATGATTCTATAAGCTGACTTCAAAATCCAGAATTTCCCTTTAAAGCCAATATTGCTCTAAAAAGGAAGCTATTCTTGAGACGGTTTGTTCTCACCTTCAGTATTCTATATCTCCAGGTTCCCGCTGAAAACAATGAGGGCTGGGTGGGTTCTGTGTGTGTACGGGGTGGGGTGGGGAGGTGGTCTGAGTATTTCGTCCATCCCTTTTTTCCTCCCCTTTGGCCTCTGCTCCCATTTGCCTTCCTCTCCTGTGTCTTCTGGCAAGTGTTACAAAGCTTCTTTCATTTTTAAAATCTTCTTCATTAAAAGAATAAGGGAAAATTGACCTGAGTCTTGATTCACCCTCCTTTCTCTTGTCTCCTCCTGATACAGAATGATAGAATCATAGAATCATAGAGTTGGAAGAGACCTCAAGGGCCATCTAGTCCAACCCCCTGCCAGCACAAACCAACATGACCTTGTCTTCTAAAATATAGAACATATTCTTTAGGTGTCATGATAAAAATAACATTTCAAGGATGGCAGAGTGGGAAGCGGAACTCCCACCTCTGGCTCTGCAGAGGTTCCTAAGCCTTAATGTTTTTCCCCTTTGTTATTTTTTTTAATTTCCCTTTGTTTTCTACCTGAGATTTTACTCAGGTGCTGTTAATCTGATTCATAGTAATCCTTATAGGGATTTCAAGGTAAATCAGATATTTAAAGAGTGGTTCTACCATTGATAAACCATTATCCCCATGAGTTTCTATGGCTAAGCCTGGATCCAATCCCACATTTCTTGGGTCCTACTATATCACCCTATCCACTGCACCATCCTGGCTCTCACACTAGCAGTGCACCAAACAAACTCAGTTTGGTGTTACATCCAAATGGACATGTTGCAAATCCCTGGGTAAATCTTCAATCCCATTCATGCAATCTTAACTCAGAGATGCGGGGAATCAGGATTAGTTTTAAACCTTCTCCTCCATTATGTATTCCCTTGGGTCAGTAATGGTCCTTCTGCCAGGAGAACCCTCTTCTGCCAGCTGATTTTGAAGACCGGCCAGCACAGCAAACTGAGGGAAGATCACTTTGCTTCTGCTGGTGAAGACCTGTGGACAGAGAAGCTGGAGAGGGAAGCTACAAGGAAAATAGAAGGAAGGGAGGTGATTCTGAATCAACTCTGGGTTTTAGTCTGACTTTTTATGGACCTGTCCAAGGTGCTAAACCTATTCAGAGGATCAAGTTTAATGCATTGAAAGTTTGGATTAAAACACACAGTGGAGTCCCCTACAAAATTGGCATTGCCAACTTCCCACAGGGCACAGCATAAGGGAGGAGCTGTGTTTCTCTAAATCCAAACCACCTCAACTCAGGGACCCAGCCAATAATACTGTATGTTAGGCCAAAGTAAGGGTAGTCTTGAGTAATTTCTAACATCACAAGGTTGTGATGAATTTAGATTCAACATAACTTTAGTGGGCCCTTAATCTTGGACAATTAGAACTGCAAAGAAGGAATAATAATTCAAAACATATTCAAGTAGTGGTTAGGGAAGTCATTATATTATAGTTCAAAACTTGAAGCGCCCTATGACACTTGGCTGAATTAAAACTCAGAAGGAACTGTGCCTGTTTTTGGAGCCGGCAAAGTCCCAGTGGTTATACTTTTCACTAAAGTACATTTGGGGAATATGGCACATTCAGCAAGTCCCAGTGTTTTACCTATCACAATAGGTCATGTTCTCATTGGTTCCCCATCACATTCGATTTTTCTTGTAAACTACACAAATTGTGTAGGCAGAATATAAAAAGGACCTTAAAGACTAACTTTCATATTTTAATGGAACGTTTCGTGGACATGCCCACTATAGTGGCATGTCTGAAACTATTCATCTGAAGAAGTGGACGTGTCCACGAAATGTTCCATTAAAATATGAAAGTTAGCCTTTAAGGCGCCACATGTTTTGGGTCTTTTTTTTTTCCTTTGATTTTTGCCTGCAGTTCTTGAAAAGACTAACATGGCTACCCTCTCTGAAACCAATTCTAAGTATTTTCTCAAAGCATTAGGCAAAAAAAAAATCTAGAAAAGGATTAACATAAATTAGATTAACATGCCCCCTGGGGGTTGACATGCCTTCAAACCCTGCTCAGAAAGTGATGGATGAAGCTCTTGTAAAGTATGAACTGGGTTTGCCAGTTGTCCTTCATGTCCCAGTCTCCCATCTTCTCCTGCCCTGGCCAATTTCAAAGAAATGAAATCCAACAAATTTGCTATAGTAGTTTTACCCAGCTTTCTAAAACCTCAACCTTATGAGAAGTTTTGTCCACTTACCTTCATGTTCTGGGAGCTCTTCAGCTCTGTTTAAACCCAGAAAGGATGGTAGTTGGGGAAAGAAGTCCTCTTTCAGCAAAGTCTTATGCCTTGATGTGAATCTAGTGCACATTTTCTTAGTTCATATTCCAGCTCAGTAACTGAGGTACCCAAAAGCTGGGAGTTGGATTTGCCCCCCTGACAGAGGCTGCACTTGATAAGCCATGGGGTCATTTACAGTTGTGTAGTTCTACGAGTTGAATTTCACTGGAAGAATTTGGTTTTTATGTGTCATCCTCTGGTAGCTTGAGAAGGAGCCCCAAGGCTGAGGAAATTTCACAAACCTTTTTATAGATGATGGTCATAACCAGCAGCCTCACGAATATAACCAGCCAGCCTCATGGATGTGAGCAGAGGAACGGCAGCACGGGAGATACCTGCCAGGCAAGATAAATTCAATTCACAATTGCAGACCCAACACCCCCCTCTCTCTCTCTCTCTGGCTGCTTTTACACGACCCGTAAAATCCGAGGCAAAGGGCTCCCAGTTGTGGAGCTTAAAATTGTTTTCCCACCAGCTGCAGACTTTTAAAATAATTAAGTACGACCATGCCCACCTAAGCGCGCCCCAGCACATTTTACAAGTACCTGGTCTCCGGAGGTAAAAAAATTTCCAATGCGGATTATAAAGCTGTGGATGGCGGGCTCTCCTCACCTTCTGTTTGTTTTTTGTTGTCCTCCCATCCCTTTAACAGCCTGGAATCCGACAGCAGACAGAGGTGAGCGGAGGTGAGCCTGCATTCTTGTCTCCCTATTTTTCTCCCTCCCCTCACCGCAGACAGGAGCAATGGGGCGCGGAAGGGTGGGAACACAGGAAGCAGAACAAACCTGGTCCAAATTTAAATTGCCAGCGGATTTTAGAGGTCATGTAAAAGTTCTCTCTCTCTCTCTCTCTCTGGCTTAGGCGTCCAAAGGCCTGTAGTCCATCTAGGCACCAGGTTTTATTTCCTTTGGAAAGAATACCCTATTCAAACCTTCCATCTCTAGCAGTTTGTAAAGAGGGCGAGGGGAAAAGGGGAAAAGGAAAGAGAAATCTAATATGTTTTGCTTGGCGTATACGCAGCGCATGTAAACTTCAACTGAAGCTCTAGGGCAAAATAGCTGAGATTTGATATTAAAGTGTTTCATTTGCAACCAATTATGTTCAGCATTAGAAGCAATGCGGCCAACGCAGTATCGTTAGATCAAACAACCTTCTTGAAACACTCCCCCCACCCTATCCCATCTTTCCCCCTTGTTCCTCAAAGCCATCGCTGCCTTCATCAAAACAATTTCATTTGTACTTATATATGAAAGCATTCCAGCCGGTAAGCGGAAGGGAGAGAATCAACTTAACCGCAGCCACCCTTTTCCCCACCTGAATATCGCAAACGCCGTATCTCGCAGTGGAGTAAGGTCTCTGATTACATCAACCCCCTCCAAATTATGCTGGAATGGAGGCCATTCAATTTGCTACAATCAGGAACTTGCCAAGGCGCTGGACTATAATTGATTTCACAGTAATATACGTATAGGTGAGCGAGCACCCGAGTTCCGTTTATACAAGGTTTTCTTTCATTCCAACGTGCGGTGTTCAATAGAAATCAATTTTCCCCCCTCCAACAGTTGGCAGGTATGGCTTTTTTTTGGTACATATATACATACTTAAAAGAATGAAAATGAAAGGCTGGAAGAGACAGAAGTGCCGAAATGTGAAAAGTAAAATTAATGCTTTGGCTGTTATAACAAATGTAGGCAGACCCGGGGCTGGAACATTCTCCTCCCTGCCCCCCCCCGCCGCCACACACACACACACACACCTCAAGCTGGTTTGTATGAAGTTTGAGAGTGGAAGAATCAGTCTATTTCCAGTCGGCATCATTCCTACATGTATCCGGTCATAAAATTTGTTCTGTCCTGTTTCTGCATTCATTCTGCACATTGCCTTTAATCCGCATAGGAATTTGCGTCGGTGGGCATGTTGTCTCTAACTCCGCACTTCTCAGTGCCTTCTCTTGGCATTTCTAAAGGCAGTAGCTCCCCAAGGACACCTTTTTGGAATCCATTAGGAGGTCTCCTTTGCCTTGGTAAATCTCTGGGGAACTTTCAGAAAGAGAGGAGGGGTGGGGTGGGTCACGCCTTCCAAGCTGCAGACATCTCAGAGCTGTAGAGGAGATGAGTTTGTATGAAACTTGGATGACTCAGAATCCAGAAGGATCTCTAGTGAACTTATGGAAGCATAAAAGCTGTTTGTGACTCATCCCCCCTTGCAAGTATTTCTATCTGTGCATGGTCATAGGCTGTGCTTCTGTATAAACCTTAGCATTGTGAAAGTGTACTTAGACAGTTACTTCACATCCACTCCCGTCCTGGGAGGAAGTTCATGGCATGTTGATGTCGGTTGCAGTCACGTGGTCTTCTTGTGGTTCTGTCCCTGTTCCCGTGTATGCATGGGTGTGATTGATGATACCGGTGTAACTGTTTCCACACGTCCTCGTTCCGTGATGAGATGTGAAATTCCATGCCTTTGTTCTCAATTTTTTTTTACCCAACCTTCCGTTTTTCGATATTTCGATTCTCCAAAGCCTTGCCTTCAATGCGTTATGGAGCTAAGTTTGAGGCATTTGTCTTTTAATCTCTCTGCACGGCATTGCTGACTCTATAGGGAATGTACTGGCGAATGGCACTTTGCACTCCTGCTACTAGATGGAGAATGGCATGTTGCGTGACAAGCCTTACCTCACGGGCACTCATCTCAGTACGAGAACTGAGATGAGCAGATTCCCAAGGCCAGGGAGGGGAATTTCTCATCCCACTTAGATCGCAGTTCAGGGGGCGTGGTCAGGACAAACTCCCCTCATCCCGCAATGGACGTGCAGTTAGATTTCTTCATACTGGTCCCCAGCGGGACTGCAAACAGCGATGAGATGGACATGAAGTATCAGTCTTAGTGTCACACTAAAGTCACACAAGGAGATATTTGTGTTTGTTTGTTTGTTTGTTTATTTGTTTGAAACATGCTTACCCTACCTTTCTCCTTAAGAAGGACCCAAGGTGTCTTACATCATTGAAAGACAATACTAAAAGCTAACAACAGGGACTATGCAAATACTAAAAAAATTCCAACAACGACCATATTGGAAAACAGAAACAACACCAACACAGATTCAAAACAGTAAGGGGGACCCCACTCAGGGAAGCCAATCACTAAGAGAAAGCTTGAGACTGGAAGAAAGTAGTTTTCCCAAAGAAAGAAATGCTGCTGGTAAAGAAAATGACATTTGAACAGAGATTTTAAAAGAGCAAACAGTGGAAAAAGCAAAACAAACAAACACACAAAAAACCCTTGGGAACCTCAACATAAATGGATTCAAGATTTGGAAAACCACCTTGCAATATAAAAGCTGTAAATATGTTAAATGGGCACGGAAAATAGCAATGACTATATTTAGGGTAGAAGACATAATAGTGGTTAAATGATTATTATAACAGGGATGCATTTTTATGACAACCCTCTCCTCAACCCATTTCCCCTTTCCTATTACCTATGCTTATCCTTTACATATCTATAAAATAAAAGACTATACTAAGAGAAGGCTTGTCTGGAAAGAAAGATCTTTGCCTGCTTGCAGTAGGACAGCAAAGATGAGCCCAGCCTGGCCTCTTGTGGGAAGGAGTTCCTAAGTCTGGGAGCAGCAACAGAGAAGACCCCCTCCTGTGCCCACACCAGACATACTTGTGAAAGTGGTGTGATTAAGAGAAAGGCCTCTCCTGATGATCTTAAGAGCTGGGCAGGCTCATAAAGAGATACATTGCCCTTGAAATGCTGTTGAGATGCCCTCTATCCAGTAAATATGTTTTGTTCCAGATGCCCTCTACCTATCAAAACAGCAGTCCACCAAAGACCTTGGGAATGCGAGAAGTGCTCCTTTCTGGTCTCCTATTTGGATTATGCTCTTCACTGACACCATTACCCAGACTTGTTGGGGCTCACTTTTTGGTTTCTTGGAAACCCCCAAACAAGCAAGATAACCCAGAAGAACTAATTAATCCCCAAACCCTATTCTTTTGTAGAAGTTGACCTGCTGCTACCAGCTGCTTGATGCTACAATTTGGGGTTGTTCCAGTTTCATTTCTGAAGGGGGTCCAGTTCCTAAATGAAACAGGGCAGTACAGACCCTAGTCGACTGTTCCAACTCCATTACTCATGATTGTATGCTACAATGACCAAGCTGTTGGCATGTACTATAGAAGACTTATTGAGGCAGAAAGAATCTGAGAATGACATTGACAGATGGTGTCACCATAAGAACATAAGAACATAAGAAGAGCCCTGCTGGATCAGGCCAACGGCCCATCTTGTCCAGGTTCCTGTATCTCACAGTGGCCCCACCAGATGCATTTGGGAGCACATGAGACTAGATATCTGTCTCCTGATACCATTCCCCTGCATCTGGTCCTTGAGGTACCCGGGTTTTAAGCCTGGTGATCACACATCACCATCATGGTTTGTAACCTGTGATAGACTTTTCCTCCAGGAATCGGTCCAATCCCCTTTTGAAGGCCTCCAGGCCAGATACCATCACTGGATCCTGTGCCAGGGAGTTCCACAGATTAACAACGTGCTGGATGAAATAATATTTTCTTTTGTCTGTTCTTACTCTCCCAGGCCTCAGTTTGAATGTATGTCCCCTAGTTATGGTATTTCGTGAGAGGGAGAAGAGTGTCCCTCTATCCACTTTACTCAGTCCCTGCATAATTTTGTACATCTCAATCATGCTGGTCCCTAAAGAACACAAGCTTTCTGAGTATTTTGGATGTTTTTGTTTTTTGCCTCAGAAGTGGTATGGGTCATCTATAGTCAACATACAAGTTAGGTTGTTAGTAAACCGAACTGCTTTACCAATTGCCCCCAACCAATAGGTGGGCTATAAGTTCAATCAACAAACACATAAACAATGGAGAGCCTCCACTCAGCCTCCACTAAGTTGAACAACAGCAAAAACAAAACAAAACAATACCAAAAAGTTTTCTTGCCTCCTCAATAATTTCTGGACTATTTCGATCTTAGAATTTGATTGTGTTGAAGAACGCTTTTGGCGCATGCCCATTAATTTTATCCCCCTTCACTGTATTGTTTAATTTTGCATGAGTAAATATAATTACTCCTTTTGTCACGAAGAGCAAGTTCTAATACCAATTTATAATTCATGGAGCTAATTATGTTAACAAGGAAGCAATCATTTCTCAACCACCACCCCAGTTATTTTAAAAGGATTGGCTTTGTTTTTCCTTTTTAAAAAGGTGTGTGTGTGTGTGTGTGTGTGTGTGTGTAGAAACCTCTCTCCCTCTCTCTTTCTTTTCCACACTTTTTTTCTTGTGTTCTCCCACTTTACTCCACAATGCCTCTTTTTTTCCAGCCACGGAGAAGAATCATACGCAATTCGTCTATGATATAATTATTTACCATGGCAACAGTTTGTGATTGGGAGATTGTGAAGTTGCAAATAACTCAAAAAGGAACTTAAATGTAACAGGCTGGGGGTAAAAAAGAAACATTTTTTTTTTTAAAGGAGGAGACCTGACAGGTCAGAGCAGCTATTGTCTGCTTTATATTTCAAGACAGGCAAAGAGCAACGGGGTAGGAATAAGCTGGTTATTTTCTGCTCTTCATTGTTAAACCCTATTTGGATGTGCAAATAACATTGCTGGTACTTCTCATGAATGACACTCTCTGAGTTGGTAAGTGTGTATATCTGTGTTCTCTCTCTCTCTCTCTCCTTCCCTCCCTCCAACTGTTCTCTCATTCTCTTGTTCTCTCATTCTCTCATTCTCCCCCCCCCCCCACACACACACACTTTTCAGCTGCAGGTCTGAAGAAATCTAAACCCCGACTTTTCCCAACAAAACAGAGGCTGGCTTTGGAAGATCAAATATTGAAATGCTATCAGCCAAGCAAGGCCATCCTTGATTATATTCATGAGATAAACAGATGGCGTTTATCCACATTCCTTTTGGAGACCTCCCAGGGTGCAGAAAGGCTTAGAGGCAGGTAGAGGAAATCCCTGGAAAGGGACTGGTGCAGTCTTTTCACATTTCACTCAGAGCCATGGCTGCCCAGTCCCAGCCCACCTCCCTCCAACCTCCTCTTCTCCCTTTGTCCCAATGCTGTTCAATTGTCAATCAAGCATTTTAGCACCAGCGGTCTAAAGCCACGGCTTCTTTTGTGTTGTTCGAGCACTCACCTAAAAGGAGAGGGACAACAAAGGAACAACAGCATAGAATAATAGAATCATAGAGTTGGAAGAGGCCTCAAGGGTCATCCAGTCCAACCCCCTGCCATGCAGTAACCCCAATCACAGGACTCCCAACAGATGGCCATCCAGCCTCTGCTTAAAAACCTCCAAAGGAGGAGACTCCACCACCCTCCTCTGTGGCAGCATATTCCACTGCCGAACAGCTCTAACTATCATGAAGTTATTCCTAATGTTCAAATGGAATCTCTTTTCCTGTAGTTTGAGACCATTGCCCTGAGTCCTAGTCTCTGAAGCCATGGAAAACAAACCTGTTCCCTCTTCAATATGCCATCCTTTCAAATATTTAAACATAGCTATCATATCCCCCCTCAGCCTTCTTTTTGAAAGGCTAAACATTCCCGGTTCCCTAAGCCATTCCTCATAAGACATTTCTTCCAGACCTTCAACGATCCTGATCGCCCCCCTCTGTACCCGCTTGAGGTGTCAACATCCTTTATAAATTGAGGTGCACAGAACTGAACACAGTACTCCAGGTGGGGTTGCAAACACAATGGAACGTTTTAGATGCAAGATCCACCCAGGTTTGCAAAGAAGCCACGGAACAAATGACTGGAAGTAGACAATTAAAATAACACAATGAATTGCTTCTTGGGTGGAGGGGAAGAGTATCTAATTGAGGTCTGTTTCATAATACAATAATACATAATACAATTACCTTCTCTAATGTACCAACTGATACATTTTGATTCCTCTGTAAGGGCGTTTTAAACATTTCCAAGATATGGTGATAGGCATCTTTGAAGTTTTCTTCCTTTAACTTCTAAATAATTGGTGGAATGTGAAGGGCAGGTGAACATCATACATGTTGCTGGAATGGGTGGAAATAATAAAATTCACGTAGCAAATCAGTTGCAAAATTTAATTGCATAAAATCAATGGGGAAAGTCACACAGGAAGTAGAAGACATTCTTGAAATACTAGCCAGGAATGTGGTCCTACAGCATTCTTCAGAGGTGTCACATCCAAAACATAGATAGACCTGTATCCATTATGGGAGGGGAAAACATCAAGATCAAAACACATGGGGGTTCCTCGGCTAACTTGTGCGGACCCATAAACACCCAGGTGCACACTATTTCAAATTTCATCCATACATAATGTCATGTCAATTTGCTCATGAGCTCTGTGAAAAGTTCTCAAAGTCTTACTTAAACCTGATTAGCTCCATATCCAGTTTTGTTTTGGGTTCCCCACTTAAGTGGCAAAGCCTCGTTCCCTGGGGCATCATTCTGTGACAACTTGGGAGGCTCACAAATTTCATTGGATCAGCATTTAAAAGAAACTGTGCAGACTCAGACTTCCAAGATCAAATACAGTTATTTCCCCCCCAGAAGATAAGATAAAACTGGAAAAGAGAATCATGTTTGGAAAAGTTGAAGTCAGTAGGAAAAGAGCAATATTGGAACAAGGCGAATTGTCTCTAAAAGGAGCTCATGGCCTTGAGTTTGCAAGACATGAGCAAGATTGTTAATGATTGAACCTTCTAGAGATCATTAATTTATAATCACTAGATGGTGCAACGTATTAATTCTCCCTCAAAAGGGAGTTGCCAAAAAGAGAGTTACTAGCTGGATTCCAGAAAGGCAGAGGAACACATGACAACAGAACTAACCTAGCATAACTACTAATGGATCATGGAAAAGGCAAGAGAATACAATTTCTCCGAAGTACTCTAGACATTCCACATGTGAATTCTCAAAAGCAGGTGGATTTTGTCCTGCAGGATAAGTCAGGAAGTGAGAAATAAGTGTGCAAGAAATCTATCATCAAGTCACCAACCATCCCTATTCCTAAATGTTACTTCGTTTTGGCTTGGGTAGTTCTAAAATGGTGTGAAAAATAAAGGCCCAGAACATGGGATGTTGTGCTGCAGAAAACTCAGGTGCCACATAGAATTTCAGAGAGAGAGAGAGAGAGAGAGAGAGAGAGAGAGAGAGATCCATATATCTTGAGAAAGAGCTAAAAATATCAAACTCCAATTATAGACTGTAATTTCCTTCTCCCTGCAGAGACAAGGAAGGACATGTTATAGATGTAGAGATGCCCTGCACACATATCATAAGAGGTGAATATTACTCTGCAAATGTACTGGTAGAACAGGGTATATTAATATTGGCAAAGCTATGGAATTGTCTGAAAATTGTAATGCTAATTTAAAGATTTTTAGAGAGTGAAAGAAACAAGACAAGGAAAAGCAAGAGCAACAAAGGAGACAACTGGTGAATGGAAAGGAGAGGGGAAGCCTAAAGGTGAAATACTCTCAATAGCAATTAATCCTTTCAGAATGTTCTAGGATGTCCCCAGTTATGTTTTCCATTTAGCTATCAGCAGAGTTACGGCCAGCTATAGACAAAATTCAACCGTTAATCCCAAGCAGAGTGCATGTACTAGAAACACGAGACACAGCCAAAAATTACTGCAACAAGTTACAGGTAACTGATCTCATCAATTTCTGATCTCATCTATCTGGTCTCACCCATGGTCACATGATCAGAACCTTATCAATTAAGTGCCATTTGACACCATGGCTTAAGCAATTTCTGCAGTAAAATCTATCTATCTATCTATCTATCTATCTATCTATCTATCTATCTATCTATCTATCTATCTATCTATCTATCTATCTATCTATCTATCTATCTATCTATGATAGGCATGAAACAAAAAAACTAAAGACAGTTTTGTCCTTTTGTTAGATAACAAATTACTTCATTACCTAAGGAAACGGTAGGATGTTTTTTATTTTGTCATGAAACACCATTTTTGCCCTCTATCTATTGAATGAAATGATTTATCCTAGAGGAATCAATGGCAGGGGAGCTCAAGCTGTTCCCTGAATACAACCCCCCCCCCAAAATTTGGAAAGGTTTGGGGATCATGGAGCTGAGTTATGAAGCTCCAAAGGGGGCGCTCCTTGGAAAAAAAAAACATTTCTAATTGGAATCCTCCAGCACCACCACCATTCACAAAGGGACACCACGCAAAAGGAAATCCCAGAAGCTGACTTCTTTTTTAATCTGTTAACCAATTTTCACACAAACCGAAAGCAATGCTCAGGGCTGTTTTCCAACAAGTGTGAACAGTAGGCTGGAGGGCCATCTGTCAGGAGTAGAGATGCGCATGAATTAAAAAAAAAATGGTGTTTCATTTCATTTCATTTCATTATGGAGTTTGTTTGTTTGTTTGTTTTGTTTTTTGTGATTTTTTGCAAAAATCATTTTGTTGTTTCATTAATTCGTTATTTTTTTTTACCTACTTCCCCCCCCAGCACCCACTGTGCGGCCCCTGGGGCCCACTCGGAGCCGGGGGTTGCCTACGAATGGGCGTGGAAGGAATAAAGAGGGGGAACGGCGTCGGAGCTATGCTGCTGTGGCTGCCTAAGCATGGCCTCCTTATCTCCCTTCCCGATTGGCCCCACGATAACGGGCCACGGGAGGGTGGCACAAGGGGTGGCTTTGAAGCCATGCCGCTCTGGCTGCCTAAATGTGGCCTGCTTCTTATCTCCCCCCCCCCCCAGGGCTGGACTGAGGCTCAAGCCCGCCGCGTCCCTGAGTGGCACTGACAAAATGTGTGCTCCCTCCATGCAGCTCAGCGCAAAAGAACCTCCAGACCAGCGAAATAACCTCTGGACCACCACCAGGTAGGAGACATCTCTGCCCCTCATTAACAAAACAAACCTAACTGAACTAATTTTTCTCAGTTCGGTTCGGTTCGGTTTGGTTCGTGTTAAATTTGCCGCTAGGGTTGTTATTCATTTTGTTACATAATGAAATGAATAACAAATAACGAAACAAAAAAAATCATTTTGTGCCCATCTCTAGTCGGGAATCCAGTGATGGGGGACTCCTGCATGGCAGGGGGTTGGACTGGATGGCTCTTGAGGCCTCTTCCAACTCTGTGATTCTATTATTCTATGATTCTATGGGCGTTTATGCACGACCCCTAAACTCCGGGGCAAATGGCTCCCAGCTCTGGAGCTTAAAATGTTTCCCCACCAGCTCCGGAGTTTACAGAAAATTAAGTGCGATCACGCCCACTTTAGCACGTCCCAGCAAGTACCTGCTCTCTGGAGGTGAAAATTCCTTGATGCGGTGTAACGATACTGAGTGTGGGGCTCTCCTCACTTCTGTTTGTTGTTGTTTTGGCTCCTGCCCCTTTAAGAGCTACTTAAGAGACTGGAATGTTGCCACGGCAAGAGCGAGAGGCAGAACGGAGGGGACCCACATTCTTTTCTTCCTTTTTTTTCTCCATCCCCTCACACAGACAGGAGCAAGGAAGTGCGGAGGGGTGGGGACACAGGAAGAGCGACAAGCCCCTAAGATCTCTGGTCTGAATTTAAGTGGCCAGCAGATCTTAGGGGTCATGTGAAAAGGCTCTATGGTAGTGAGCAGAAAAGGGTATTCTTTTGACCACCAGGACTGCTGCCATTGGTGTTGTCCACTCAACATTCATACTGCCCTTTGCTATGTAAAGCTTGCCATTGTCTCCTGCTGGCAATGTGGGCATGATATGGTGCAGCCATATTAGCCAGTTTCCTGACTGTTCAAATTGTGAGTACAGAAGCCTCCTATCCCACATTTATCAACCAGCGGTTTCTCGAAGAACTTCAATGTGATCAGTTTTGATATCAGAATTTAAGTACTTTCCACTACCCTCCCCCAGTTTCTTGAAATTACTGCAAAGGAAAAAGTGGGGGTGAGTGTGGAAATGCCCCCCTCCCAAGATGTATCTGATTTTCTGCACTGACCATTCAGAGGGGGGCAATTCTACCTGTTTCAATCCGAACTCTGCCCTTGAACTATAAATCTAACCACGCCATCACTCTGCTAGGAGAATAAAATCCAAGTACGGCATGATCCAAATAATTACCAGGAGCTGAAGGGAGCTGGCAGGGTGCGGTGTACAAGATTCAATTTTAACTAGTGATTACAGCCATGGCAACCTTGTAGCCTGGGATGTAAAACAGTTGTGTCACTTTCTGCTGTCAGGGAGCATGTCAGGATGCAATGATGCAGGGTGACTTTTCATCGGAGACAATCTGTCTTGCCTTCAGAAAAGCAAGTGGAGAAAGGGGGAAAGGGAGAAGTGGTGGGAGAAGAGAAGATCTCTCATATCCCCCCCGCCTTCTTTCTCCCACTGTGTTCCAATCCTGAGTAAATAAAACAAGCAAAGATCCATCTTGCTTGCTTTCGGACTCCCCCCCTCCCTTTCCTTCCCTTCCCTCCTCAAGCTTTGCTCCATCCAGTGACAAGTGAATTAAAATGTAGTCAGGGCCAGTTCTCAAACTTGTAACAAGGCGTGATGAACTCGCCTTCCCGGTGGACTTTTTACGGCGCCTAGATCTCATGCATCAAGTTCGCATGACCTTGAGTAGTAAAATGGAAAAACAGTTAAGCTCTGACCTCATTGCCAGAGTCGTTTTGGGCTGCTGCCCAAATTCTGATAACCGCTCTTAAATCTAATGAACTGGCTGCTCCCCGCCTCCCATTTGCTTCTGCCGAAGACAGATGGGCAGTAGCTTGGCCCGACTTCCGGTAGAGCTTGTCTCTTTGTGCTCTGAGCCTTGTGAGGTAGAGAGAGGGCTGTGTTTTAAAACTCAGGAACTCCCAGTGTTCTTGCAGAATGTCCCCCTGGAAGGAGCTTCCCCATCTTAGGGCGTTTATACACAACCCCTAAACTCTGCCGCAAATGGCTCCCAGCTCTGGAGCTTAAAAAAGTTTCCCCACCAGCTCCGGAGCTTACAGAAAATTAAGTGCGACCCTGTCCCCATAAGCGCAACCCAGCGCACCTTTCAAGTACCTGCTCTTTGATGTTGAAAAATCCCTGATCCGGATGTGCAGGGCTCTCCTTGCTTCTTTTTGTTGTTGTTTTTTGCCTCCCGCCCCTTAAGAGAAGGAATCAGGAAGTAACGGGGGCTCGGAGCAACCGGGAGGTGAGCCTTTATTCTTTTGTCCCTTTTTTTCTCCCTCCCCTCATGCAGACAGGATCAAGGAAGTGCGGAGGGGTGGGGAGGCAGGAAGAGCAACGAACCCCCAAGATCTCTGGTCCGAATTTAAAGGGCCAGCGGATCTTAGGGGTCGTGTGAAAAGGCTCTTAGTTCCATGGAAGGGGCCATTCTAGGATCACAAACAGAGGTGGCCTTGCCACAGGAGCAAAAAGGAGAATGACAACACATCCTTTGTGGGTCACAGCCTTCTCTGGCTGGCTTTCAAGCCCTCAAAGCAAGCTGTGAATTAAGAAAAAAAATGCTATCCCATGACTTCTTCAGGGCCAAGTCCAAGGGTTAGTCCTCCTAAGTAAGGTGGGTCTAACAAAAGAATGGCATTCCTTCAAGTCTACATTTATGAAAGCTCTACTGACGCCAATGAGAGTTGGGATTAACAATTAGATCTAGCCCCTCAGAACAACATTGGGAAATCATGCGCCCTTCCACCGTCCATGTTGTTTTTATGGCAGCCAAAACTGCCTGGAGACAAAAAAAGTGCTTGTGCTTTTCTCTGGTTTGTATCAAAGAGAGAAACAGAGTTATACCTCTTAGCGCTCTATCACACATCATTGAAAATGCTGATTAAATTTCAAGATAAAACGTTTCCATAAATTTTGTCCCCATGGCCACTGGACTTTTTATTTTTATTTTTTTTTAAAAAAAATCCGGTTATGTCCCCTTTAGAGAGTTTTCCAAGACCTACCAGAGAATTTGGGAATTTTTTGCTCCAGTAAAAAATGTGAGCCAGAAGTCCGTGTGAGCTCTCATATGATCCGGTTTTCTGCTTTTTTCCTCCTAGCGCTGACCAGCTCATCCTGGGGGTGGTTGGCACTTTTTAATTTTTTAACACCCCCCACCCCAGCACTGAGCAGCTGGCCTTTGGGCTGTCAGCGCTGGGTTTCCCCCCCCCAGTGCTGACCAGCTCATCCTGGGGCTGGTCAGCACTTTTTTATTTTTTATGTTTTTCATTTTCCCCTAGCGTCACCTGCTGGCCCTGGGGCTGGTTGACAGTTTTGTTTTTCTTTTTACAAAAAAATCCTTGTACGTGGGAATGGAGATCCCACATCTTCAGCCATGTGACCAAGAAAGAAGAAAAGCCAGACTTTCACAATATCTCCCCCAGGTGAGATAGCGGCCTAAGAGAATTATTCTATCTCATTCTGCTGCTATATGTCTGAAGAAGTGGATGTGTCCACAAAATGTTACATTAAATATGAAATTTAGTCTTGAAGTTGCCATATTTTGTGCCTTTTGTTTTGTTTTGTTCTTTGATTTTTTTTTCTGCACCTCTTCCGGAAGGCTTTAAAAACCTACCTTTTCCAAGAGGCCTTTGGCGATTCTTATTCTTAGGTTTTTTTTCCCTTTTTTCTTCTCCGCCATCATACGCTTTAGTTGATGAGGTGCCACTAGGTTTTACTGTTCTTAAATTTATTGTTGTAATTTTATTTGTTTATCCTTCTACTTGTATGGCTAACATAGCCCTTGTAAGCCGCTTAGAGTTCGTTTGAAGATAAATGGGATATAAATGCAAAAATAAAATAAAATAAATAAATATACTGTTCATTTCTCCTTTTAACACACACTCACCAACACGGCCCAAACTGGAAGGCTGCCTTCCTTCCTTCCTTCCTTTCCTTCCAACCCAACAACCACATACTGTATATAAAAAGATCATGCTATACTTCAGGGTGGGCATTGAAGAAATCAAGTCCCACTCACCTGATAACATAACATAAAGGACTTCACACCCTTAAGCCTTATGGTTATCAAGAAACAGAACATGGATACATATGATACCAAACTCATTTGAGGCTCAGTATGAGGTGGAAGTGTGCCGTATGGCTCATTTAGTATAATTTGTGTTGTTAATTAGATAAATAACCCTAATGAAGGAAGACTTGCTTACAACTCGATATGGTATTTGGTTTAATCTTTGACTTGTTTATACTGTACACCCATTCAAATGACTAGTTGTTTTTTATTTGAAGGTTACATTTGTTGTCTTTTCTTCTCAGCTCCTATTACTAAAATCTTAACAAAAATATTATCATTATTATTTTAAAGAAGAGGCCAAGGGAAGCATTTATGCATAAAGATCTCTCATTGCTCAAAAGAATACATAAAAGGCAGCCTTACTTATTTATTTCCTGTCTATTTCAAAATTTCAGTCCTGCTCTTCCATTCCAGAATGGCATGCTTAAGGCATTTCCCAACATATAATAAAAACATACATCACCACAAAATCCATTTGAAAACAGCAACTTAAAACAACACAAAATGCATCCAATATGACTTCAGATATTGCCATTTAAGGCGGAAAATGCTTAGGAAGATTTCACCTCATCATCACCAGCGATTCTGAATATATAAACTATATTGCTTATATTAGGCTGTTGTGAATTTTTGAATGATGCTGCCTCATATAGTTACATTTTGAGATATCTTTGCCAAGGACAGCAAACCTGTTGCTCCCGTTGGAAGGCGAGCATTCTGAACAAAATAGGATGGGGACATTTCTGTGGGCCAGCCAAGGGTGGACAATCTCCAGAGGCCCCAGGGACATAAGAACATAGGAACATAGGAAGAGCCATGCTGAATCAGGCCAAAGGCCCATCTAGTCCTGCTTCCTGTATCTCAGAGTGGCCTCTGGGAGCGCATGAGACTAGATATCTGTCTCCTGATACCAATCCCCTGCATCTGGCCCTTGAAGTACCCCTGTTTTAAGCCTGGAGATGACACATCTCCATCATGGTTTGTAACCTGTGATGGACTTTTCCTCCAGGAATCTGTCCAATCCCCTTTTGAAGGCATCCAAGCCAGATGCCATCACCACATCCTGTGGCAGGGAGTTCCACAGAATAACAACATGCTGGGTAAAAAATATTTTCTTTTGTCTGTTCTCACTCTCCCAACCCTCAGTTTCAGTGGATGTCCCCTAGTTCTGGTATTTTGGGAGAGGGAGAACAACCCTCCCTCCACTTGACTCATGCCCTGCATTATTTTGTACGCCTCAATCATATCCCCCCTCAGGCGCCTTTTTTCCAGACTAAAGAGCCCCAAATGTTTTAGCCTTTCCTCACCATCCTGACTATTCCGACCATTCCATAGACACTTCTGCCCCAACTCTTTTAAAATGCTTTTTAAAAAGAAATTGAGAAAATCTTCTCTTGTCTTGTGGGCATTTGTTTGTTTGTTTGTTTGTTTGTGTTGTGCTTCTTTGCTGCCTAAAGTTTCGATTTCAGGTCAATGGGAGGTGTTCTGGATGAAAGAAAGCCCCTCTTTCCACCTGATTTCCATCGGCTTTTAGGAATGGTGGTCACTGAGCGTATATCTGTGAGTTGTTGTTGGTTTTTTTCATCTTGTCCCTGCCATTTTTTCTTGCCAGACCCTTTGTTGTTGTATTATTTGTGTTGTTATTGTTTTTCTGGTTGTTTTTTTTGGTCTGATAGTAATTTGTTTATCATGTGGGTTTCAGGGTGGGTTCTTGTATGTATTATTTGCTGTACACCACCCAGAGTTCGGGCAGTTAACAAGTACAAATATAAATAAATACATTTTCCGGTCTCCAGCAAATGACTTTTGTGTGTGGAAGCGAAGAGAATAGTCCTAAATTTCCGAAATTCTTCCTATCACTTCCACAACCTTGTCTTGAGAAAGCATCTAAACAAGGACTGCCCAAGGCCACCAGATTCCTGACTTGTGGGCATACCAGAGAAAAAAGAAGCACTCTCCCTCAGGTACGGACTAGGGTTCTGAAATACTGTACATTCGGATTTCCTCTGGGTAAAACTAGTTTTCTTTACTAGAGATGGGCACGAATTAAAAAATGGCATTTCGTTTGTCGTTTGTCGTTTGGAGGGTCCGTTTCGTTTCGTTTCAGTTTTTCGTGAATTTTTGCAAAAAAATCATTTTCATTTTCGTTCATTTCGTTACCATTTCGTTACCATTTATTTCATTTTTTTTGTATTTTTTTTTAGGATTTTAAGCAATTCACTTGTATTGCAGTAACGGAAACGAAACGCACGACAAAATTTCCTGTGTTTCTCTTCGTTTTGTTTCATTTTAGAGACAAAATTTTTTTGTCGTTTCATTGTGTAACAAAACAAAAAAATGAAAATGGAAATGAAAAAATTGATTGTTTCATGCCCATCTCTATTCTTTACCCTTAAATAAGCCATGATTGTGCACACGTGTCTATGCAGTGGCACATCATGGGAGGCTTACAGGAGCAACTTACTCCAGGTGCAATATTTTGGGAGTGCAGTCCCCCCTCCTTCCCTGGGCAACAACAGGTTGCTTCGTGGGCATGCTCTGCTTGGCCACCTGCTTCCTCTGTTCCCTTCTATGCTGGCTTGAACATGGCTCGAGAGCCCGTCAACAAGGGGTACCATCTGGGGGAGCCAGCAGCAACGGCAGAGGGCAGCAGAGACCCAGCTGCCCTGGCACCTGCATGAAGCACCTGGTGCTCCATCCAATGAGTGTTCCTGCTGGCCCGGGGAATGACCAACCAGCATATGAGGAAGGGAGGGATCCAGAGGTCCCAACCCCAGAAGAATGGCCTACAGAGTGCAGCTGCCCCCAGGTGCCATGTTGAGGGGGAGGGGAGCGTCTCTCCCGACAATTAGCTCTGGCCGGACCCACCCGTTCGTCCTTGGCGCTTTCGCTCCGGACTGTCCCCCCGAAGGAGGCCCATAAAACAAGCACTCGGAAATGGGCCTTCTCGGTGGTGTGGCCGACTATCTGAAACAGCTAACCGAGCGACCTACGGCAGGCTCTGTCGCTGTCGTCCTTTAAGAAAGGCTTAGAGACTCTGCTTTTTAGGGACGCCTTCAATACTGACTATGGACAATTTTTTCTCTCTCTTGCCCCAGCTTAAATATGCTGCCTGCTTGGATTGGTTTTGTGATTGTGTCTGTTTTTAGTCTTTTTAACCTTTATGTGAACCGCCCTGAGTTCTCACTCGGGAAGAAGGAGCGGTATATAAATCTGAAAATAAATAAATAAATAAATAAGGCAGAAAGGGCAAGTATTTGCTTCTGCCTTGTGTTTCTCTGCCCCCCCCCCCTGTGACCCGTTTCACTCACTCATCTGGGGAGCTTCCCGGTATGGAGGCCAGTTGGGCATTCACAGGAAGCCAGGTTCCTCTGTGGTTCGCCTGCATACCCTGCCCGTGGGCTAGGGGAAATCGGATACTTTCCTTGCCCCAGGTTCTGGCAGCCCACACGATGCCCCTGTGTTCAGGCACACATACAGCACAGAATGTCTGGCTGTGGTTTCGGTTTTTAAAAATATACAAAGATTAAAGGATCCCCCTCTAATGCTTCGAACCCTTAAATGTCATTTAGGAGAAAGCCTCAGCCATCCTTATTTTGTGCAATTCACCTCATTTTCACGGAAGTGCTGGGCACATTGATTTGCACAATGTTAATTTAGTTTGTACTGAAGAGGTGTCTCCATTCTCTTCTGAGAGTGCCACAGAATACCTTGCAGCCTTCCAGGGTGAGGAGAATCTTGAGCAATTCTTTGCTCTTCTGGTTGAAGACGAAACAAAAGATGTTCCAACTTTTCTTCGGTATTTATTTATTTATTTATTTATTTATTTATTTATTTATTTATTTATATCCTGCCAATCTGGCAACATCATCACTGTCCATGTATAAGATGAATTCTGTTTTTTTCTAATGGCCTCCCATTCCATTCCATAATGGCAGCAACAATTTGCAAACTAGAAGCATAATTTGCACAAAAGACCTGAGGGATGAAAGAGAGAGAGAGAGAGTTCACTATTATCCATGGTATCCATGGGGTGTTATCCATTATATGGGATAGATTTTTCTATGTGATGTCCCCAAGACTTGGGATATACAAAACACTAGAGATGGGCACAAAACAAAAAACAGTATGCTGTTTTGTTATTTTGGAACGCTTTGTAATGGAACAAAATGACAGACCATGTCTCATCACGAACCAAAATGAAATAATGTTTCTGGTCCAGAGGAAATCAAACCAAGGAGCCACCACCAAATCTCCCTTCAGGCAAGGGGCTGTGGCAAGAACTGATGGCTGTTTCCTAGCTTTCTCACCACTGCCAGACAGATGATTTTGGCAGAACAAGAGAGAACGGAGTGCTGCTTCCTCCATTCTCTCTGGTGACCCCTGCCTCCCAGCTGGGTTTTTGGAATGATTAGGGCTGTGTGGAGGGCACCTGTCCCTCTCCTCACAGCCTCACCAGTCCCAAAAATTCAGCTGGGAGGTGGGGGTGGCAAGGTATAGCGGAGTAGGAAGTGGAAAATTCAAACAGATCACTGCTTGCTCTATTCTGCCTTGTTGCCCCACTTCCCGGGTGTTTGTTTGTTTGTTTGTTTGTTTTGACAGGTCCGGCCTTGGGGAACAGCCTGACCTGTCCAAAAAAAAAAAAAAAATCAACCTGGGTGGTAGCAGGTTCAGAATCATTTCATTTCTCATTTTCTTT
>JAHTLZ010000148.1:219088-247482 GCA_023846285.1 Phrynocephalus versicolor
TAATAATAATAATAATAATAATAATAATAATAATAATAATAATAATAATAATAATAATAATAATAATAATAATGACTGAAAATGAGCAGGCAAACTTCCATTCCATTTCATTTCATTTCTCTTAGACGGGGCAGTTTGTTATTTGTTTTGTTATGTTAGCAAAATAAATAACGAATAACAAAACGAATCAAAAGTTTGTTTCATGCCCATCTCTAGTGACTGGAAATAGGAGTGTGTGGATAGCTATGGTCTGGAACTTCAGTGACACATCCTTACACCAGATGACATCTCATAGTTCCTTCATTGTTTCCCTTCCTAGTTTCAGCTTTCTTCCAATTTCATGGCTGCGGTCTCCACTGAGATTGGTGACTGATCCAAGGTATACAAAACATCTAGTTCTATTTCTTCACTGTCAATTTTAAAGTTGTTCTTTTGTTTCTTAGCCATTGCTTTATGATGTGCCTGGCACATTTTGAGGGATTTTTAAGTTATTAAAAGATTAAACATAATATGGAAAGCATCTATTAATAGCCAGCTTAAAGCTACATTAAGGAAAGAAAGAAACAAAGAAAATGATGCTACAGATGCTTAGGTGAGGCCCTACAATATCATTTCAATTCTGGATAAAATGATGAATACCACAAGAGAATAATTCAGTAGTAAAGCTGAAGATGTTGTAGCACTGACTCTTGTTGGTTAATTATGTTTGGTGAACAATCTGTCTGATTCTCCTTCATGTCAAATTGTGCACTTGCCCACTTACCTTTAGTAGCAATTAATGAGGAGGAGGAGGAGGAGGAGGAGGAGGAAGAGAAGAAGAAGAAGAAGAAGAAGAAGAAGAAGAAGAAGAAGACTTCCAAAACATGTCATCTAAAGCCCACACTGCCCTATGAAAAGCCATTTCCTAAGTGAAAGAAACAGAATAGTATTAGGATAGCTTCTCTATAATTCTTCTTGGTTTCTATTTCAACATTCATTAAAGCATGGTCGGAAATTTTTATCACCTCTATGTTTGTGTTTGCAGTTTTAGATAGTCAGCTTTGTGAGACAAATATAAAATCTATTCTAGAGTAACTTTTGTGGACTGGAGAGTAGAATGTATATTTTCTTTCATCTCCCTTCAATTCTCTCCATACATCCTTTAACCCTGTATTTGCAATGAATTTTGTTAAGGTTGTATGCCTAACCCTCCAGTCAACATTCTTATTGATTGTTTTGTCTTTGATTTTATCCATAACCATATTAAAATCTCCAGCTATAATTACGTGTCCCTTCTGTACCCTTTCTATCTGCTCCCAAACCTCTTTGTAGAACAGGTTTTGATTGGTATTTGGTGCATAAACATTTATCAATGTATATTGCTCTGAACCGATTGTGCCCTGAAGAATTAAGTGTTAATATGGACATTATATGTAGGAATAACATTTATATGGGTAACACTTTAAGCATTGGGGCACCTAGTGTGGTTGGTGTAGGGGACCTAGTGATGGTTGGATTGGACTGAAAAGCTCTGGGCTTGACTCCCCATTTCAACTAATGGAAGCTCACTGGGGTGTGTTGGGAACGGGTGAAACTACTCTTTAAATGCCTCACTTACCTCGAAAGCCTTATGAGGGTCACTATAAGATGGCTCTGACATGAAGGCGCATAACAATAACAGTAAAGTTCTAAAGTGGCCCAGTTTTCTGGCTTTGGTTCCCAGTGTGGTGTGGTAGATAAAATGAACTCTGGAGAAGAGGGCTCCTGTCCCATTTCAGCCATAGAAATTCTATGTGGGAGTAGGACTTCTAGAAGATCTCGCTTCCCTTACCAGCCCAGAATGCGTCTTTTGACGGCGAGAAAAAGACAGGGCAGGGTTTTGCAGCAAATCAACACCTGAAACCTTCACTTTACGCTCCACAGAATAGCTAGCAGTCCTGAAAACTGATCATTCAGCTGGTGAAGAGGAATGTGGGCTGTGAGTGAGTGAGAATAGAGGACAAGCCCCATTCACTTGTGGTCTTTATTCATCTCTGAAGACCACAAGGTCAAAGGGAAGAGTGATGGCTCTAAGATAAAGGATTTCAATTTTGCAGAAAAATGCTTCTGCTAAAGATTTCTTTTTTCACACCCTTTTTTCTTTTAAGAGCAGGAGATAATATTATCAAGAGAAGCACCAAAGCCTTTGATGGGTCTAGAAGACAAAGTCCCTCAATACCTATTGTAGATCATGCTAGTAAGGATTTATGACCTAGGATAAACAGATCTATAGTCTATCAAAAAGGCAACGGCATAACTGGAACCAAAGCCCAGAAAGTGTGAGCAACAGGGAGTGCAGGAGAAAGATTATTAAAGCGACTGGGTAATGGAAATCTATAAGAAAACTGGGCAGTCTGTTACAGGTGAAATGATTAAGCCCTGTTCTCAGGCCCAAATATCTTTCTTTCTCTGTCTTGCAGGATGAACTATCCAATGAGTGAAGCCAGAGAGGAAAACGAGTCTGGCGTTCAAACTTCAGGGTTGGGAGGGGAGGGGGGGGAGCAGCAGCAGTGGCTGTCTGAAAGTTTAGTGTGCCAGTGGGAGACCAGTGATACTGGAAAAGGAATGATAAACTAGTTTAATGAGTTTTGTATTTTGGGGTTGGGACTATGAAAGCAATCTTCAATCTCACCTTTTCTGTTCCTGCAGAAAAACCAAATTTCTGCTGTTTTCCTGTTCTGAATGCAAACCCATTCAGGTGGAATCCGATGGACTCCCACGACCCCAAGAAGGCAACCGTTCAGACATTCACCACTAGTGATGGGCACAAACCAGAAAATCAGTGGTTTCGTGGTGGTTCTTGACTTCAAGCTGCCGGTCCTGCTCTCTCTGTGTGTGTGACTGCCACCCAGCTGATTAGCCAGCACATGTGTAGGGGCAGAGGGAGAGAGACGGATTCCTTGCAGGGAAGCTGGGCCAGTCGCTCTGAGGATGGTGGAGGCAGCGGCAGAAGGGCAGAAGAAAGCAGCAGTGGTAACAAAATGATTGGCTGGGGCAGAGGGGGAGTTCAGAGTTTTGCTTTGCTTTAGGAAAACAGAATCTCAGAATCTGTTCACAAACCGAGCCACTAGCCACCTGTTTCATCGATTTTAATGCAGCAAAAAGAGGTTTAGACCATGAGTGATACCTTCATAGGCTGCTGGTAGAAAAATTAAAAAAAAAAGTTTGCTGAGCTTTCGAGAACACAAGTCCTCTTTTTCAAAGCGGTTATAAAAGTCCCGACATGGCAAAGGATGGAATTTGCCAGGAGAGAGTTCTTAAAAGTTCATCTGGCAAGATGGAGGGCAGGTTTTCTTCATGGTAGGCAGAGCAGCATGGTCCAGGCTCATTCGAACAAAGAGCTGCATGGTGTGGGCACCTCCCCCCCCCCGCTTACAACCATCATCTCTATTGGCTCTTTCGAAGCACAAGGCTCCTGGTTGGCCAGAAACGAATTAGAAGCAGGAGATTGGTGGAAAACCACAAAAAACAAGCTCAAGGGGGGAGTTTCTTGGGGGGGGAAGAATTTAAAGATGTCCCACTAGGTAGATCCAATTAAGGCCCACTAGAAGGGAAAATGATATCACAGTACCTAGTGTCCATGTCCATGTCCATGCTGCAGATGTTTCTTTTGCCTTTTACTCAAAAGAGGTTTGGAGCCGTGCAACCATTAAAACAAACAAAAATCAAAACTAGACCATGGGTGATACCTTCATAGGCTGCTAGTAGAAAAATAAAAGAAAATAAAAAAAAATTGCTGAACTTTTGAGAGCAAGCTCTGTTTTTCAAAGCAGGTATAAAAGTCCGAACATGGCAAGGGATGCAATTTGCCAGGAGAAAGTTCTTAAAAGTTCACTTGGCAAGATGGATGCCAGGCTTCTTCTTGGAAGGCACAGAGCAGCATGGGCCTATGTGTTTTTGCATTAAACTCCTCCTTCTAACCCATCTCTGGCCAACCAGGAGCTCTGTGCTTCGAAGAGCCAATAGAGAGATGATGGTTGTCAGTAGAGATGGGCACGACTTAGCGGTATTTTCGTTTTCGTTTTAGTTTTTCGTTTTCGTTACGGAAATGAAACGAAAACGAAAATCGGCACCAACCTGGACCGAAAACGGAAACGAAACGACTAATTTCGAGCCAATTTTCGTTTTTCGTTACTGGAAAAGCACTCAATTGAGCTAAATGGGGAGAAACGAAAAATTTTTCATTTTCGTTTTCGTTTTTTCGTTTTCGTTACGTAACGAAACTAAAATGAAAAATTTTGAAATTAGCCCACGAAAACGGAAACGAAACGACTCAGACCTTAGCCGAAAACGAAAACGAAAACGAAACTTTTTTTCTGAGTCGTGCCCATCTCTAGTTGTCAGCAAGAGGGAGGTGCCCATACCATGCAGCTCTTTGTTTGAATTGGCCTGTAAAGTCCAGCCGCTTCGGACCAGGCTGCTCTGTGCCTCCATCTTGCCATGTGAACTTTTAAGAACTCAAATTACATCCCTTGCCATGTTTGGACTTTTATACCTGCTTTGAAAAAGAGGGCTTGTGCTCTCGAAAGCTCAGCAACTTTTTTATTTTTTTTTTATTTTTCTACTAGCAGCCTATGAAGGTATCACCCATAGTCTAGTATCAATTTTAATGATTCACAGTTCAGTTTGTACCCATCTCTATCAAAAGTGCCCTGCATATGTACCCCCTACAGTGCTTGAAGCACTCTCTGGGCAGTTTACAATTTAATTATGCTGGCTACACATTCCTCCCCCAACCCCAGCAAGCTGGATCCTCATATCTCAGAAGGATGGAAGGCTGAATCAACCATAACCCCAGGTTGTGAGCACAGCTTTGGCTGCAGTACAGCAATTTAATCACTGAGCCACGCGGCTCCTTCTCTTACCCATCAAAAGCTACTGGAATGTAGTGGTTAGATTCTCCATCTCTCTCTCTCTCTCTCTCTCAAGAGACCTGGATTCAAATCTTCACTTTGCTAGGAAGCTAGCAGGGTCAGTCATAGTTTTTCAGCATGTGCAGCCTCAAGGAGGTTGTGCTGTTTGGCTGAAGTCGGGGGGGGGAGGAGGAGGAGAGAGCCATGGATGAAAGAAATACCAGCTTGAGCTCACTGAAAGAAAGACAGGGTATATATGCAGCTAATAAATAAACAATAAATATTCAATGTAAGCAGATTTACAGGCTGCCCATTCCCTCTTGCTTAACTATCTGACTCAGCACACAGCAAGAAGCCCAGAAATTATTATTTTTTTAAAAAAAAAAACATTCACGATTGCCCTTCTGTGGTTTTTTGACAACAGGCTTTAGGCTTTCAAACATCAACTGAGACCAAATTATTCTGCATTTGCATTGATCATAGGCATTAAGTACAGCTGGTCACAGCATGGAGTGGAGTATCCTACAGCTGTTTTAGACATTGAGGTGTTAAAACGGGGGGGGGGCTTAATTCAGCACAGACTAGAGATGGGCACGACTCAGAAAAAAGTTTCGTTTTTGTTTTCGTTTTCGGCTAGGGTCCGTTTCATTTCGTTTCCATTTTCATGAGCTAATTTCAAAATTTTTCGTTTTCGTTTCGTTACGTAACGAAAACGAAAAAACGAAAACGAAAACGAAATTTTTTTCGTTTCTCCCCATTTAGCTCCATTGAGTGCTTTTCCAGTAACGAAAAACGAAAACTGGCTCAAAATTAGTCGTTTCGTTTCCGTTTTCGGTCCATTTTTGAACCGTTTTTCATTTTCGTTTCGTTACGTAACGAAAATGAAAAAATGAAAACGAAAACGAAAATTGCGCTAAGTCGTGCCCATCTCTAGCACAGACATTTGAGATTGGTCCTACTGAATCCCCCTATCGAACACAAGGGTGGGATGGCTTTTTAACCTCCAGGTTTCCTTTCTAATCTTTAAAAGGGTGATGGTGGTGGTGGTGGTGGTGGTGGTGATGATGATGATGATGATGATGATGATGACGACGACGATGACGATGATGCAGTACACTGAAAGAATATGGGAGCAAGTTCAAGTCGGCCTCCTCTCCATATTAATTTCAGGAGCTGGATTTGTCGCGAAATCTTTGGTTATCAATTTGAAACAATGGCCAATAGTTACTAAGCTGCTTCCTGAAAATCAGAAAAACACCACCACCACCACCACCACCACCACCACCACTGTTGGCTTTCCAGATCCAAGTTGATAGACACCTTGAGCATAACACACCAGATACAGCAGTAATAGAATGAAGAACTGCCTGGATCATTGAGATTGCAATTTCGGGGGAGTTCCAGCTTAAGAACTGGAAAAAGTAGCAAAAGACAAAGGTCTAGCAATCAAAAGATCATGTTTGTTGGTGAATCATAGTCATTGAGGCTTTGGGGAGGATATCAAGAAATGTCACACCGTATCATAAGCAGTTGCTGATCTCAAAAATAACACCATCAGAGCTACTAAATCAACAATCTTGGAAACAGATATTTAACAGTCCCAATATTTAATAGATAGGCTTTTGATTTAAACTTGTATCTGTTATATAATAAAAGTCAATGTTATTGTAATTCTGGTTTACTGTGCCGGGTTCTTTTGAATAATAATGATAATAACAGCAACAACAAGAAGAAAAAGTGATATCCTAGGATTTTTTGGGGTATTTCATTCTACAAAAAGATTAATTAGAATTAGAGATAGGCACAAAATGATTTTTTATTTTGTTTTTCACTTTTTGTTTCATTTCAGAAAAAAAATGAAAAATGAACTGATTTTTAAAGAAAAACAAAATGAAACAAACTGGAAATTTGTGTTTTGCTTCATTTCATTTTTTGTTTTCCCCCAACATACTCAATTGGGCACTTTGCGGGAGAAAGTGCAGGGTTTTTAAACTGTCTTTGAGCCACTGAAGCAAGGAGTGGCTGCTGCTGTCGCCGCTTGCTTTGGTGGCTCAAAGACAGTTTAAAAACCCTGTGCTTTCCCCGACAAGGCGCCCGATTGGGGGGAAAGTGTGGGGTTTTTAAACTGTCTTAGAGCCACTGAAGCAAGGAGTGGCTGCGCTGTCGCCACTTGCTTTGGTGGCTCAAAGACAGTTTAAAAACCCTGTGCTTTCCCCCACAAGGCGCCCGATTGGGGGGGAAAGTGTGGGGTTTTTAAACTGTCTTTGAGCTTTGGTGGCTCAAAGAGAGTTTGAAAACTCCACACCTTCCCCCCCCCATGTGCCCGATATGGGGAAAACAAATATCAAATAAAAACAAAGAACAAAATGAATTTGTTTTAAAAATCGTTATAAACTAAACAAAATGAAACAAGCACAAACAAAGAAAAAAAGAAACGAAACACTATTTTAGCCTTTCATGCCCATCTCTAATTAGAATGTGATGTTATGTGAGTAAATAGCCATAATGTCAGTAAAATAGTTGTGAAGGGATTCAAAGCCAACTACTATACAGTAGGAACCCCATATCCACTGATTCAGTTGTACACATTGGGCAGAGGAAAGAAGTAAATAATTCAGCAGCCACAAAGCAAGCTGTAAAACAAGCTTTTGTCACAAACAGCAGCTGAAAAGCAAGTCATTCTCACAAAAAGCATCTTTAAAGCAAGCTACTGTCATAAACAGCGGCCATAAAGCAAGGCACTCTCTCAAAATAGCAGTCATAAAGCAAGCTACTGTCAGGAAACAGCAGTTTGGGGTTGGGTGGGCAGGCGTTCTCTCTTATCCATGGTTTTCATTATCCACAGGAAGGCCTGGAACCAATCCCCAGAGGATACCGTGGTCCTACTGTATAGTTAACGTAATTATCTTGCATAGTACTCTTCTAAATACATGGACATTTTATCATGATTATTCCTTTGCTCTATGTGTGTGTCTCAAAACAACAATAGACATGAAGAGAGACTGAAATTGACACAATGATCGTCAGCCATTATTTTTGGCCAGCATATTTTAGGATAATCTCCCCTTCCTCAGATATGTCCCTATTCTGAAATCACACAGGGTACAAGGCCATCCCTGGCTTATAACTGGAGGAACATTAAAATAGAAACAGTATACACACACACACACCCCAAATTACTGCTGTCAAACAAAAAATAGCTGCCTAGTGGAGGTTCTGCCACAATGAACAGAAAAAGCATATGGGGTTCCTTCACTTCTTATAATGAAGAAAGAGTTGATGTGACATTTCCCCAGCATGCAACAATGTTCGTAGCCAATTGTTTGCTTTCCTAGAGACACTGACAATGAGGAAATTGTCAATGTCTCTAGGACCACCACTTCTTGGTGGTGGCCCCTGGGCTGTGAAATGTCTTCTCACTGGACTCCAGACTAACTCTCCTACTTGCTATCCTACTGGTAAATTAATTTAGACAAGTATTTGGCTCTTAAGTGGCTGATGTAGTGAGCACTGAACACTGTAAATAAGGCAATGTGGTGCCTCTTTTTCCTTGGTTTTCAAAGGTGTTTTTTTTTTTTTTTTAAGTTAATTTTGCGGTCTTTTAATGCGACGAGCTATTAAACAGTATTTTTCAAAAGCAGAAAAAGGAAAACCACCTATGTATGCTTTTTAAAAATCTGGTGTGAACTGCCTTGGATCATCAAGTTCATTAAAAGAAAATGCATTAATGTTGGTTTTGATATGATAGTCAATAAATAAAATAAATGCATAATCCAACCAGTAGTACCCCAAGTTGAGCACCAGATGCCTCTAGTTTCTTTATCAAAACCCAGTGCAGGAACACTTCAGCCTTCCTACCCTGTGGAATAGCTACTTAGCACACAAAGCCTGTTAAGTCCAGACTTTGCAATTCTAGTCCAATATAAATGAATAAATATCTCAGTGCTAAATGAGCAGGCCGTTGAATGGTACTGCCATCCAGCAAAAATAAGATGTGGGGTGGGGGAGAGTTGATTATAATGCATGCATTTAAATTATACAGCAGAAATAGACCAAGGGGAGGGTATAAATGAGCAAGCTGTCTAGAGAGACTAGAGAATTGATTACATGGTTAACAAGTGGAATATTTATAGGTCATTATTCATAGTAATACTCTGACTCTCCATTGTGCTGCTTCCATATGGAATACAATGGGACTGGGACCCTATTTACTGCCAACCACTTACCTTTGTCAGAAAAAAAAAGATAGGAATAAATTTGCTGGCATTTTAAGATCTTTCAGGATGCCGTGCACCAACAGCCCTTCATGTGGCCTTCCTGAAATGCAGGCACACGGAGACAAAGGCTGCAGCATAGAGATGGGCATGAAATTTTAGATGAAGTGGAAAAAATGTCTAAAATTCCCAATGTGTCTAAAATTTGTCATTTCGTATTTGTTGGGTGCGAAAACAATGCTGCATATGAAATGATGAATTTTGACCAATTTTGCCCCTTTGAGTTTTTTTAAAGGGTCTGTTTATTTGGGGGGGATTTTAATTTTTTTTTCTGGAGGGACTGTTTTCATGAGAGAAACTGTTGATTTGATTTGTCAGTACATCAAAAATATTAGTAACTTAATGAGTCATAATTTGACAATCTTGATGAACTGCAGATCACAACAAATGGCACTTTTTTGTGATTCGTTCCCATCTCTACTTCAAATTGTTGAGCCAAAAATTGACTAGCTTTATTCAGATGGGTCTTTTCTAAGGGACAACAACATATATTTTTCTGGAATATGTTTATATCTTCATTTCTCAGACCTTGGGCTGTGTAAACAAATGTGAGAGCTGAGATGGGAGTCTATTTCAGCAAGCGGTGATGGGTAAATGCTAGAAATGGGTTAGCATGCCCTTGATTAAGAACTATACATATTCTGAGTGGATTACAATCATCTTTAAATCACATCAGGTTGTGAAAATGTATCTTTCTCGACAGTCCCAATTAATCCCATAAATTCCATGTCAGATGTGCCAGGTCCCACCCATTCCACTCAGAACACAAAAAAGTTATGTTTTTAGAACTAGGACTTCCTGGCAGAAATCTTGTTGACATAAATATGCTTATGGTAGAGTAATCATGTCTCCATTAGGGAAAGATCAACAGCAAAAATACAAAGCTCTCTCTTCACTCCTGTGGCTTTTTTGACTCGGCATTAATCTGTTCCGTCACCTGTGATCTGTGGGAACCACCGGATGGGAAGAGACGTCTTTCATTACCAGACCTATCTCCTCTAATTGACTCAGATTCAACTATAAATTCAAAAGTAGGCCAGGTGATACCTTTATTGGTCACTGCTAAACCAAAAAAATGTAAGCTAAGCTTTCAATAGCAACTTGCTATCTTTATCAAAGCATTGTACCAAAAATGCAATCTTGATAGAGCAGTGGTGGTGAACCTTTGGCACTCCAGATGTTTTGGACCACAACTCCCAGAATTCCGAGCATACACTGCCAATGACGAAGGACTGTGGGAGTTGTGGTCCAAAACATCTGGAATGCCAAAGATTTGCCATCACTGTGATAGAGGATGTAGTCTATCAGGTACTGAGAATCTTTTTGGTGAGATGGAATACATCAGATGATGGTGTCAGGAGGCAAGCTGGTGTTAAGATTGCTTCGAAGTCCCAGATATGTTTTCACACCCAGCATATCAAACAAAGCAGCATAGTCCTTGCCCACCTCCCTCCCCACTGTCAATTTGGGTCTATCGAGACTACAAGTCCCTACTAGAGATGGGCACGACTTAGCGGTATTTTCGTTTTTGTTTTTGTTTTTCGTTTTCATTACGGAAACGAAACGACTAATTTCGAGCCAATTTTCGTTTTTCGTTACTGGAAAAGCACTCAATTGAGCTAAATGGGGAGAAACGAAAAATTTTTCGTTTTCGTTTTTGTTTTTTCATTTTCGTTACGTAACAAAATGAAAACGAAAAATTTTGAAATTAGCCCACGAAAATGAAAACGAAACGACTCAGACCCTAGCCGAAAATGAAAACGAAAACGAAACTTTTTTTCTGAGTCGTGCCCATCTCTAGTCCCTACTGGCCTGAGGGAGGGGAGGAGGTGATACAAAAAGCATGTGTTCCATTTGAAAGTTGGGAAAAAAATAGCAAAACTCATAAGGAATGTTGTTGTTGTTGTTGTTCAGTTGTTCAGTCGTGTCCGACTCTTCGTGACCCCATGGACCACAGCTCGCCAGGCCTCCCTATCTTCCACTGCCTCCTGGAGCTTTGTCAAATCCATATTGGTTGCATCGATGACACCGTCCAACCATCTCATTCTCTGCCATCCCCTTTTCCTTTTGCCTTCCATCTTTCCCAACATCAGGGAGGGACTTTTCCAAGGACTCCTCTCTCCTCATGAGGTGGGCAAAGTACTTGAGCCTCAGCTTCAAAATGATGTCAACAATGTTCCTCAACTATAGAGACCTTGGAACCATCCCAGTCCTCTCTTCTTCTTTTTTTCCTGTGGGGAAGTTTGTTTCTAATAAGGACTCTGCCTTGGGAGTTGGTACCAAAGACTCAGACTTGGAACTGGGACCCAAGGCCTTGCCAGCATTCCTGGTTTTCTGTTTTGAAATATTTCCTTCTTTCATATCATGGCTTCCACAGCTTACCAATGGCGAAACAGAATATCTGAAGGTGAAGAAAGCTGTGGAAGAAAGCAGGGAGTGAAAAAAAAAAGGGGTGAAATATCCCTCTTGGGAGCCACCACCTTTCTCCCAGTGTCGTCATGCCAACAGGAGTTCAGAAGCAACATTCTCCAATCTAGGGGTGGCCAGCCCTACAAAGCAACCTCCAGGATGAGCTAGACAGAAAGATGACAAACGGAAAGTGTTTGCTGTGACATCTCGTCATGTCACCATTTAGGACCACTCAAAGAAGTGACTTGGAAAGAGGAGAGTTTGGCTATCTTGCTAATTGAATCAGAGTGCCTTCTTAATCTTGGCTTCTTTTAATTTGATATGAAAGTTGCTAATATGATACGACTCTAACATTGTATTAGGGAACAATATGTCCTGATATGATATGAATGCTAATACAATAACAAAAGAATGGTGCTAATGTGCTAACAGAATAAGATATTGCTAATGAGATATGAGAGACTCCACAAGGGGGAGGGGAACATATTAATATCTCTTCCCTGAACTTTCCCAGTGTAACATTAACCTCGCTCGCTAAAGATATTGCCAGATGGCCTTCTGATCCAACACTGACACGGGGGCCTTATTCATCTTTCCTTAGGCTTTGTAGACACTCAATATCCCTCCAGTGGCAAAGCATTTAACCTAAGGAAACAAAGAGGACAGGGAAATACAAGGAGGGAGGTTGGAGATGGGTGAGTGATGGGTCACATCTAATTACACATTAGCTTGTACATCCTTAATGCAAGGTTAAATTTCATGATCTAGTAAGCTGGCCACATTCTGCTGAACGGGCGCACGACACTGGGAGGGCCGAACACGACACCGATATGGATTTTCTGGCAGAGGATCAGGGGAATTTCAAAAGACCAATTTTGCAGCACAAAGTTGATCCTATACCTTCCACAGAGGTGTGATTGAAGTTTCACAATTGCTCAGCAGCAGCAGAGCCAAGCTGGCTCAGGATGGATATTGTAGTCCAAGGAGCTGAAGTACATGAAAGGAGCATCAGTCTGCCCAGATTTAGAGAGTGAGGACAGGATTAGACTTCATCAATATTAAGTATTTAGTTATTTAAAATATTGTTTTTTTTTAAACTTACAAGTGAGAGGCAATGTTTAAAAGCTAAAAACTTAATACACATATGATTTTTAAAGGATTAGATATGCTTTGTAATAACTGTTAATAAAATCAATACTAAAAGCATATTTAAGACAACAGAACACAAAAATCCAGTGGCGGCAGCGGGGGGGGGGACTCTCTCAGGTGCTATTCACTGAGGGAAAGCTTGCCTGAAGAAAATGGCCGCTCCACTCAGGACCTGTTCTCAGGCAGGGCTCCTTTGCCACCTGGCTGAAGAGGCGCCAAAGTTCACGTGCCCGTGATGGTGGCTGCGTCGGCAGGGAGCACACCGATATAAGGCAGCCCCAGCACACACCCTGCCTCTTGCTTTGCAGCCCATTGGCCCCTCACCCTCCCACCCTATATTGTGGAGGGTGAAGCTTAGCTGGTCGCTTTGGGGCCAGATGGGAATTTTTGGTTGTCACGCAGATTGGCTCAGAGAGACAGTGAGTTTTCGCCCATCCCGTCATCCTCAGCGCAGGGCTGGGCGTTGTAATCCCTTCCACAATTGGCGGGAAGCCTTAAGTGGTATATTAATGCAGGGAGGCCCCTTCATTAGATTGCACCTTTAAGGTGTTTGGCAGCCCTCATATCAAATTAAATCACAACAGCTATTAGAAATAGATATAGGTTAAACTATAATGTTTGGTCAGGTAAATGAGGGCTGACATAGGATATGGAGATTCAGTAAGCAAAGGATGCTTAAGTAGTTTGGGTACATCTTTCCCTATGCGTTTCAAATCTCTTAAAACAAGGAGAGGCTGTTGGTTTATAACACCTACAGAGGTTTACCACTTGTGCTACCGTACAGGTCCTCTTTAGTTTATAGTGAAAGGTAAACATTTAAATATGGTTATTAATAAAATTGTGGCCTATATTTAACCCAATACTTTGTCTTGTCTCATTATTTCAGTCTGGGTTGGCAAAGGTCTTTTTTTGCCCGCTTCTGGAAGAACAGCAAAGATGGGGCCAGCCTGGCTTCCCATGGAAAGGGAATGTAATGTAGATTAGACCTTAGCAAGGTCTACATTACCATGTTTTTCAGGACATAGCTTCAAGTAGGGCAGCATATCTGCTTTTACCAAATGCTGAATGCCAAGTGGAAAAGGATCTGGGTGTTTTGACCAACCTATTTTAAGGTAACATCCTTAAGCCATTTAGATGGACCACCCCAGATCACAATGGAATTATTTAGCATTCATAGACATTGTGTTTTTAAAAGCCATCCTGAAAAGCAGGCAAGGGGAAAGAAAGTTAGAGTACCACACAGCAGAAAAGGACTAGCAGGAGAGGATATGATGAAAAGGGAGGCAGAAGAACTTCAGCCTGGCCACAATGAGAGAAAATTGATAACAGCAAAATAAATACATCACTGCTTTGAGCGACATGCCTCAACCGATCCACTGTTTGCAACAGACTGACAGCCTCTAACAGAGAAAGGAGAAGGAGGAAAGCTCTTAGCAAAGAGGTGTGTCTCTCCTTGAACTCAGAGGCAGCAAAGGAATGATTGGTTAATGCTGAGTAGACTGACAGTCACTCCAGCCCACAAAGGTCTCTCTCAGCCACACCTTCTTGAGGCAGCATGCGAGGTTGCAAAAAAACTGAACAACTTTTTCCTCCAAGCTTTGAGCTTGCTGCCAGTTTTAGCATGGGAGGGTCCATCTTTCTGTCTCACACTTTTCCTCCAGTGGGTTTTTCCTCTTCTCTATCCCACTTAAAGTACCTGAGCTGGGGTTTTGTTATTGCTATGAACACAGGCTTCCCCCCACCCCAACCCAATATTGTGCTGGCAGGACCAAGCGGGCTACCAAAGAAGATAAAGGGAATGGAAAGGAAAAATAAATAAGTAAATACATAAATAATTAAACAAATAAATAACATATGGAGATAGCTTACCATCATCACTGTCTGCCATTTTTCACAGTGAATCCTGTCTTTGCAGTCTACAATCTTACTAGGTTTGATGGTGACGTGTAAGATTTGCCCTCAAGTTGAGGGCAATATGAATATCTCTGGAATCTTTTAAAAGATCATTATAAGTTGGCTCTTTAGGAAGGCTTTTCCAGAGCTATTACCACAATCATAGCAGATGGTCAGCCAAAAATATCTATCCGGGAACCTTAATTTAATTATAAGGCAGGGCTGTCCAACTTTGAACAGGCCCAAGGTCTACTTTTTCAGGCCCAATGTGCCTGAGGGCTACCACATGAAGGAGCCACAAGGGGGTGGGGGAGAAATGCAAACAATCAGGAGCTGGCCCGGCCAAACAGCACTACCCCTACCACCAGCACACATATGCCACTAATTAGGAGGGGGAAAATGGGAGCTGGACGAGCTAAGCAGCACTTCCCCCTCCCCCCACACACATTCCACAAGGGGGGGGGTGAAATAAAAAAAATATGGAGCTGGCTCAATTAGGCCTCACCCTCCCAACCAAAAACACACATGCCTTTCAGCCCTGCAGGCTGAAAATTAATTACTTTTTTAAAAAGCAGCCAATCATGGGAGTGGGCCAATCATGAAGCTCCACAGGCCTGATTATAGAAACCTTCTGGCAGGCTACTTTTTAAACCTTTTGCTGGCTACCAGTAGCCTGTGGTCTACCTGTGATGCAGGCCTGTTATAAGGTATAATTTTAACTGTGATATCTGTATATTATTTTTATGAGTTCAATTGCTAAACATTTGTGATATGTAAATTATTTAGATGTTGCTTTATTTACTGTACTATGTTTCTTGAGTGCTGTGAGCTGCTCACAGTGGTCTTTTGGCCATGTGGGTGGGAAACAGATAGATGAATGAATGAATGAATGAATGAATGAATGAATGAATGAATGAAATCCAGGATATCCAGAAATTCAAATACTGAACCATGCATGGATTCAGTCAAAGAAGGACCAGGGGATATCAGGTTGAATATGGTCCTGGTCTCATGTGCTGAATCCACACCAGGATTAGAACCAGGAACCTATGCACAGCTTCAACTAGAACTAGTGCTTTAAAGTGAAGTTGTTATTCTGCTTGCTATTTGACTTTTCTGGAGAATTCTTCTGGTTTTTGAAGCTCAGGAACTTAGAAAAAACCCATCTAACAAAACTCTGTGCTGTCCCTTACTTAAAATCTTAAGGCTGGAGCCCAAATCTGGAGGACATCCTCCTTTTTCCAATCAGGACCTGTTGCTGATTCCAGGTACAGTGGTACCTCGGATAACAGCGGTAATTCGTTCTCTGAGGTTAGTCGTTATCTGAAACATGTTGTTATCCGAAATGTGGTTTCCCATAGGAATGAATGGGAAACCATTTAATCTGTTCTGGAGCCAAGGAAAAAGGCACAGACACCTGGTTTTTTGCTCAAAACTCTTTATAAAGTGCACTTTAAAGATACAGATGCAATGCCACCTGGGATAACTCTTTTTTACTGATGCATGCTGAAAATTCGTTATCCGAGGCAGACCTATACTTAGGAATTGTGATTTGTTATCCAAGGCAGCCCATAGGGAAAATTCGTTATCAGAGGCAGTCCTATACCTGGAAATTTGCAGTTGTTATCCGAATTATTCGTTATCCGGGGCAGCTGTTAGCCGAGGTACCACTGTATAATTAAAAAGAAAGAAAGAAAGATCCTTTCTATCAACAAGCCAAGAAGATAGACAAGAAGAAGAAAATTACTTGGGGGTTGTTCCAAAGAGCAACACAGCTTGCACCTATCCACAAAAGGGAAGGAGGTGCCATTTAGATGGTTTCTCAAAATCAAGGTTCTGCATACAACATGGCATAACCCATAAATATGTTTCCAATACCTTAGTAAGATGCCTCTCAAATGATTGTCTCAAGAAATACATTTAAAGATTAGATGGTCTCCACCAAAATCTAGTCCAGTGCAAGGGAGGGTGGGAAAACCATGACTTCATTGAAACGTGCTGCTTATATGCTGCCCCTTATATACTGCTTTGTACTCATTTTACCAACCTTGGAAGGATGGAAGGCTGAGTGAACCTTACGCCGGCTGCCTGGGATTGAACCCCAGGTCATCATCAGAGTTTCAGTTGCAGTACAGTAGTTCCACCATGAGTCATTACAAAATAGTCATTTTTGTCTCTCAACTAAATACCATAAATAAATAAATATGGCAGCTGTTTTGTCTTAGAAGCAATGGACCTTCTGCATTCTAAAATGGCAGTCCTCCATTTTGAAGCAGAGAAGTATGACCCACACAAGTGGTCACAAATTTTGTGTTTATTCTGCACCAGGCACAACTCTATGATGCCCAGTTTGAATCAGAAATTAGACTTTCTTTGTAATTTTTTAATTTCCTTAATTAAGGTATCACCCACTGTCACCTTTGAAATAGGAACAAGGGCTACATTGCTTTTTCCTTGTTTCCTTGTTTCCTCAAGATGGTTCTTAATCAAAGAGAATAATACATTTAGCACATGATGAAATAAATGAGAGAGAGAAATGCCAAATTTTCTACAGGATGGTTCAGGAAACATAGTAATACCTTGGTTTGCAAGTACCTTGGTTAAGAGTGTTTTGCAAGACAAGCAGATATTTCTTTTAAATTGTTCCTTCATCAATGAGCAGTATCTTGCAATACAAGCACAGGAGCAGGCCATAAGATGCAAGGGAACCAATGGTGGCTCTCTCTCCCTCTCCCCCTGCTGGATAGTGGGTGATTGTCTAGAACATTTCCTTTCAGACAAGCCTCCAAGGCAGAGGGAGGAGAGAGGAATGAAGGTTTCCCTTGCACTAGCCAGGAACATTTTCAAGGGGGAGTGCAGGTTAGTGGTTTGTTTTCATTTTCCTCATATTTTAATTTAATTTGTTTACAACATCCTTTGTTATTTTTCAAATCACTTCTAGTCATGGGGTAAGTAGTCAGGTGTGGATAGGGTTACAAATTTCACTTTGTTATTTTCACATTAAATCATAGAGTAATATCCAGCCCCAAGCACAGCAGATTCTTCAGGCATACCATGGTTTAGGTCCTAAACCATGGTATGGACATGGACTTCTATCCCACTTCTTTTGTGAGTTTTGGCATTTTTTGTGTACAGCATGTGGTCTATGGGGCCACAGGACAAATCATTTGAGTTTCCATTATTTCTTATGGGGAAATTTGCTTTGATATAAGAGTGTTTTGGGTTACAAACATGTTTCCGGAATGAATTATGCTTGTAAACTAAGGTATTAATGAAGAATAGAGATGGGCACAAAATGATTTTTTTGTTTTGTTATTCGTTATTTGGTTCATTACGCAACGAAATGAATAACGACCCTAGGGGTAAATTTAACACGAAACGAAGTGAACCGAGAAAAATTGGTTTGGTTAGGTTCGTTTTGTTAATGGAGGGGGGCGGAGATATCTCCTACCTGGTGCTGGTCCAGAGGTCTCATCTTCCTTGCTTCTGGGATAGAAACCAGGAAAAAAAAAAGCCAATGGCCATGCTACAGCTGTAGTGCGGCCATGTGGTCGGCAGTAAAAAACAAAAGAACAAAGAAAAAACAAAAGAAAAAAAACAAAAGAAAAAGAAAATAAAAAATAATAAAAAGGAGCACTGACCAGGCCCCAAGGATGGCCTGGTTGGCACCCTAAAATAACAATAATAAATAATAATAAAAAAACCCCGTGTCGATTGGGCCCCAGGGGCGGTCGTGCTGAAAGAAAAAAAAAATCCCTGCGCTACAGCTGTAGTACGGGCAGAAGTGAAAAAATAAAATAAAATAAAATTTTTAAAATAAAATAAAATAAAAATAAAATAAAATAAAATTTTTAAAAATTTTTAAAAGGAGTGCTGACCAGGACCCAAGGGGTGGCCTGGTCGCCTCAACACCCTAAAATAAATAAAAATGAAATAAAATAAACCCAGCGCCAAATGGGCTGCAGGGGCTATGCAGTGGGTGCTGGGGGGGAAAGGGGTAAAATGAATAATGAATTAATGAAACAACAAAACGATTTTTTTCAGCAAAAATTTGCAAAAAATGAAACAAAACGAACCAACTTCTTTAACAAAACAAAACAAAACACCTTTTTTTTAAAAAAAATTGTGCCCATCTCTAATGAAGAATATATGGAATAAACAACAAGAACCTCAAGATTCGTATGAAAGGCAGGGATTCACCTGTTTAGGTACAAAAACATGATGAACACCACTGCCATAGTGGCACTCAAAAAGGATCGCACTCCTGTGAAGTGTGTGTGTGTGTGGGGGGGGTCCTGTTACACAAATGTCTTCTTTTAATCATTTTTTTTAATTTCTTGAAACAAAACACAGAACAACACAAGAAATTTGTGTCTGAGCATTCTGGTTTTTCCAGCCTCTGCCTGGTCTAATAAAGGGAAGGAGTGAACTTCAGTCCTCCTCCTTTTTAGGGGATTAGTGTTGCAAAAAGTCAATGACAAATGAAATGAAAATCCATGGGGCTACTTCTGGATAGAAGGTATTCGAAGAAATGTCAGTAAGTCTTCAGCCAAAGCTTCTGAATGTTACTTACTTTTTTTTTTAACTACAGTGTCCAGAATCCAGCAAGGAAAAGAGTGTTCTGTTTATGTCTCTCAGATAGTAGTTAAAGATGAACAGACTACTGATGTTCTCATCCAATTCATACTTTTAAAGAACAGAATATATGGACTTCGAATGTGTGAATGTGTCAGAGCATATTTCTAAATTCTGTTAAGTAAACTGAAAACTGAAACAAACTGCTGTTCCATGATTAGGTGCAATATACTGATAGCTGTCAATACCTATATACTGTATGGGATAAGGATTTCTTACTACACTGTGGCTTCAGAGAGGGTAGCCGTGTTAGTCCTGTCAAGAATTACAGGCAAAAATCGAAGAAAAACAAAACAAAACAAAAGACACAAAACATGTGGCACCTTAAAGACTATAACGTTCATATTTTAATGTAACGTTTCGTGGACACATCCACTTCTTCAGACATACAGCAGCAGATCTGGAAGCTGAGTCATGGCTACTGGATTTTTTTTTCTTGAGAGATAGAAACATTTCACTGCTCATCCAAACAGCTTCATCAGTCTGAATACGGCTAGTGTGAGTCCTCCATCTTATAGTCAGCTTTGACCTCTTGCCACCCTGTCAAAGATAAGCTCTCCTCTCCTCCCCAGCAAGAACAGCCAAATTATCAAGGCAGTATTAAATATCAAGCAGGAATTTTATTTTTGCTGGGTTATGAACAACCTGATTTTTCCAGTGCAAAGAACTTTGCATCTCCTCTCTTTAGAAGGCCAACAATGTGCAGTCAAACATCATCCTTTGCACAACCGATGAATGCCAATCAACAAAGCATTTGGGGCAATGTGATTGGATTATTGGTTTTGGCAGAAGTGTTGGGTTCATTGTTACCCTTGAAGTGGCCTCTTTCTCTAACAGTTTCTTGCACAAAAAGCTGGTTGTATGTTTGAAGCTGCTTGTCACATTCAAATATCTCTGTAAAAAAGTACAGAGGGTCTATAAATATGTATGGGAGGGATATAAGCTGTTTGTTTGCACATTTAGATGGTAATAAAAATCTATCTGTATGCTTGCTCCAATAGTGATCTCTCATGACCACCCATTGTTAAGTCATTTTGTAATAATGTGATGGATGAAAATGTATCGGAGATGAAATGCCAAATAGATCTGCTCAAATGACACTGGTCGGTAGCAATGTGAGACTAGCCATTCCTAGAGAAATCTGCCCCGAACCCGTTTCGATTTCAAACGAGATGTGTCGAGGGGGACAGATCCCCAAACCTGAAAGACATGGGACCTGATGTACTCAGTGGTGGGTGTGGTGACCTCACAGCAGTGAGAAGGAGGCAGATTGTGGGAGAAACATTTCCTTAGAAAACCCGACTATAGAGCCCTACCGCACTTAGGTTTTGAATCGCCTTTTGCTTAAAGTCAAATCGCCTTAAAAATCACCTACCACATTTCCAATCAGTTTTTATGTGGAGCCCCCTTGGCCACGCCCCTTTTCAGCTGCTGTGTCGGTTTTTCTTGCAACGGCCACCAGGGTTTCTTTTTTTAAACCTGATTTCTGGACTGCTTTTTGAAGTGATTTGGCTGAAACTGCGGACACCATGCACCGTTTTTTTCCGGGTTTCCCCCTCTGTATGCCTTATCCTGCCATCGGAAAAGCGGGAAATTAGCTACATTACTTAGAATGGAAGAACAACGGCTTGACGTTACCCTGAAAAAAAATATTCCGAAATAGAAGCAGATGATGGGAAAATGACGGACAAAATCAGAAGAAAAAGTGGTTTAGCAAAGTGCAGACAGGGAAACCGGTTCTTGAGAAAGCACGCAAGTGTGGAATGCTGAATTGCTTAAGCGACCACATGACTGGTGGAGGGCAGAAGACGATTCAAAACAAAAAGTGGTTGCTGTTTGAAGTGCGGTAGTGGCCTGTTATGTGTACCGGTTGCCCACTGTGTGGCTGGGCAATGGACAGATTATGGAAACAGAGGCAGGCACGGAGAGAATGAAACTCGAGGACCGGGCAAGAAACAGAATACATCTGCCCCCAGTGCGGTCGAGACTGCCATTCCCAAATTGGTCTGTTTAGTCACACTAGGTGCTGTTTTTAGGATCTCTACTCCAGGCATGATACCATAGTCTTTCGAGACTGAAGGATGCCAATGGAAACAGCTAGAAATGGAGAAGAAGTTAGGATTACTTTGCATCTGAATTTCAGGAATGCTTTTGGAGGAGAGATGGTTTCCAATTCTAGTAGATGTCGACCTTTAAAAGGGGATGTGTAGAAGGCCTGAACATTTCCGTCCCAGATCATATATAAATCATGGCCTTCTCAATATATATATATCCAATTATCACATACATTTCAATTAACAAGCACAGTTCATTCAGTAGAATTACTCTAGTTGGGACTACCAAATTGATTCACCCCACACCCTTTAATGGATGGTGCATTCTACTTGCCTTGAAGTTGACCTGTGGTGACAATGAAATGAGAAAACTTCTATTATATTGATTATATTGATTATATTGATTATATTGTGAATGGTGGTTAATGTTGGGCAATGTAGTATTCCATTGTCAAAGTCTCACAATAAAGCAGTGATTTAGAAAGTCTTCCAATAAAGCAAAGACTTGTGTGTGTGTGTGTGTGTGTGTGTGTGTGTGTGTGTGTGTGTGTGTTTTAAAGTATTCCAGCTGCTTTTGAAATGCATTTATTAGCAAAATTGGCCAGTTGGTAAAATGGTTATGAGGTCCCTTCAGGCAAAAGAATGGTTTTGTGTCTCAGTTGGAAGCAAATAAATCCCTTTTCAGACATGAGCGTGCTATGTGGAGACCAATGCACTGAGAGGAGCATGCTCGCTCCTCCCTCTCTGGCATCTTATTGGTCATGTGAAAACTTCACTGGCATTTCTACTTGTAATCCAGGACACTGAATCAGGAGGTTGTGCTGGTTGCCCTACCAAGGCTTCCCAAGTACAGCCACCTGTCCCTCCTGAGGAAGTCATCTTCCCATGTTCAGTGTGATGACAGAAGGGTCATTAGCTGCTTTCCTCCTCAACATGTGAGGTCTCCACACGCTTTGTTAATGACTGGATGAGGCTGAATTCAATCCGCAAAGTCAATGCGGTATGTCAGAGCCCAATTTATGTTGTCTATCCCATGATGACTGTGATGATGTCTATGAATATGAAGCCATCCAAATGAGGTTATCTGGAAACTGAGTCATAGCAACTGGACTCTTTTTCTTGAAAGATCATAACATTTTGCTGCTCATCCAAGCAGCTTTGTCCATCTGGATAAAATTAACGGTGATGCCTCCAATTAATAGTTCAACCTGGTCTGAATAGGTTCGTTAGGTGGAAAATGTCCTAAATAGGCTTGTTTGATGTACAATGGCTTGGGGTACATGAAAGTCCCACCTATGCAACCCTTCCCCAAACCCGTTAAGTTTGGATTGTTAGCTGTGGCCTTGGTGGTGGAGGTGTGAAGTCCTTCTGATTTGTTTGGGGATGGTTGAAGGAGAAACTTGATAAGTAGCAGACAGATTGTGCCTGAGTCCCCCACCTCTGTTAAGAGAGGGGTTTTAACCCATGATGGAATTCTGATTAGTGGATTAGACATGTTTGAAAAACACGATGCAAAGTGCATGCCATTCTGACTTGAAAACATGTCAAAAGGTGAACCATGAACCCAATTTGAGTCATGACAACTGGATTGCTTTTCTTGAGAGATTGAAATGTTCCGCTGCTCATCGAAACAGTGTTGTCAGTCTGAGGAAAGTAGTTTTGAGTCCTCCATTTCATATAGCTCCAAAGGCCCCCATCAAAATTACATAAGATATGAACACCCCAGCTAAAGAGTCCTCTCAAACGTAATTACTCCCTTCTGTTTCTATGCTAAAAGGATTGTCTTGAGGTTTGGGAAGACAAATATATGACATTCATTCATTCATTCATTCATTCATTCATTCATTCATTCATTCATTCATTCATTCATTCATTTCCTGCCCATCTGGCCTAAAGGCCACTCTAAATGGGCTGCCTATCATTTTCGTCCTATTGAGTAAATGTTCCATTCTTGTTTCATTGTTCTTGGGATCTGCCAGGTTAATTAATTAAGATTAAAATCAGGCAAAACAACACAGGTAACAAAGGGCCAGATGGCTAGCCAGACTGGTAAAAAGGCCCAATAAAAATACACTCATGTTGTATATGTGTTTTAGGGAAAGCCCTTTCCTCTGAACCCTCTGAGAGAAGTGACTTTGCTTCCCTTGAGTTTGTTGGCAACAGAAACTGGTGAAAGATGAGGAAGAAAAACTTCCAGAGTATGGCCAAACAGCCTGAAAAACACACAAAAGCTATCAGATCCTGGCCAAGAAAGCCTTCAAGAAAACATGCATTACTTACTTTGTAAAATCTCTGCCCTTAAGACAAATGTACAAGGTTAATTCAATACATACAAGTTAGCCTGTGCAATTAGAGATGTGCACAAACTGAAAAAATGGCAATTTGTTTTGGTTCAATTTGTTTTGGGGTTCAGTTCATTTCGTTTCATTTTAAACATTTTTTTTTTTGAAAAAAATTCATTTCATTGATTCATTGATTTGTTATTCGTTTTGTGTGTAGTATTTGTGTGTGTGCGTGTGCGTGTGTGGTGCTTGTGCAACTTGGGCTGGGGGAAAGAGGGGCTTAATCTTCCCCCCAGCCACAGCGGGGTGGGGGGAAGAGCTCCCCCAGCCAGCATCTCTCAGCTGACAGGCGTTGGCTTGGGGCTAGCACCTCTTTCCGCCTCCGCATGACGAGGCGAGGAGCGGGTCTCTTTTGACATTTTCCACCGCAGCGGATGGCAGCGCCCTCCCAACCCATTTTCTTATGGATCCTGCTGGGCTGTCAGCCACTTGGACCCCTTTTAACCTGGCCCAGGGGGAGCCTGGTACCGATTGGGACCAGGCTCCCCCTGGAAAATGGTGGAGGAAAGGGTGGGCTTTTTAAATCCTTTTCTGGCCAAAGCCAGCACTACAGCTGATCGGTGGTGCTGGCTTCTGGCAGGAAAAAGCCTGCGGGTTCCCCACACCAATTGCAAGGGAAAACTCCCCCATAGGAATGCATTGCTTCAATGCATTCCTATGGGAAAACGAAAAACGAAACAGATGAAGTGGAAATTTCCGTTTCGTTTTGTTTTGTTTTTAATTGATGGGTTAGGTCATTATTTATTTTGTTAGGTAAAGAAATGAATAACGAATAATGAAACAAATTAAATATTTGTTTTGTGCTCATCTCTAAATGCAATACATTTAAGATATCAGCTTTCTGGTTTTGAGTGTACTATAAATACTAAAATGTTTTATTTATCATCACAGAGACTCAAAATCTAGAGAAGTGAATGGTCTAACATTATAAGGGGTAATCCAGATGGCTTTTTAGGCACATTTAGTAAACACAGTGGCCATAAAATTCCCAGAATAAGATTTGACATGATTCAGAGTGCTCTTCTCTCATAAGAGTCCTGTAGGGATATCTAGCACATTGGTACATTTTATAAAGGAATTAATTTGTTCCAAATGAAATTATGTTAAGCAAATTTTCCTTTATACAAATTTCCCATAGGAAAGCATTGAAAACAGAGTAATCCCTAATCGCGATCATTTTCATGTTGTACGGATTCACCCCATAGACGATTCTGTTAAGCAAATTTCCCCAATCTCCAGAATTTTTTATGTTGTACAGACTTTATGTTATACAAACCATTTGTTGTACGAGGGTCCACTGTATTGTTAAACTAATTTGAGAACACTAGCATGTATGAATTCACAGTTCACATTTTGTAAGAAAAAAGCAAGGAAAGTTAGATGAGATTTTCTGCAAGTTTCAGGCTGTTGCTCCAGATCAGAAGTTGGGGTAATTTCCCTGGATTAGTCTTTCCCTTTGCTAAGTGCACCTTGCCAACAGACATCATCCAAAGATAAGTTCAGCTCCGTCTTGCTGGCAGGCAGTGAATCCCACACAACGGAATGGAAGCCAACCTGTAGGTCACCTAGCCCTCCTGTGCAGTAGAAAATGCAGAGCTATTTCTGTACGAAATGCTGCCCAGGGGAGATACAAACTATGGGTCAGGGTTCAAGCTATAAAAAGAAGCCTTGATTCTCTTCCATTCTCCAGTATACAACCGTGGCTAAAATGTAATTAGTGGAGATATATATATATATATAAAGTTAGGCGATACCATACCATTGCACACCCACAACCATTCAATCTGAAAGTGCTGATTGAACATATATAAGCACAGTTGAAGCCTTTATTTAAATAGGGGTTACAGTCCTAATAAAACACAAAGGGAAAAGGGGGCAGAGGGCTGCTAGACAGGTAATGAAAGAAAAAATTAAACTCATCCAATTACATCTGGGGAAAAATCCATTACCTATAGCGGTAAGAGGACAGCCCCGGGAAAATTCAGATGCAAAACTAATAATGAAGGCACACTGTCCTTTCAACAGATTCTAAATGAGCTCTAATTTTCTTACATCCACCATTCCCAAACTATATAAATTTCAACTAAGCAGAAAAAAGTGACATGCTAGCACAATTGTTATTCCAAACAGGCACAGCTGCTTGCTCACCTTAATTAGACTTAATCCCAAAACGGAGCCAATCTTTCCTTATTTCTTTCCATGAGATCACCCGATTTGCCTCAACTTTTCTTTTCTAATAGGTTTTGCCCTAACCTTTCAGCTATTGTCAATTTTTTTGACATTCTAATGGAAATTGAAGAGCCATAGTTCACCGGGACAACTGATTGTCAGAGTTTTCCTTAAAATGTCAAAGAATTAAAAGGGATCGAAGAGCGGAGACATGGAACAAGTGGGGCAGCCATCTTGTGTGGCCAAAAGAACTAATCAAAATGGCAAAAGATGGAAAGCAATTGCAACTTTGGTCAATATGTACTCCAGGGCTCAGTTCACATCTGCAAGCATGTCAGTTGCTTTATCGAAAAGCATGACTGGCAGCTGAGAAAGCTGACCTCACTACTTCAGAAAAGTCTGACAGTCGTGTCTGGGAGTGTGATGGCTTTCTCTGTGTTCTTAGATGCAGGCTATCAGGGAACTGAGTCATCGCAACTGGACTTTTCTCATGGGACCGAAACTGATGCGTACAACATTTTACTTGGTGTAGATCATGGGTGTCCAAACTTTTTGCAAGGAGGGCCAGATTTGGTGAGGTGAAAATGTGTGGGGGCCGACCATTCAGCCTGAAGGGAGGAGAAAGGGCATGATCCGTGTGCATCTGCAACAGCTGCAAATGCTCTGGTTTCAAGGTGCCCAAGAGCCGAGCGGCTGTTGCACAGCCCAGGAATTGGCCCACATGCACCCAAGATGTACCACTGCTCACATATGCTTCCCTCCCTTGCAAAGAGGTGGGGAATACACTGCAGCAACAGAGCCAGGAGCGGGTAGGCAGGGCGGGTGGCTGAGAGGATGGATGGAGGCAGGGAGGGCAGGCAAAACATAAAACAGCAAGCTGACGTCTCTAGCCAGCACAGGGATGGGCCAACTGGTGGGAATGAATGATAGGCTGAGCTGGCAGGGGGAAAAGGCTGAGAGCCACTCAAAATTTTAAATTGGGCTGCATACGGCCCCTGGGCCGGACTTTGGACATGCCTGGTGTAGATCGATTTACCACTCTGGATAACTGGTAAGAGTTAACCTTTTAGGAGAGGTACAGTTCTAAAATGCCCAAAAATACCTTGTATGGACAAAATGCCCCAGTTAGCATGGCCAGATATACTCTAGGCCTCCTTCAGTATCCTGCTCTGTATAGAAGCTGTGTTGTTTCCACACTGCATGCAAAGCTGAAGTGGCCTCTTCAGAGCACAAGGCCTGGGTAGATTAATATGGAGGTTAAAACTGTTATCAAAGCCCCTCTCCATTTCCCTGGAATAGTTTAATGGAATGGCAGAGCCAATATAATTAGTTCTAGCTGCATCGCAGGAGTTACCAGAACCTGATTGTACACAACCCTGAACTGCCTCCAGTCCAGGACTCTGGCTCTGGATTTTGCCTCGTTGTTAACTCCTGAAGCCTTTGCCAATAATGAATATAGCTACAAGGGAGTGGAGGTTTAAAATCAGAGTTTCTTCAGGGTCAGACTATGAATTATAGAATGGGCATGAACCAATTTTCCTTCCACCACTAGTGGGTGCCCTTTGTTTCCTGCCCTGCCTTCTCCAGGTGATGCTGCCTCTGAGTGGGTGCCCACCAGAGGAGGCGAGGCTATGAAGCACTGAATACCTGTTTGACATTAAACAAACTGGCACAAACCACCAATTGGTGGATCATGTCCATCTCTAGGCTACAGTCAAGTCTTTGACTTTGTTGATCAGAAGAAGCTATGGATTGTTCTGAAAGAGAAGGGGTGCCTTGGCACTTGATTGTCCTGCAGCATAATCTGTGTTGTGAACAAGAAGTTAATGATAAGACTGAATAGGCAGAGTTGGAATGATGTCCTACAGGCAAAGGCTTTATTCTCCTTATCTGTTCAGTTTATATGCAGAACGTATCAGATGGAAAGCCAGACTACAGTAGATTCAGATGAAGGAGGAGTGATAATTGGTGGAAGAAACACCAGGAATTTAAGATATGCAAATGGCACCCTCTTACTGACACAAAGCAGCAGTGAGTTGAAATGGCTTTTAATATAAGTGTAGGAAGTAATTGCCATAATAGGAATTAAGTTGAACATGAAGGAAACAAGAATCATGGCTACAGAAGAACTACAGAACTTTAACACCGACAATGAAGAAATTGGAACTGTACAAAATGTGGTGTAATGTTGGTGAAATCTTCAATCAGAAGGGAGGCTGCAACCAGGAAATTGGATGAGGGCTAAGACTCAGAAGGGCACATCTCCAGCGCTGCCATTAACAAACTGAACCGAACTGAGCCATTTTTGTTTGTTCGCTTCGTTTCGTTCTAAATCCACTCTGGGGTTCATTATTCATTTCATTACATAATGAAACAAATGGTGAATAACAAAACAAAGTGGGATGATGCCTGTCCCTGCACAGCTCCTGATTGGCCAGCATCACAGATCAAGCACAGTTGATGTTGCAGCATGCTTCCTTGTTCTAAAAGTTAATTTCTGCAAATAGCAGTCTGCATCCTGAATCCTACTGTACCCAGTAAATATTTCCTCTTATTTATTTATTTATTTATTTATTTATTTATTTATTTATTTATTTA
>JAHTLZ010000148.1:249344-264485 GCA_023846285.1 Phrynocephalus versicolor
TAAATAAATAAATAAATAAATAAATAAATAAATAAATAAATAAATAATCCATGGGAAATAATGCCTCTGTTTATGATTTTTTTCAACAATACCTCAGTTTACATAAGGCATTGTGAAAAAAGTTCCCAGGATACATTGTTCCCCTGTGCATTTTGGTTTTACAAAATTTCTGGAATATGAAATGTCCTGGAGAACAGATTAACTTTGTCAACCGAGGTACACCCGCATTTTCCCATTCCCATTAGCAATGGAATTGTGAATTAGTGGTGTGTTCTTTCTTTCTTTCTTTCTTTCTTTCTTTCTTTCTTTCTTTCTTTCTTTCTTTCTTTCTTTCTTGTCACTATTGCATACTTTTTAACCATACTCTAAATACTTCAAATTCTTTGGTGAGATTTAAAAAAATAAATTAAATTAAATTTACACAAAGAGAATGGAGTTTTTAAAAAAGAAATAATGGTTGTGTTTCTGCAGAAGCACTTTTAGGATGAATAAGAATATATCAATTTTTGAAACTCTGTGTCATTTTGAATCTTCCAGTAGTTGGGGCAGGAGAACAGCCATCATAATTGGTATTTTCTGGAAATGGCTGCCAACTTTGGACCATTTACCATCCCCTTTTTCATTCCAAAGCAGGCCGATTAAGCTAAATGGCAAGATATTAAAACTGCAGAGTTTGAAGAGGGGAACAATTTTTCATTGTCTGCTAAATGCCAAGAGAGTCTCTAAAGACTTCCAGACCAAGTAAAAAGACTACAGTGAGCAACAGAAAAACTATGCAGCAGACAAGCCCTAAGAAATGCCTTGACCATTCTTGGCTTGGTATAAAAAGGTAAGAATTGTATCAATGGATTAAACCAAGATGCTTATAGGCCAGCATTCTGTCCCCATCAGTAAGGGACCACCAGCTGTTTTCAGATGCTTAAATTGGACCTGTTAGCAATGACATTCTCCTTGACTGTATGAGAACAGGGACACGGAAGAATTAATCCATTCTGAAACATGCATCTCATTTTAATCCATCAAGATATTTGTCATCATTTTACCCATGGACTTCAGCCTCACACTGGCATCTTTCCAAAGATGGGGAAAATGTTTACTTATTTATTTAATTAAGTTAGGATGCAAAGGGCTCTACTGCGAGATATTAATTATCTTGGGTATTTCATTTTTCTGATCCAGATGATCTGTTTGATCTGTAAACTGTTATGAATGAAGGGGAAAAGTGCCAAATGAATGGTCTGAAGCATGGTTGTATCTTCTCCTCTCGTGGGCATATTTCCTGAAGCATTATATCCAAAATTAGAGATGGGCACAACTCAGAAAATTTTTTCGTTTTCATTTTTGTTTTCGTTTTCATCTAGGGGTCCGTTTCGTCTCGTTTCCGTTTTCGTGAGCTAATTTTCAAAATTTTTCATTTTCGTTTTGTTACGTAATGAAAACGAAAAATGAAAACGAAAATGAAAAACTTTTCATTTCTTCCCATTTAGCTCCATTAAGTGCTTTTCCAGTAACGAAAAACGAAAATTGGCTCAAAATTAGTCGTTTCGTTTCCGTTTTCGTTCCATTTTGAACCGTTTTTCATTTTCGTTTCGTTACGTAACGAAAACGAAAAAACGAAAACAGAAACAAAAATTTCGCTAAGTCGTGCCTATCTCTATCCAATATGTATGTTTTTTAAAAGATCTATAGAAGCAAGGGGGGAAAGCAATGGCAAACCTAGATAGCATCCTAAAGAGCAGAGACATCACTTTGCCAACTAAGGTCAGGATAGTCAGAGCTATGGTTTTTCCAGTAGTGATGTATGGAAGTGAGAGCTGGACTATAAAGAAGGCTGATCGCCGCAGAATTGATGCATTTGAGCTGTGGTGCTGGAGGAGAGTCTTGAGAGTCCCCTGGACTGCAAAGAGATCAAACCTATCCATCCTGAAAGATATCAACCCCGAATGTTCACTGGAAGGACAGATTTTGAAGCTGAGGCTCCAGTACTTTGGCCACCTCATGAGAAGAGAGGACTCCTTGGAAAAGTCCCTGATGCTGGGAAAGATTGAAGACAAAAGGAAAAGGGGACGGCAGAGAATGAGATGGTTGGACAGTGTCATCGATGCAACCAAAATAAATTTGACAAATCTCCGGGAGGCAGTGGAGGATAGGAAGGCCTGGCGAGCTCTGGTCCATGGGGTCACGAAGAGTCGGACATGACTGAACGACTGAACAACAACATAGAAGCAAGGAAGTTACCAGCTTCCACAGAAACCCAGATCTTTTACCAACTTCTACCCATAATTTGGGATCCTGGTTTACTTGAAATTTCTGTCTAAAATACTCTCTAAAGTACTCTCTAAGGTGCTCTCTAAAGTGCAGTGGGAAACTACGGATAACCGAATTCCTCTTAGAGAAAGGAAGAAGGACATGGTTCGTGGAGATTGCATCTTCTTAAGTATTATGTATCATGCCTCTGAATTTTCCAAAGTTCACATATTTTGGTGGCTCTTTAAGGGTTGGAAACTTGTAGGAGCCTTTAGGAAATGCCCTTTCTGAAACCTTCTGTGTGTTCAGAATTGGAGGTGTTTACATATCCTGAAGGAATCATCACAACCCTTTTGAAGACTTTGGACAGGGGGATGACTAACAAACTGTGAGCAAATGCAGCTGCTGTTATCTTGTGTCCAGCATCCTCATCCTACACCCTCAGAGTGATGTCTGTAAAGCTCTAATGGAAACCTTTCCCAATATAAAATGCTTTTTGGTTATATTGTACATGGCTAATTCAAATTACCATTCTTCATTTCTTTCATATCCCTTAAGGTGCCAGGGCATTTTACATTGGAATGTCTAACAATATAACAATGTCGTGCAATCCACGCTAACTCCCTGTTTTTTATAGCTCTGCTGTTATACTTTATTTATTTTATTCTAGAGTATTTTTAACCCTGCCTTTCTCCTTGGAAAATGACCTTTCTATCCCATGAGAAAAATGAAATGTGAAAACAACAGAGATAGGCAGTTACTTCACATCCTACCTTATTTCAAGATTATGTTTGTACCGTGACAGCATTGTTTGTGGTCACATGGTTTTGTCCCTGTTCAGCCCCTGTTTCATGATAACTTGTCTCATGACAAGTGTTATTTCACGGCTTTGTTTCGTGACAAAATCTGCTTTTTTGGGAGGGACATAAAAATAAAGGGTGCACCACACCCCCTGTGCTTCGTCTATTCGAAATGTCGATCCACAGCACTCAAAAGTATGAGAGAAATGGATGAATGCAAGTTCACGAGTGGAAGATTGCCTTCGTTGCATGACAGTTGTTACCTCACGGGACCTTGTCCTGGAACAGGAACAGAGACAAAAGAATTCCCCAGCCCAGGGGCAGGAACGGCTTGTCACACTCTGTTTCTGGTTCCGGGGGTGTGGTCGAGACAACTTTTTGCTGTCACGCTAAGGGCTAGACATGGGCACGGAGCGGCGAAATTTTTGTTTCCGTTACCGTTTGTCGTTTCCATTACGTAACAAAATGACAAACAAAAATTGTGCTGAAAATGCAACAAAACAAACAGAACCACAGAAATTGTGGTCGTTACGTTTTGTTTCCGTTAATGGTGACGCACAATGAAATGAGCTGTTTTAAATGTTAAAAAATGCCCTGGACATCCATAAAAACACAGCAATAATTATTTATATTGTCTGATAATACCTACCAGGGGATTTGGGGTCCTTAAAACATTTGTTTTTGTCTTCTCCCATCGTGATGTATTTTTCTTTTCCCTTTAAAATGGATGTCGCCACCAGCCACAAAATGGAGGCAAGCCATGTGATGGGATCATGTTCAACCAATAGCATGCCCAGGTTGCAGACTGGGCGGGCAGGTCTGGCAGCCACAGAGGGCATAAAAAGGTCTGGCAGCCCCCATCCTCCTTGCAGTCTCTGGTGGGAGTTAGGGTGGGATTGCTGTCTCTGCTGCAACTCTAGCTTCAGTCCTGCAGCCTCCCTGTGTGCGTGTGTGCTGCGTACCTCTCAGTGAGTACCCTCCCTTGCCCCGCAGTGCAGTCACTCTGTGGCTGCCTTGCACCCTGGGCAACGCCCGCCGCTGCCTTTGCAGCCTCCCTGCATACCTAGTCTATACTGTGTCTCTGCCAGCATCCATTTTTTAGTGTTTTCTCTCTGGTCTGGGGCGTTGGGGGATGCCTGTGCATGGAAATGCTTTAAAAATCGTGCAAAAAGCGGGTAGAAACGACAAACAAAAAAACGAAAAACGGTGACGAAATTTTTCAAAAAATTCACGACAAACGGAAACGAACCGAAACAGACCTCTCAACGACAAACGAAAAACCGAAATGCCATTTTTCTGTTTCGTGCCCATCTCTACTAAGGACGAGAAGTAATTTTTATTGTTCCGGTCCCAAGCGGGACAGCAATGAGGGATGAACAGGACGTGAAGTAACTGCCATAGGGAGGAAGGACATGCAGGCAGATGGGAGAGAATGAAGGAAGGAAAGAAATCTTGCCCACCTCATGTCCACTATTCTTTCTGAGATGGAAGAACCTAAGACCACTGTAAGGAACGTGAGGCGGATGCATGCTGGTATGTAATATTTATGCATGCTTTGCCTGGAATAAGGTAAAGAACCATTGTGTGAGAGGGAGCGCCAAAGATGGGCCAACAGGACAAAGGTATGACGGGACTTTGGGAACCTGGCTATGAGACTCCAACTCTTCACTGAGATGAGCTCCACTTTTGAGCCTTGACCTCTTGAACTATGGCTGCTTTCACATGACCCCTAAAATTCGATGCAAAGGGCTTGGAGATGCAGAGCTTAAAATTGTTTTCCCACCAGCAGCAGACTTTTTAAAAAATTATATACAACCACGCCCACTTAAGGGCGCCCCAGCGCATTTTACAAGTACCTGGCCTCGAGGAGGTAAAAAATTTTCTGATGCGGATTTTAAATGCCTGCCTCTCCTCCAACTTCTGTTTGATGGTGAATGCCTGGCTCTCCTCCACCTTCTCTTTGTTTGTTTTTGTTGTCCCCCCCCCTTTTAACAGACAGACTGGCTTCCAGTCCTACTACAACTACGGTAGCTGCTGCTAACGGCAGGCTGAGGTGAGCCTTCATTTTTTTCCTCCCTCTCCTTACTGCAGACAGAAGCAATAGAATCAGAGTGCGGGAGGGTGGGAACACAGGAAGCAGAACAAACCCCCACGATCTCTGGTTGGGGAAGATCTGAATTTAAGTTGCCAGCGGATTTTAGAGGTCGTGTGAAAGCAGCCTATGATTTTAGCATATTGGCAGACTTTATCTACTGTTTGCAGTTAAAGGGAGTTGAAAGATCCTGGTACAGGAGCCTTCCCAACAATAACAGGAGTGCATACTTCTTTGTGATAAGGACATGAACAATGGCATCTAAGAGCGTTCCATGGTGATGGGAGCCAACAACCCAGGAAAGGACACCAAAAAGAGAACCCAGGCAGTTAGAACTTTGTACTCTGAGATCAAAAGTTTTGGGATCACTTTGCCTTCTTCTTCAGAAACTGGACAATGTCGATTAAGAGCTCTTCTCTTCTCTCTCATGGTGAGTATCAATGGGACATGTGAATGCTGAACCCCATTTGTTAACTCTATAACCAATAGAGAATAAAGTATGTTCATTTGCACCTAGGATTGTGTCTTATGAGTTCTTTTGCTGTCTATATTATTGCCCTCCTTGGAATACAGAAGAGCCAGGGATCACTTATAGCCTGAGATATAGTGATCGGTGCAGCTTTGGTTTGTTGTTATGCACGCCAGATGTTCCAGTTCTGGACACCACACTTTAAGAAGGATGAGGACAAACTGGGACAGATTCAGAGGGGGAGGGACAAGAATGATTAAGGGGCTGGAAACCAAGCCATATGAGGGGGAGGTCTGGGTATGTTTAGCTTGGAGGAAAGAGGACTGAGGGGACATATGTTGGTACTTCAAACACTTAAAATATTTTTTATTCATTGGAGGGACAGGATCTAATCTCAATAACTCCAGAGTGCAGGTCAAATAATAATGGGCTCATGATGTAGGATTTTGGCTGAATACCAGGAAAAAGCTTCTTAACTGATAGAGCAATACGACAATGGAACCAAATGGCCTTGGGAGCAAAGCGTTCAAAGGAAAATTAGACAACCATCTGCCACATCTGCTTTGATTTGGATTCAAACCCTGGTGCTTGCTTCAGAATTTCTCTTCCATGCGGCCCCATTGCAGTGGGTCTTTCAAGTCCAAATCTAGATGGGCCAGGATGGAGTACTTGGGACCAGCCAAGATGCCTTCACTCACTCTGCTCCTGTAGTGCTTAATGAGACATCCGTCTTAAGCTATTGCCAAATGAATCCTTCTGTGAGATGACCCTTGCCCATTTCCTGCTGACACCAGTACTTTAATATAGGCTCCCCATTAATTATTAGAGAACTGCCTGCAGAATACCTATCATGTTTGCAAAGCAATAGATTATTATCCTTATCCATTTTATTATTTAAGAGAATGATGACTCACCAGCGAAAACAACACAAGGCTGTGAGATGAATTCATTATAATATTGTGCATTGTGCATTTCTCTTTGGGGGTTTTCAACTGTGTATGTTACCATTGCTAATAATTAACCTCGCTCAATAATTTACACTTTGAAGCATTAATGATGCAGATGCAAAGAAAGAGGGGGGAAAAGAAGAAACATATTGATGCAACTAATTAAATAAGAGTAAAATTGTATAAAGTTTCATTATAACTGTAATTGATTTGTCAATGGACTAATATAGCGAGATGTATTAGGATGTTGACAAATTAAGTTAAAATTATGTCAACCCGATTGCTATTTTTATTGCATTTCTTTCTAGATAATTTCTCACTTCTTCATATAAAAAGAGTAGGGGGAAAAGAGGATTAAACTTTTCTTCTTGACTTCTCATAAGTATACAGATGACAAATTAGTGTGTTGCAGCCTTTCACTGCTTCTGTTTGGATCTAATGTTTAATTGAAGGGGAATAATTTACAGTCGTTAATTGGCTTTTGCCGAAGTTAATTTGATACTGGAGATAAACAGGACTTCAAAGGAAACAGCTGCCCACTGGTGTAACTTCAGGTAGATAAGCAGGTAATTAAACCTACCTACAGACCCAGAACGGCAACATCACACTTATGGAAGACAGTCTGTTGCCCCTGAAAGTGTATTTCTAGGGACAGAACTGAAGAAAAAGTCTTCCCATAGTAGGCCTGGATCTATTTGCTTCTTAGAAAATGGAAGACCTATCTATCAGCAATGCCAGGGCTCTTGACATGTTACAAGACACGTTCTGAACCTCCCTGAAGTCTGTAAGGTGGGTACCCACATTCAGGCCTCTCCAAGAAAATGGCTTTGTTGACTGGTCAATCCACTGTAAGCTGCTCCTCGTAAGACATTTCTTCCAGACCTTTAGCCATCCTGGTCGCCATCCTCTAGACCTGCTTGAGGTTGTCAACATCCTTTATAAATTGAGGTGTCCAGAACTGAACACTAGAGATGGGTACAAAATGAACAATTTTTTTGTTTCCGTTTCCATTTTTTCATTTTGTTACGTAACGAAATGACAAACAAATTTTGTCTCTAAAATGAAACAATGAACAGAAACACCGGAAATTTTGTCATGCGTTTTGTTTCCGTTACTGCAATATGAGTGAATTGCTTAAAATCCTAAAAAAAATTCACAAAAAAATGAAATAAATGGTAACGAAATGGTAATGAAACGAACGAAAATGAACACAATTTTTTGCAAAAATTCACGAAAAACGGAAATGAACCGAAATGGACCCTCCAAACGACAAACGACAAACGACAAACAAAATGCCATTTTTTTGATTCGTGCCCATCTCTACTGAACACAGTATTCCAGGTAGGGTCTGACCAGAGTAGAACAGAATGGTACCATCACTTCCCTTGATCTGTCATATCAAAGAGGGGGCAGATTTGTTTCCCATGGCTTCAGAAAATAGGACTTGGAGCATTAGTTTCAAACTACAGGAAAAGAGATTCCATTTGAACATTAGGAAGAACTTCCTGATGGTTATAGCGGCTCGGCCATGGAGGATGGGGGAGTCTCCTTCTTTGGGTTTTTTTAAGCAGATGCTGGATGATCATCTGTTGGGAGTACTTTGATGGCGGCTTCTGTATGACAGGGGGTTGGACTGGATGGCCCTAGAGGTCTCTTCCAACTCTACGATTCTATAACCCAGTAAGGGACATTTGCATTCAGACCATAGCTGTGGTTCCAGACAGTAAATATGGAGCCTTTGTACCCAACTGGGCCTCCTTGAACAGGGGGCCTCACTCTGTCCTGACTGTAGCAATCTTGATCGCTATGGAACCATTCTTGCAATGGTTCTTGTGTGTATTTTTAGATCCCAGTAACACAGAAAAATGAATGCAGTTACTGCGGTGTGAGAACTGGCTTCCCTTTCAGACCTTTGTTGGCAGTCAAACACAGGGTAGAGCTGACTGGGGCTTTGACTCAAGGTGTCAACCATGGCAGGGGGTTGGACTAGATGGCCATTGAGGTCTCTTCCAACTCTATGATTCTATGATCCTATGATTCTTTCGCAGCTGTGAAAGTGACACCCCATTCATTGGAATTTGTTGTCAGAAAATCACAGTGGTACCTAACCTAGACACTTATGACACCTCTGGCTGCTGCATGCCCGGCAGAATGAGACATAGAACAAGGAGGCTGAAATGCATAACTAATGCAGTACAGACTGGGCGGCCCTTGGTTTTCCTCCCTCTTCTGCTTCTGTATGATGTCTTCACTTGACTCATGTGTGATCAATTAGGCAACAGAGCTTAACAATCCCAAAACTTACTAACCATGGTCCCGTTTGCCACTTGTGAACAGATGTGTGTGAGGGAGTAGATCCATCAGGACTTTTCCATGAGCTCAGCAACTATGATTACCCTTCAGAGTTCCTGGGTACATAAAAGACATTTGAGAAGAGGGTTATGATAGCTATGATACGCTGTAACCCTAATGATACCCTGATCCATCAACAGCATGTTCTTTATTGCTCAGTACATTTTTGCAATCTTTTCTTGTAGCAAACAGCATGGTTTTCAGGGCTAAATCAAATGCCATTTGGTTGGCAAGGACCAACAGCAGAGTTGGAAGTTGTGTATGGCAACCCTTCTGTTTGGATCCATAATTTGTTATCAAATTTGTAACCAAGCTTCCAAATGTCCTCAACAGGACATCTGCTTGTAGGCATCCAGAAACCAAATGAAGCTTTTGGATGGTGATTTCCTGCCCCTGCTCCCCAACAACCAGGTTGTATTTGGAGTCCAAAACGGGGAGGTGATGCAGCGCTCAAGAAGGTTGCCATGGTATCCCACCTCTTGTCAAGTCTGGATGCTTAAGCACCTTTCTGCTGCCAGGTGAAGCTGATCCACATTTCCCCTGGAGCAAAGCGTGATTACAGATGGACCCCTTCCCCTTGTGTGTGGCATTGAGGCATGGACGACTTCCACCAAAATCAGGCAGAGCGAGGAGGGAATAGGAAGGAGAAAGAACGGAGTGGGGTGGGAAGTGAGAACTTGTTTATCAGATTCAGGATGAACCATCTGTTGTTGATGATTAGATCTTCAGCTTCGAATTTTCATTTGAATGTTATTGCTCATTTCTAGCTGGGTACCAAAACGTCACTTACCATTGCAGTCAAGAGTTCAAATTAATGAGGAAAAAGAGGGGGGAGAAAGAAAGAGAGAGAGAGAGAGAGAGAGAGAGAGAACACAACTTGGATTAGAAATTTGTTGAAGGGGAAAATTGTCTTCCCAGCAAACCTAACACAAATACTTTAATTACTCTGAGGACTGCTGTGGTGACATCCACCACAAAGTTTCTTCCTGCTTTCTTCCTGCTGTCATCTACTGCTTGTTGTGTTCATGGGCTTTGGTCATCTCAAGCTCATGTTCCACAGAGACAATTATTCCAACCCTGCCAGGCTCTTTGGAGATCAGCGCCAGATTTGCCATCCAGCAATCCGGCCCACCCTGGGTCTCACTCTTTGAGTAGAAATGAAGGAGAAGGTTGTTAGGGACCATTGCAGGGGAACAACAACAGGACTGGGGGGAAATGGGAGTAAAGGGCTGCCAGAGGTCTTCCTTATGCAGTGGAATATGCTGCCACGGAGGATGGTGGGTCTCCTTCTTTGGAGGTTTATAAGCCGAGTCTGGATGGCCACCTGTCGGAAATATTGTGATGGGGGTTCCTGCATGGCAGGGGGTTGGACTGAATAGCCCTCGAGGTCTCTTCCAACTCTCTATGAGTCTCTGATTCTATGATTCTGTCTCAGAAAGAGGCAGAACTCAATCTGCTACAGTAACTTGCAACTGGAAGTATGTATCCATCCAGCATCCTGAAAAATCCCGGAAGTTTTAAGCGTCAAATGCTTAACTCTTAAGCGTGTTGCTCTGAAGCCACTTTAATGCCACATTAGGTTGCTACTTGCTACTCATCCACCCAATGTTTCCTTCCTCTTTAACTTATGCACGGTGAGGAGATGCAACATTTACGTTTTATTTAGAAACCACTTTTTGGTGCTAGGAGTAGCTGAACCTTTTGAATTTGGTCAATGCAGAGGAGTAAAAAAAAAAAGGCATTTCAGTCTGCATTTGCCAGAATATCAGCTCATGTATTCAGAATAGAATAATATTCTTAGTAACCACCTGACGTCAAGTCCTTCCTGACTCACAGCAACTTTCCCCAGGGTTTTTTAAGTACAGCATAGTCAGAAGTGGTTTATGATTCTCTTATTCTGAAAACGCCCTGGGATTTTGCAGGCTGGCTTGTTCTTCTCCTAGGACAGGCATGTCCAAACTTCAGCCCTCCAGATGTTTTGGACCACAACTCCCAGAATTCCAAGTTTGTATTTCCAATTAGAGATGGGCACGACTTAGCGGTATTTTCGTTTTCATTTTTTCATTTTCGTTACGTAACGAAACGAAAACGAAAAACGGTTCAAAAATGGACTGAAAACGGAAACGAAACGACTAATTTTGAGCCAATTTTCATTTTTCGTTACCGGAAAAACACATAATGGAGCTAAATGGGGAGAAACAAAAAAAAAATTGTTTTCGTTTTCATTTTTTCATTTTCGTTACGTAACGAAATGAAAACGAAAAATTTTGAAATTAGCTCACGAAAACGGAAACGAAACGAAACGGACCCTAGCCGAAAACGAAAACGAAAACGAAATTTTTTTTCTGAGTCGTGCCCATCTCTATTTCCAATGGCAAAGGACTGTGGGAGTTGCAGTCTAAAACATCTAGAGGGCCAAAGTTTGGACATGCCTGTCCTAGGAGGCCCAGAGGGGCATTGAACTCCCCATCACTGGCTCTGCAGCCACATGCCTAAACCACTCAACTATCCATCCAGTACTTTGGAATCGTAGACGTCTTTTAAAGGCTTAACACTAGAGATTGGGAAATTTAGTTTTTTAAGAAAACACTCCCCGATGGTTGCTGAATTTTGGAGCTTCATTTTTTTAAAAAAAGATAACTTTTTCTACACTTGGTTCAGTACCCCCTTGAGCTGGAATCTGGAGTCTAGCAACTGAAGGCCTTAAAATAAGATTTTAGTAACCCAGTTAGAATAATTTGAATAATCTTTCTTTTAGAGGAAGGAAGGAAGGAAGGAAGGAAGGAAGGAAGGAAGGAAGGAAGGAAGGAAGGAAGGAAGGAGCTGTGGATGGATGGATGGAAGGAAGGAAGGAAGGAGCGAGCTGTGGATTGATGGGTGGAATGAAGGAAGGAAGGAAGGAGCTGTGGATGGATGGGTGGAAGGAAGGAAGGAAGGAAGGAAGGAAGGAGCTGTGGATGGATGGATGGATGGATGGATGGAAGGAAGGAAGGAAAGAAGGAAGGAAGGAAGGAAGGAAGGAAGGAAGGAAGATCAAGACAGACAGAGGAGGGCAAGATAATTCTAAAAGAAAGCAAAGTGATCTGCTTATATACTGCCCCATACCACTTCAAGTAGTCTCCAGATGGTTTACAGTTTAATTAGAGCAGACATGTCTAAACTTCGGCCCTCCTGATGTTTTTGGACCACATCTCTCAGAATTCTAAGCTTAGATTGCCAGTGACAAAGGACTGTGGGAGTTGTGGTCCAAAATATCTGGAGGGCTGAAGTTTGGACATGCCTGAATTAGAGTATGCAGGCTACACATTGCCCCCCTTCCCAGCAAGCTGGGTACTCATTTTACCGACCTCAGAAGGATGGAAGGCTGAATGAACCTTGAGCCTGCTGCCTGGGACTGAACCCCAGGTCGTGAGCAGAATTTTACCTGCAGTACAGGCATTTAACCACTGTGCCAGGAGGGTGCTTAGCCACAAACACAATGGAAAAACAGCATCAAGCAAATAAATCTAAATATGAAATGACTGCTTCAGTTTAGTTCTATAAATTGTACTTCAGGTAAAATTCAGAGATAAGCCTGTTTTTCACTCTTCGTCAATAACATTGCAACATTGCTTGTGTCCAATTCAATCGAAAACCACAAGTAGATCTTTTTCTCAGCATTCTGATATTTCCAAAAATCTACCATACCGACAAGTTTTTGCAGGCTGCAGAGGTCTGTTCATCCTGAGGTTTAAAAAAAAAAGATCCCTTACACCAATCAATCAATCGATTAACAAATTAACTGCTAAATAATGAATGGGACCATGAACGTCAACTGACAAGATGCCAGGAATAAAAGATGGCTCTACAATTCTTTATCAAATACTCTGCCAACAAAGGCACTGCTTTGCTTTCTTACGGAACCCACAGTCAATGCCCATGAAAAAGAAATACATAAATTGGGAAGCATGTTCAAACAATATTTTATCATTCCTCGGAGCCGAGCTGAAATGGTCATTATGCTGAAAAATGAACAAAACTCTTTTTTTTCTTTCAAATTAAATTTTAATGTTGCAGAACTTTACATGATCCCAAGAACATAAATAAATATGCGGTGACAACTAAATATTTTCCCCAGCTAATTATGCCATTAATACAGAACACGATATAAAGTACATGAGAAATAATGACGGTAAATAGGCAAATGAGGGGGGCAGGCATCATATTTGTTTTTTTTTAAAATGGACTTCAGTTACATAAGGATCCCCCCCTCCCACCTCCGCTGCCGCCGATATTTTGGGTCCATATTCAAGATTTCATATACTGAAGTATTGATGGTTAGGATCCACCAAACTGCAGTTAATTCCACATGTCAAGAGAAGGACGTTCTGAGCTATGCAGGCCATCTATCACATACAGGTCAAATCAGTGCCAAATAACTGGTGGCCTTTGACCCCCTTGTAGAATGCCTGACATAGGACCACCATAGGAAATGACCGCCTCCTTCAATATCGACCTACCTGGCAATTAAGATCGAGCCAGGGGGCCCTCTTGAAAGAGCCATCCCTCAAGGAGGTAAGAGGGATGGCTTGTAGACACAGGGTTTTCTCGGCAGCTGCCCCCAGGCTATGGAATGCCCTCCCGAGTGAGATCCGCCTGGCACCAACACTGGTGAATAGAGATGGGCACGACTTAGCGGTATTTTCGTTTTCGTTTTCGTTTTTCGTTTTCGTTACGGAAACGAAACGAAAACGAAAATCAGCACCAACCTGGACCGAAAACGGAAACGAAACGACTAATTTCGAGCCAATTTTCGTTTTTCGTTACTGGAAAAGCACTCAATTGAGCTAAATGGGGAGAAACGAAAATTTTTTCCTTTTCGTTTTCGTTTTTTCGTTTTCGTTATGTAACGAAACGAAAACGAAAAATTTTGAAATTAGCCCACGAAAACGGAAACGAAACGACTCAGACCCTAGCCGAAAACGAAAACGAAAACGAAACTTTTTTTCTGAGTCGTGCCCATCTCTACTGGTGAAATTTTGGCGCCAAGTAAAAACCTTCCTGTTCCAGAAGTTTTTTAATTGACACAATATAGACTGTGGGTCCTCTGAGGGCAATTTTAGTGTAATGATTTTAGTGTAAGGTTTTTATTATTGTTTTAATTATTTATTGACATGTTGATGTTTTAACTGTTTTAATCCTTTTGATTGTAAGCCTCCCAGAGACCTTTGGCTTGTAAGTGGCATATAAGTTGTAAAAATAAATAAATAAATAAATAAATAGTATCACTGAAAAACATCCTCTGAACATGGAATCAATAACAATGCTAGCCATGGTATGGCTTCTAAAGTAGCCCTGTTGGATTATCATTCTCTTGGGTGATGCTGTTATGTGTAGGATGCTACTGGAAGCAGAATGGCTAGATTCTCCTTCAGTGCAGTTCTGGAAGGAATCGTAGCTTTCTCCCTCTTCTGATTTTACATCTTTATTTTCCGAATCTTGTAAATCCTCTCCGGTCATATCTTTCCAGGTGACATAAAAATGTTATATTCTTCTGTCATCACTGAGGTTCATACAGGCATATTCAAATCTCTTCTCACTGGTGTGTGTGTGTGCGCGCACACACACAGACACTTTAATTTTGTTTTGCAAATTGCCCTGAGACGTTTATAGAAATTTGTACAATTTCCCCCCATTTTTAAAAAGTATAACAGCTGCTTTGAGTTGTGGACTTTAATATGCATGAAATATAAGTTGAGTTATTGACACTTGGGCTACTGACACTTGACAAATTGTGTGTGTGTGTGTGTGTGTGTGTGTGTGTGTGTGTGTGCCTGTGAAATTTTAGTCTCAAGGGGAAAGAATACTAGCTCTCCTATATATATGTTGCACAAATTATGGTGCACATTACAAATTTTTTTTGTCCCACTCTGAACTGGAGGTGAAGAATTTCCTAGGGTTTTCAAGTCCCTCTCAAATGTTTCACACAGAGTCCAACAGTCTAAAACAGCATGGAATTTGGAAGTCATCCTTCACAACCTTACTACACATCAAAGTTTCCATCTCTTCATACTTCCATTTATAGTCCCATCCTTCAGATAATTATAGAAGTTTGGAGCTGAAAGGGACTCCAAAGTTCACCAGGTCTAATTCTCTGATGCTCCAGGAAATCAGTAGCTGAACAATAAATAATAATAATAATAATAATAATAATAATAATAATAATAATAATAATAATAATAAAAATAATAATAA
>JAHTLZ010000148.1:264495-282266 GCA_023846285.1 Phrynocephalus versicolor
CCCCCCCACCAACCCCCCCCCCTTAAAAACATAAGCATCTACACAATAGGCTAGGTAATCCTGTCCAAGTGCTCACTACTGGTGGTTCTTGAGTTCATTATTAAGTGCAATTATAGCTCTGGGATAAAAACTGTTCAGAAGACGTGTGGTCCGAGTTTTAATTGTTCTGTATCTTCTGCCAGAAGGCAACAGTTCAAAGAAATCATCTCTAATGATTGCTTCACTGCTCACCAACATTACTGGTGAGGCCTCTGTCCACCATTTTGAGATACTTGCCAACCACGTACTGCCACATGATGCAAAAGACCAGTGCATCCCAAGGCCATATTGGGGCAAGGCTAACTACTTCAAGGAGACTTAAGATTGGCAAGGTACAGAAAACAAACGGAGAAGACTTCCTGAGTCTGGGCAATGCCAAGACCATATTGGTGCCACCCTAAATCCACCTGCTTTCTGCTTCCTTCTGCCTTGGATTCAAAAGTAGCTGGAGAGAGCATATCTGAGGATGATGAGTGGGCAGGTGCTTAGCCTACAGCAGGGCTGTCAAACTTTGAACAGGGCGAGGTCTACTTTTTCCAGCCCAATGTGCCTGAGGGCAACTACATGAAGGAGCCACAAGGGGAGGGGGGGGAAGAAAACAATCAGGAGCTGGCCCAGCCAAGTAGCACTTCCCCCTCCCCACACACACATTCCACAAGTGGGATGAAATAAAAAAACTATGGAGCTGGCTCAATTAGACCTCACCCCAACCAAAAACACATGCCTCACAGCCCCCCCCCGGGCTGAAAATTAATTAATTTTTTTTAAAAGCAGCCACCAATGGGAGTGGGCCAGTCATGAAGCTCCACAGGCCCGATGATGAAAATCCCCTGGCAGGCTACTTTTTAACCCTTTGCGGGCTACCAGTTGCCCGTGGTCTACCTGTGGTGCAGGCCTAGCCTACAGCATATATCCTTCAGTAGGTGAGAACCTGAAGCTTGGTGCGTTGTAACTATTGGTGCTCTAAGCTAAAATCCCAGTTGCCCTATGCTAGTTCTGGGTGGTGGCTGCTAATGGAGGAAGACGAAACCAAGAGGATGGTAGTCTTGGGGCTGCATGTGAATGGTTGTGACTAGAGATGGGCACAACTCAGAAAAAAATTTCGTTTTCGTTTTCGTTTTCGGCTAGGGTCCGTTTCGTTTCGTTTCCGTTTTCGTGAGCTAATTTCAAAATTTTTCGTTTTCGTTTCGTTACGTAACGAAACTGAAAAAACGAAAACGAAAGCGAAAAAATTTTCGTTTCTCCCCATTTAGCTCCATTATGTGTTTTTCCAGTAACGAAAAACGAAAATTGGCTCAAAATTAGTCGTTTCGTTTCCGTTTTCGGTCCATTTTTGAACCGTTTTTCGTTTTCGTTTCGTTATGTAACAAAAACAAAAAAACGAAAACGAAAATGAAAATACCGCTAAGTCGTGCCCATCTCTAGTTGTGACCTCCAGTGGCAATATCACGGCCAGCCCTAGCATTTTCCTGTTTCTTTGCTTCCACACACACTAGCCCACCACACATTAAACTGTACCAAAGAGACACCTTTCATTCATCCTTGCTTCCTTCTACTCTGTATATAACCACCCAGGCAATCTGCATTGTGTGGAAATGGAGATCCTTGTATAGGAAATGAGGTCTCTCCCAACTCTATGATTCGATGATTCTGTGACAGGCATGTCCAAACTTCGGCCCTCCAGGTGTTTTCGACGACAACTCCCACCATCCTTTGTCATTGGCAATCTAAGCTTAGAATTCTGGGAGTTGTGGTCCAAAACATCTATAAGGCTGAAGTTTGGACATGCCTGTATGATTATTCAGAGACATTCAGACAAAAAAAAAAGGCCATGACCTCTTTGGAGGGTAGTCTACTGTACAGCAAAAGGACTTGGCAACTTACAGCAAAAAGGAGGAGAAGAACCTTTGTGTTGTTACAATGGTAGACGAGTGGGTGGGGAGTCAGGATAGTAGGCCTTGATAAGAGTGTAGGGATGCTACAAGTGATTCCCTAATTTATTGGCATGGTGGCACAATGGCATATGTTCTCGAAGTGGCTTACAGCATGCAAAGAATATAAATTGCAATATTACAATGTAATATCAAAACACCAAAAAGTACCACTGTTTTCCCCCCTGGGAAAGGGAGGAATAAAACAATTAATAATGCAGATAGCCATAAAAAATGTGTCATAAATTAAGATGTCCAGATTGTGAAAACACAAGTTGTCCCAAAAGCCTGGGTGCAGAAGAAGTGCATTTTGATGGGAAAAAATATTATAAAGATGAGCCAATTCAGGAAAGAGAGAAAAAGCCATGCTGTCATTTTACTAATCCAGGAATAATCAAGAAATGCTGACAGGATTTCTGATTTGTTTGGACGATAACAAATCCCATCCTTCCCCATTCTGGGGGTGCCGTCTGATTAGCAGAAACCTAACAGACACTTAAATGTGATTCTCCTGAAGGAAAAAAGCTTCGGCCGGAATGCTTTGAGGTGACCTAGGCTTAGATCCACCCCAAGCATGCTGTTGAGACAGAAAGTTCCCAGGAACCACCAGGGTTAGGGACACCCCTGTGTTCCATATTTCATTTAAAAATGAATAAAACAAAACCAAACCTCTTCTGACTGGCTTCTCTTTTCTCTTGGGTTTCTTTGATGTCTTGGAAGCTATATCTTGTGTACTTGGAAACCAAACAAATATATAAGCAGAGAAATAAGTAATAGTTAATTCGTTATGCGTTCACAGGTGCTCTAAAAGCACAGAGATGCTATTTGCCCCTTCCTCTCACATCTTCACTCTCTAACCAGAAAATATCTACATTTTGCAATGCCACTTTTTTTGAGCACTTTGACCTTGGGGCGGGTGGGTGGGGGCAGAGATAAGACCTTTCACTTTTTATAATGTCACAAATATTTAGTGTCCCACAGAGGAGTTTGCTAGGTGGAGCCTCAGGGAGATCAAAGTGCTCCCCAAGCCAGTGCATAAATGTTGGCCAAAATCCTGTTGTTTAGTAATTTACATTAGAGTAGGACCACTGAATCAGCCAGGATTCAGTCGGTCAACAGCTCTGTTAGTGCCACTAATTGAAGCAGACCTACTCTAGTTCCAGCTTGACTTGAGTGTAATCAGTTGGAGCTAGAGTAGGCCCATAGGAATCAATGGAACTTGCCAAAGATTTGACTTTGCAAAGCCCCACTCATTCACTGGGGCTACTCTTGTGTGATCAGCATAGCATTGACTACTGTGACAAGCAAGAGAACTGCTGGATAATTCAATGGTTGAGGGACGCTCTTCTCCCTCTCACAAAACACCAGAACTAGGGGACATCCACTCAAATTGAAGGCTGGGAGAGTGAGAATAGACAAAAGAAAATATTTTTAAACCCAGCATGTTGTTAGTCTGTGGAACTCCCTCCCTGCCACAGGATGTGGTGATGGCATCTGGCCTGGATGCGTTCAAAAGGGGATTGGGCAGATTCCTGCAGGAAAAGTCCATCACAGGTTACAAACCATGATGGAGAGGTGTAATCTCCAGTCTTAAAAAAACAGGATATTTCAAGAGCCAGATGCAGGGGAGTGGTATCAGGAGACAGATGTCTAATCTTGTGCACTCCTGGACACATTTGGTGGGGCCACTGTGAGATCCAGGAAGCCAGTCTAGATGGTCCTTTGGCCTGATCCAGCATGGCTCTTTTTATGTTCTTGTGACACAACACCATGACCAAAAATAATAAATAGATAATAAATAATAAAACACAGCCCTTCTTATGTTCTTATGTTCTTATCTCTCGGGCTGCAGAGCCAGAGATTGGGAATTGGTTCCCCGCTGGGCTTCTTTGAGCAGTGCCTGGACTCCATGATCCATAGGGTCCCATCCATCTCTGCAATTCTATGATGATGGTGGTGATCATTGTCATTATTTTAGCCAATGCATATGGGAGTGATCCCGTGACCTGGGAAGATTCTGGGAGTCGTCTTCCGTAACTTGACCCAGGCCAAGGACCTAACATCAAGGTGACTCACCCCTGTGTGACCATGGTCCTCAGCTGTGAGTCCTCAGGTGAGCCGAAATAACACAACTAACAAATCTAAAAGGTACTTGGGTTTTCCTAGAATTGAAGCCAGAAAAACAGCGTACTCTTGGAAGTGGAAATCACACTTGCACGGCACTGTTCCATATGCAAGTGACATATTGCAAGAGGGGAACACACACCCCCTTTGACTTCAAAAGCTGCATCAGCTTTAACAACTCTTTGGATGACCACTTCACACAGTCTTCTCCAATGGAGCATCACATTCCCCAATTCCCTTTTGCTCAAGTGAATTTCAAGGAAGACACACACACACACTGCTTTTAAGATCCACAGAAAGCCTTGCTCACTTTTATTTTATTTTATTTTTTTGCAAGCTGAGATGGGACCCCCTGCTAACCCACTGACAGTGAGTGACTCCTCCAGGTAGGCAATCTTGTCATCCTTGCTGTTTGCTTTTAATATTTGATGGCTCTCGCTGACACCGGTGACAGCCATGACTCATTGCTAGGCAGGGCTGGAACAAGTGTCTGCCTGGTGTGGAACAAGAGCTACCGAGACAGAAGCCAGGTTCCAGGACATCCACATATACTTATCTGGAATGCGGATTTCAGAGAAAGAAGGTTGTTATGTCTATAGGTGGGAGGGATTTCCCTCCCCTTGCCTAAAACTGTTTCTGTGAAACCAGAAACTCACATAAACAAGCAAAACGGGCAAGCAAGCAAAGCTTGAGTGAGCTGCAAAAATTGATGGACAGGGAGATTGAAGCCAGGGGCTGGGACTGGGTGACCCAGTATCTCCGCTGGACTGCAGCTGCCATCAGCTCTCACTGTAATCTATGATGGCCAGGGTGATGGGGGGGGGGCTGCAGCTAGGGAGAGAAATCCTCATTAAAAAGCTTCCCCACATTATCTGCCACCTTGTGTGGGAATGTGTGGAGTTTTGTAACATTCAGAAAACCTAGAAGTTCTTAAATGCCTGTATTGCAGGTAAAACTCTGCTCATGACCTGGGGTTCAATTCCAGGTAGCCAGCTCATGGTTGACTCATCCTTCCATCCTTCCAAGGTCAGGTAGGTGGCGAGTAGAGATGGGCACAAAATGGAAAAATGGTGTTTCCTTTCATTTCATTTTTAAAGTAGTTCCGTTACAAAATGAAACAAAATGAAAGGAAATGTGATGCTCACCTGGATCCCAAAGGAACAAAATGGAGGAAAAGTCCATCACAGGTTACAAAATCAAGATGGAGATGTGTAATCTCCAGGTTTAAAACTGGGGTACTTCAAGGACCAGATGCAGGGGAATGGTAGCAGGAGACAGAGTTTTGTGCACTCCCGGACACATTTGGTGGGGCCACTGTGAGATACATGAAGCTGGACTAGTTGGGCCTTTGGTCTAATCCAGCAGGGCTCTTCTTATGTTCTTATGTTCAAAGCCTGGTATCTGCCACAGAGAAACTCCACTTCTGTGTCCCAACTTCCATATCTGAATTGATGATAGGATTAAGGGGGGGGGGTTGTCTTCTATTTATTTATTTATTTATTTATTTATTTATTTATTTATTTATTTAAATACTTGTATACTGCCCGTCTTCCAGAGGAACTCCGAGCGGTTTACAACAAATATGCAAGCAATGAAAAATATGAAAACAATAACAATAATAATAAACCAAATAAAGCACCCTAATAAAACTACAAGAAAAGTAATTGGTTTTGTGTTGGCAGAAGATCTTAACTTCCAGATAAACTCACCTGAATGATTGAGAATCTTCACAGACATCTTGAAGAATGAGAAGCCTGCTGCTGATCGGTGGTCGTGTTTGGGAAACAAGGCTTTTCTAGCACTTTCCCCCCAGGTTTTGGGGGTCCCTGGAGATCCCATTCACCCTGGGAGAGCCTTCTGGAGATACAGAAGTGGAGAGAGAATGACTTGAAGCCGGAGAAATGCTGCCGTCAGTCCTGATGAATAGGACTCAGGCCCATGTTTGCATGGAAGGCCTGTTAAGGAAAGAAAAGACTTTCTCAAAGGCTGCTTTTACATGACCCCTAAAGTCTGCTGCAAAATGCTCGCAGATGCCAAGCATAAAATTGTTTTCCCACCAGCAGTGGACTTTAAAAAAATAAAGTATGACCACGCCCACTTAAGCACACCCCAGCACGTTTTACAAGTACCTGGTCTGGAGGAGGTAAAATCCTTGTTGCTGTTCCTTGTTGCTTTTTTAAAGCATTGCATGCCTGGCCCTCCTCCACTTTTTGTCTGTTTTTGTTGGGCTCCCCCCCACTTTAACAGACAGGAATCCTAACGGGCTGGAACAATTAGCTGCTGCCAATGGCAGGTGGAGGTGAGCCTGCATTTTTTTCTCTCTCTCCCCTCACCGCAGACAGAAGCAATAGAAATCAGAGTGCGGGAGGTGGGAACACAGGAAGCAGAACAAAAACCATGTGGGGGGGATCTGCATTTAAGTTGCCAGCAGATTTTAGGGGTCATGTAAAAGCAGCCAAAGGCGACATTTCTCTGGAAGTTCCATAAATCTGTTGCCAGAGATAAAAGGAGCCAAGCCTTTTACTATTATTCAGTTTTGGCAGAGGCGGAGAGGGAACTGTCTCGGGCTAACCTTGGTGGACATTTCTATTTGAGAGCAATAAATACCGAGTTAAGTCCTTAAAATGTTAATAGCTGCACAAATAGGTAGGGTTGTCTCAATGAGTGACTGTTTAATGAATCACTCTCCCCCCACCCTCCCAAGAAAGGTCAGCAAAGCAGGTCCCGGGTGCATCATGTTATTTCAAGTTACCCAGCAAATGACCGTATTAATATTAACTGACAGATTGCAGACCTTTATGTTTATGTAGAGCGAGTCTCCAGCAAGTGCACAACTGGGAGGTGTTAGGAAAAGTTTTTGCCAGCACATCACCCTGTAAAGTCATGCCATTTGCAGGCCCTTACTGGTTCAACTTGCCAGCCATCTAATAATTCAGTTGTTCAAAAATGCACACACACACAAACCCCACCAAATCTCTTTTTTTTTTATGTGAGATATTTATTTATGTATTTTTATATTTATATACTGCACCAATTTCCCAGAGGGAACTCTGGGTGGTTCACATAAAACCACAAGAAATCCACAAGATAATAATAGTAATCGAGAAGACAATAATAATAAAAAGAAGGGGAAAATACCCAACAACAATTTGAAAAATAATTGGCAAGAGACATAGGACAACTAATGATAGGTACAAATCACAAGACAAACAAAACAAAACAAAAGAGTGATACAGACCCTAAGGCATCACTAAACAGTAGAGATGGGCACGACTCAGAAAAAAAATTTCGTTTTCGTTTTCGTTTTCAGCTAGGGTCCGTTTCGTTTCGTTTCCGTTTCCGTGAGCTAATTTCAAAATTTTTCATTTTCATTTTCATTTCGTTACGTAACGAAAACGAAAAAATGAAAACAAAAACGAAATATTTTTCGTTTCTCCCCATTTAGCTCCATTATGTGTTTTTCCAGTAACGAAAAACGAAAATTGGCTCGAAATTAGTCGTTTCGTTTCCGTTTTCGGTCCATTTTTGAACCGTTTTTTGTTTTCGTTTCGTTACGTAACGAAAACAAAAAACGAAAACGAAAACGAAAATACCGCTAAGTCGTGCCCATCTCTACTAAACAGCCAGGGTTTAACAGCTTTTTTTAAAGGATGCCAAAGAAGGAGCCTTGGCATATCTCGCTCAGTAGTTTATTCCAGAGAACCGGGCCAGCCACCAAGAAGGCCCGTTTACACGTTGCTACCCTATGGTAGCTTCTGTGCTTCTGTGACCACAATTCAAAAAGCCAGGCAGTGGCCCAATATCTGGGTACAATAATGAGCCCACCTCACCAGCAGGAAAAAAAAAAGATGACAGCCTTGACATAACAAAATGCAGTTGTAATTTTGGCTGCACCAGTGCCAGCAGTCAAGACGGTCTACCCGAGAACCTCTTGTGCTCACCAGCATTTCCTAAATGAAACCAAGTAAAGAGAAATCCCCAGAACCTGAAACCTTTTCTTTTTAATTAGCTAACCACTTCTCCTGCAAACACAAAGCAATTATCGGAGCTGCGTTTCAACAGGTGTAAATGATGTGGCACAGAGCAACAGCAGGCATTGAGTTACATGCATGCCAAATTTGGTGGTGATCTGAGGTCCAGTTTCATAGTATATCCAGTGGTACCTCAAGTTACGAATGCCCCAAGTTACAAAAATTCGAGTTACAAATGGAAAACCGGTGGTATAGGAAAATTTTGAGTTACAAGAAAAGCTGTATTTGTTTTTTTTTTAGTTATACATTTCCTCCCCTGAAAAATGCTTCTCCCAGGGCACATTGCATCTGGGAGGTTTTAAAACAACACCTCCATGCTTCCAGACCCCTGTGGGTTGCATGTGGCATGGATTGAGGAGTGGAGCTGTATTTGAGAGAGAGTGAGAGAGAGAGTGAGAGAGAGAGAGAGAGAGAGTGTGTGAGAGAGAGAGATTTGGAGCCAGTTTGAAAGGTGATTGTGGTTGTTTTGGAGAGCTTTTTCCTGCAATTCTCTACTGCTGCAAAGGTAGATGGATTGTTGTTCTCCTGTTCTCCTGTTCTTTGTTTCTTTGTTTCTTTTTCTTTTTTTGTTTGCATGGGGGATGGGGGGTTTTCCATGCCTGCTAGCCTGCTCTGCATGCTCTTTTTCATTTTTTCCCATGCTGTGTGTGATGTGGCGGTAGGGGTCCCATTCATTTAAATCTCTTTTCTGCAGCTTAGAGTTCACACTTGTTGAAACATAGTTCTGCCATTTAGAGTTCTTTCAAGGTCATGTTTTTTTTATTTGTTTATTTCTGCAATTTGAATTGAGAAGAGTCTGTGCTGAGAAATGTCTGCATCATCTTCAAAACTGTGACATGTGAGGCTTTAGATGTTTCTTCAGGGTGAGACATGTCCCTGTACAGTGTGCCTGCCTTTAAAGAGCACTTACTGTACTGTAAGTAAGTTCAAAACTGTGGTTTGTGAGGTTCAAAATGTTAATTCTGGATTAGTCATGTTCTTGTGCAGTGTACATTAGAGGGCCTTTTCACACGACCCCTAAGATCCACTGGACACTTAAATTCGGACCAGAGATCTTAGGGGTTCATTGCTCTTCCTGCATCCCCACCACTCCGCACTTCCTTGCTCCTGTCTGCATGAGGGGAGGGAGGAAGAAAGAGAGGAAATCACCCCCGAAGCTGCCCGGAGCTCCGTCGTGCTGATTCCTTCTCTTCTGTTTGCTTTTTTTCCCTCCCGCTCCTTATCTGAAAGGGGCGGGAGGCAAAAAACAAACAAACAAACAAACAGAAGCGAGGAGAGCCCCGCACTCACCAGATTAAATCCGGACCTGGCAATTTTCACCCTCCTCGAGCAGGTACAAGAAAAGTGTGCTGGGACGTGCTTAGGTGGGCGTGGGCGCACTTAATGTCCTGCAAACTCCGGAGCTGGTGGGGAAACAATTGTAAGCTCCAGGGCTTGCAGCCATTTGCTGCGGAGTTTCGGGGTCGTGTACAAAGGCTCAGAGGTGGGCACGAACCAGAAAACCCATGGTTTGGGTTCATCTGGTTCAGGCCCACCATTGGTTCAGTTCAAGTTGGGGTTTGTAGGAATTTTAAAAAAAGATTCATACAAACCCAAACTGGTTCAGGTTGTTACTGGCAGTGGTGGTGGCTTCGTGGCGGCGGCAGCAGCAGCGGATCCTGGCCCCTGCAGCAGGGGTTTTTTGTGCGGCCCCTGGGGCCAGGTGGAAACTTTTTTTAAAAAAAATGTTTTCTTTATATTAGAGCACCGACCCAGCCACCCCTGTGGCCGGGTCGGTGCTCCTTTATTTTTATTTTTATTTACTTCCAGGTTCCGGCTGTGCTAAAGCTGTAGTGTGGGCCGGCTCCCCCCCCCTGTATTTTTTTAAAAAAATGTTTTTTAAAAACATGCTGTTTTTTTTTAAATGTTTTTCAATTTTAGGGTGCCGACCAGGGCACCCCTGGGGCCTGATCGGTGCTTCTTTTATTTATTTAATTTTTTTCTTGATTTCAGGGTGCCAACCTGGCCACCCCTGGGGGCGGGTCAGTGCTCTCTTTTTTTTTTTACTTCCGTGTTCCAGCCATGCTACAGCTATAGCACGGGCTGGCTTTTTTCCCCCAAGGGCCGACTGTGTGGCCCCTGTAGCCTGGTTGGCACTGGGTTATATATATATATAATTTTAGAGTGCTGACCAGGCCACCCCTGGGGCCCAGTCAGCGCTCCTTTATTTTATTTTTATTTTTATTTTTATTTTTTCACTTCCAACCACATGGCCCGCACTACAGCTGTAGTGGGGGGGGCGGTTGGCTTTTCCCTGCAGCCAGGAAGACCGAAGACCATCCAGCACCAGGGAGAAGATATTGCTGCCATTAACAAAACTAACCGAAATAAACCTTTTTTTTTTTTGTCATTTCATTTTGTTCTCAATTCACTCTGGGGTTTGTTGTTTGTTTTGTTAGGTAATGAAACAAATAACGAATAATGATGCGGTAGGAACTTTTTTTCATGCTTCGAAAAACTTTCATACTTCCTCTTTGAGAAAGAGGCAATGCTGTAATTGCATCTCAAGCATATGCCATTCAGAATTACAGATTTGGGACCCTTGTGATTCACACATTGGGGTGTGTCCTCTTTAACTGGACAGGCATTTGCATCCCTAACCTTGAGTAATGTCGGGATCCCGAATTATAAAGTCGGATCCATTCATCATCAGTTGCCCTTATCAGAGGCATCAGTTTCCCATCATCAGTTGCCACCATCAGAGGCAACAAGAAGAAAAGAGTACCAAAAAGCCATATTTATTCCTGGTTACCCTATGAGTAACACTGAGTCAGAATTTATACCCAGGACCATTAAACCAGACACACTTTTGCACCCATTGCACTACACAGGGTCTTTTCTTTTTTTTTTCTTTTGCCACCTCAAAAGCTGGCATGAATCTGGTCCTTTGCTTCCATATATTCCCAGGCCTCAGAAAGAAACTTCCTGAGGGGAAAACGATATCTGCTTAGCAAACATTGAATTTGCACAGAAGTTTCCGGAATTGTTCCTTCTTTCACTGTGAAGCTTCCCTTGAATCTCTCCGAGTGCTTAAATCATCTCAGCTACGCCGTTCCTCTGGCAGTAAAATAAAAACCATATTAAGCATTAAATTTTACACATAACGGGTATTTCTCATTGACAGAGAGTTTATGGAAGTTGTCAACGCCCAAGTTCAACTTATATGAAGGCAATCATAATCTGAGGGCATATGAATTGATCTAGTCAGAAATGATGTCTGGAAAATTAACAAATTTATCATTTCAGTTTTACTTGAAACGGCAGTTGCCGTTCCTCACCACCCCCACCACCCTTGTTGTCTGCTGAATACAAAGAAGGATAGAGACAGCTCATTATAAGAGACCGGTAAGGCTTTTACCTTGAAGCATTCGGTTCTAAGGCGAAAGGCTAAGACGAGCAGGGAAATATGAACTGGTTTATGAGGCCAGTATCCGATTAGTAAACTTTATCTATTTATCGTTATTATTAGGCTTATATACCAACTTTTCTTTTTTAAAAAAAGTCAAGGAGATGTTGCCTTTGTCTCCCCGCAGCCAGTGGTCAGACCAAAACTGCTAAATTTGAACCATGCTGTAGCAAGGAGCTGCTCCCAAACTTTTACCGGGGTGGTGGTGGTGGTGGTGTAGAAATGAATGTGTTTCTGGGAGAAACTTTCCTGTGCTGCAGACTCACATGTGGGATAGAAGAGAACCATAGAAACATAGAACATAGAATCATAGAGTTGGGAGAGTCCTCAAGGGTCATCTAGTCCAGTGGTTCTCATAAGAACATAAGAACATAAGAAGAGCCATGCTGGATCAGGCCAAAGGCCCATCTAGTCCAGCTTTCTGTATCTCACAATGGCCCCACCAGATGCACCTGGGAGTGCATGAGACTAGATCTCTGTCTCCTGATCTGACTCCCATGCACCTGTCCCTCGAAGTACCCCGGTTTTAAGCCTGGAGATTACACATCTTCATCATTGTTTGTCACCTGTGATGGACTTTTCCTCCAGGAATCTGTCCAATCCCCCTTTGAAGGCATCCAGGCCAGATGCCATCACCACATCCTGTGGCAGGGAGTTCCACAGACTAACAATGCGCTGGGTGAAAAAATGTTTTCTTTTGTCAGTTCTTACTCTCCCAGCCCTCAATTTGAGTGGCTTTCCCCTAGTTCTGGTATTTTGTGAGAGGCAGAAGAGCTTCCCTCTATCCACTTTACTCATGCCTTGCATTATTTTGTACGTCTCAATCATATCCCCACTCAGGCACCATTTTTCCAGACTAAAGAGACCCAAGTGTTTTAGCCTTTCCTCATGAGGGAGGTGCCCCAGCCCAGTAATCCTTTTAATCGCTCGCTTCTGCACTTTTTCCAATTCCACTGTGTCATTTTTGAGATGCAGTGACCAGAATTGTACACAATACTCCAGGTGCGGCCTTATTATTGTTTTGTATAATGGCATTATAAGGTTGGCTGTTTTATTTTCAATCCCCTTTTTGATAATCCCTAGCATGGAATTGGCCTTCTTCACTGCTGCCACATATTGGGGAGACACCTTCATGGAGCTGTCCACCAACACAACAAGTTCTCTTTCCTGATCCATCACAGATAACTCAGAGCCCATGAGTTGATAGATAACGTTTGCATTTTTGCCCCAATATGCATTATTTTATATGGATGAAACTGAACAGAAGAAAACCAATAAAATAGCAATTTTCCATGAATTTCCTGGTCCATTTTTTGCTTCGTGCTCCTGGGTGTGTACCCAAGCAGAGCTGCTACTGAGAGAGACAAACAAACTGAAAAAATGGGCGCTGGTAAGTTTATGGTGTGTTTGTAGTTGGAATAGAGCTGCTTTAGAGGCCTCTGCTAATTTAAACTGTAAAGAGCCACCTGTATTCAAACGAAGGAAACAGCTAGAAGCTTCCTCAAATAAAGAAAGTCGGGGGTGGACCCAGACTAATCCTTTCTTTCAGGAGGGTGGAGCCTAGCAAGACCAGTGGCTTGGTAGCTTCTGAGTTTTAGCCATCCTGGATGGTTTATCACTCGGACAAATTGTTGCACAGTGTGTAGGATGCACAGCAATGGACTCCAGTTCAGAGGACCCAGCGTTTGGCTGAATACCAGGAAAAATGTCCTGCAACAATGGGACCAATGACCTCAAGAGGGTGTGAGTGCTCCAAACCTGGAGGCCTTCAAGAGATATTTGGGAAGCAGATATGGCAGAGATCCTTTGCTTTGTATTCCTGCATGGAGTGGGGAGTTGGACTAGATGGGCTTGTAGGCCCCTTCTAAGTTCACTGTTCCATGATTCTACCTTCTGAATGATGATGATGATGATGATGATGATGATGATGATGATGATGATGATGATGATGATGATGATGATGATGATGATGATGATGATGAGCCAGTGCAAATATTGGCAGAACTTCCTGGTTTCATCATGCCCTCTAATCAGGGGGCTGGACTTGATGGCCTTACAGGGCGCTTCCAACTTCACTATTCTATCATGAAAGTTTTGTTGAATGCATGACATACAGTAGACTTGGCAGGTCAAAAAGTTGTCCTGGCCTGAAGCCGTCTTCTCTTCTATTGCATTTATTGTGTTCCATTTCTATGATTCTTCTCTTCACCCTCCCCCCTTTAAAAAGAACTAGATTGGCATTCTGTTGTTTCCGGGGGGGGGGGGGGAGTCTACATCGGAGTTCACGTCCACTTCAACATGCTGCCTGCAACATCAAGTCCCACAACACCTTTGGCTTTCAGAATTAGGCAGCTTTCCCCGTCCATTGACATGATCAGGCTTTCCTGTTATTCTGTCAAGCAACACAGCCTTCCTGTGGAGCAGGAGAAGGAGGAGAGAAAGAGAGAGAAAAGTTAATGTTACAGCAGCCTGACAACACCGTTTTGAAAAAGTGACTTGGCTTCTTTAAATATTGTGCAATAAATCACATTCCATTCCCCTCTTGGGGTCGCCTCCTACCCCTGGAGAAAGTGAGATAAAGTGAAAAACCTGAAGATAAAAACAGTTATTGAAAACTGCTTTTCTCTCCTCAGCTCCCCAGGGAGCATTTGAGCTCTGAGGCCTTTTTAAAGGGGTTGCTTTGTATGCATTTTAAAAGGGCTTTTTCTCTTCCTGACAGTGTTTCCTTTCTTCATGGTAAGTCTTCCAATTCAGTCATTGCATCCTTTGTTACTCCGCTCCGACTCCTTATCGCTTGAAAGGGCCCAATGGCTGAACACTCCAGGGCTTGCCTCTCTGGTAGAAAACCTTTCAGGTGTCAATACTTTTGTGTAGGCACTTTGGAGAATCTGTAGACCCAGCTCTGAAGGCTGACAGTCTCCCGAGGTTGATTTCCCCTAAAAGCATCTCTTAAGGTTGCTTGTCACATCTCAGATAGTTTGTACTTGTCCTACTTTTTTTCTCTCCTGCTCCCTCGGCTGGCACAAACAAGAGCTTGGATGTAAATTCAAGGTCCATCCAACATGAAATCTATCATCATCATAGGCATCCTTCAGTCCCGAGAGACTATGGTACTGTGCTCTGTAGAGAAGTCCTGAAGCAACATCTAGAGTGGCTAAAAAGGCAAATTCGAGAGTGACAATCCCTGTCAAACTGAGTGAGGACAGATACAGTCTGTCCTAGAGATGGGCACCTTACAGAAACCGACTAGCTGTTTCATCATTTCGCACGCTCCTGAAATGTTGCAAAACAAAACAAAATGGGAAACATCGTTTCGTTACAAAACAATATAAAACACTTATTTTCCCCTTTGAAAATGAAACATTTACATTAGTCTGTAAAATGGCTCCCTTGTAAAAAGCTATCCACCAAAATTGGTGCCTCTAGAACCCAGGGGAGCCATTTTATACAGTAAGGAATCATTCCGTTATTGTTTCATTTTGTTACTTTTTTTTTACAAAAATTTATTTAAAAGTGAAATTAATGAACCACTAGTAGAAATGAAATGAAACAAAATAAAATTCTCTTTTTTCCATTTCGTGCCCATCCCTAGTCTGTACCTTTACCAGCCCCCAGATTTTGCTGTATCCAGGACTAGACATGGGCACGACTCGGCGAAATCCTCGTTTTCGTTTCCGTTCCTCGTTTCTGTTACGTAACGGAAACGGTAACGGCAATTACTCCGCCAGAACTCAAACTCGAACCGACTAAAGAAAAATTGGGTCTGATTTGTCGTGGTTGTTCCTAGCATCGCAGCAATCGCGCGATGCCAAGCGGCACAGAAAAAAAGTTTTTAAAAGTAAAAAAAAAACTGATTCCCGGCCAAAAAAGCAGGCAAAAATATGCCTGCCTGAGTGAGGGCACCTACCAGAGGGGTGGTTTCTGGGGGGGGGGGTCCCCGGCCTCCCCCCTCCTCTCCTGGGCTGTGCATCCTCGTTGTCTCGCCAGCTCGCCATGCCATGCGGTGTGGGCGGGGGATGCAAAATGGGGCGACCACAAGCAATATTTATTTTGAAATCGTGGTGGTCCAAAAACACACCAAACACCACAGAAACATGTGAAAATAGCTATTTTAAAACTGCCTGAATTTTTTTACAGTAGCAGCAGTGGGTTTTTCTTGCAACAAAACGTCTCCATTGATTTTATTTTTTTTATTTTTATTTTTATTTTTTTACACCTGTGCAGTGCGCAATGATGGGCTGGCCGTGGGAGTGGTCCATGCAAATTTTGGGAGCCATTCCACCAATTGCATGGCCACTTGACCAGGTTTTGACCGAGACTTCTGGGATGTGCCTGTCGGGCATAAAAAGCCCACTAACTGTAGCCCGAACCCGAACCCTAACCCTTACCCTAACCCATACGCCAGTACACTGTCCTTCTTAGTGGGTCAGAGAGGCACCCAGAGGTGCACCCCACGAACTCACCCTAACCTTACCTGTAAATACCTACCAGGGGGGTTGGGGTCCTTAAAACATTTGTTTTTGTCTTCTCCCATCGCAATGTATTTTTCTTTTCCCTTTAAAATGGATGTCGCACCAGCCACAAAATGGAAGCAAGCCATGTGATGGGATCATGTTCAACCAATAGCATGCCCAGGTTGCAGACTGGGCGGGCAGGTCTGGCAGCCACAGAGGGCATAAAAAGGTCTGGCAGCCCCCGTCCTCCTTGCAGTCTCCAGTGGGAATTTAGGGTGGGATTGCTGTCTCTGTGACTCTAGCATCAGTCCTGCAGCCTCCCTGTGTGCGTGCGTGCTGCGTACCTCTTGGTGAGTACCCTCCCTTGCCCTGCAGTGCAGTCACTCTGCGGCTGCTTTGTACTCTGGGCAACGCCCGCCGCTGCCTTTGCAGCCTCCCTGCATACCTAGTCTATGATGTGTCTCTGCCAGCATCCATTTTTTAAATGTTTTCCCTCTAGTCTGGGGGTGTTGGGGGATGCCTGCGCAGGGAAATGCTTTAAAAATCACGCAAAAAGCGGGTAGAAACGACAAACGAAAAAATAAAAAACAGAAAGGAATTTTTTCCAAAAATTCACGACAAACGGAAATGAACCGAAACAGACCTCCCAACAACAAACAACAAACTGAAACACCATTTTTTTGTTTCTTGCCCATCTCTAGTCATTATTTGTTCTGTTACGTAATGGAATGAATAACAGATAACGGTAATGGAAAATTGGTTGTTTCGTGCCCGTCTCTATTCCCCCCCCTTTTATTATTTCTGATAGTTTCAGATTGTGGATAAGTGAAATCACAGATGTCAACCCCCATGGAAGCCAGCATCTTGCTGTACATCATTTGTAGTGCACATGCTTGCCTCTTAACATTTCTTATGAAAGGCAATCTACTCCAAGTAAACCAAGAACAAACCTCCTTAGTGTCTTGGCTAACTTTCCAAGTTAGCATAAATGCTCCTCAACTGTGATGTAAATTTTCCCTAGAACTGACATTCATCTTATATCACTGTTATGCTTAAGTTCATTGCTTTTTCGCTGTGTGTTCTTTTGATATTTTTCTCCTATTTATGTGTTTTTTGTAGCTTTCACTGTCTTTATAGCTTTGTCTTCTTTTATTGGCTGGCCTTGAGAAATCAAGTATTATTCCCATTATGTTTAGAGAAGTCTTTTCTTTAGGGGAGGTAGTGGAACCTAAGAGCATTATTGGAAGAGCTTTTTATTCCTATCTAGGGGTGTCATAAGTTTTTGCAATTCCTTTTTCTTCCTCCCACTACAAAGTTTGCTTATTTCTCATTGAGAAAAATACACTAGATTTGCAAAAGTGTTGGTGAGCCCAGAACAATAAAATACATTAGACCCTCATATAACAAGCAGTTAGTTTAACAGAAAATCCACTTAAAGGAAAAAATTTCTGGAGAAAGGGAGAAATCACTTAACACAGGACTGTCCAAACTTCTGCCCTCCTGATGTTTTGAACCACAACTCCCAAAATTCCAAGCCTGTATTTTTACGGCTGCTGTTTTATGATAATAGCTTGCTTTACAGCTGCTCTTTGTGACAGTAGCTTGCTTTGTGGCTGCTGAATTATTTATTTATGTTTTCCTCTGCCAACCATGGGTAACTGAATCAGTGGATAATGAATCAGTGGATACAGGGGTCCTACTGTATGTATGTATGTATGTATGTATGTATGTATGTATGTATGTATGT
>JAHTLZ010000148.1:282276-299747 GCA_023846285.1 Phrynocephalus versicolor
TGTATGTATGTATGTATGTATGTATGTATGTATGTATGTATGTATGTATGTATGTATTTATTTATTTATTTATTTATTTATTTATTTATTTATTTATTTATATACTGCACCAATTTCCCAGAGGTAATTCTGGGTGGTTTACATAAAACAAAACATGTGGAAACCAAAGTTCAAAATCAAACATAAATACAATAAAACAATAAAGACAAACACATAGCCTGGCATGAGGCAATGATGAATTAATAACAGAACAACATCAAACATGGGGAGCACAAAAATCACATTAACAATAGTCTTCACTAATAGCTCAATGGTTTAGGCATTTGATGCCTCAGTCTGGAATATTTTATAAATGGGGCACATTTATACTTTTGTGTCCCAGTTGATCAGTGAGGCTACAAAATAAAACAGGCTGAACTGTGCTTTCATCATTGTAAGGCTAATTACACAGGTGACAATGAGGCTTGTAATAAGACTTCCTGGGGTAGGAACTAGCAAGCCACCCCAGTATCCCTGCCAAGAACATTCCATGGACAGAGACAAAAGGCTAAAAGATATGATGCTGGAAGATGAGCCCCTCAGGTTGGAAGGCATCCAACATGCTACTGAGGAAGAGCGGAGGACAAGTACAAGTAGCTTCAGAGCTAATGACGTGGCTAGGCCAAAGCCAAAAGGACATTCAGCTGCAGATGTGCCTGGAAGAGAAAGGAAAGTCCAATGCTGCAAAGAAATATACTGCATAGGAACCTGGAATGTGAGATCTATGAACCAGGGTAAGCTGGATGTGGTCAAACGTGAGATGGAAAGAATAAACATTGACATCCTGGGCATCAGTGAACTTAAATGGACAAGAATGGGTGAATTCAGTTCAGATGACTATCACATCTACTACTGTGGGCAAGAATCCCATAGAAGAAATGGAGTAGCCCTCATAGTCAACAATAGAGTGGGAAAAGCAGTGCTGGGATACAACCTAAAAAATGATAGAATGATTTCGGTACGATTCCAAGGCAGTCCTTTCAACATCACAGTAATCCAAGTTTATGCACCAACTACCGGTGCTGAAGAGTCTGAGATTGACCAATTTTATGAAGACTTACAAGAACTTCTAGAACTGACACCAAAGAAAGATGTTCTTCTCATCATAGGGGATTGGAATGCTAAAGTAGGGAGTCAAGTGATAAAAGGAATAACTGGCACGTTTGGCCTTGGAGTTCCAAATGAAGCAGGGCAAAGGCTAACTGAGTTTTGTCAAGAGAACAAGCTGGTCATTGCAAACTTTCCAACAACACAAAAGACGACTCTACACATGGACATCACCAGATGGACATACAGGAATCAGATTGATTATGTTCTCTGCAGCCAAAGATGGAGGAGCTCTATACAGTCAGCGAAAACAAGACCTGGTGCTGACTATGGCTCAGGTCATCAGCTTTTTATTTCAAAATTCAAACTTAAACTGAATAAAGTAGGTAAGATCACTGGGCCAGTCAGGTATAACCTAAGTCAAATCCCTTATGAATACACAGTGGAAGTGAAGAATAGATTTAAAGAACTAGATTTGGTGGACAGAACACCTGAAGAACTATGGATGGAGGCTTGTAACATTGTACAGGAGGCTGCAATGAAAACTATTCCAAAGAAAAGAAAATGCAAGAAAGCAAAGTGGTTGTCCAATGAGGCAAATAGCGGAGGAAAGAAGGGACACAAAATGCAAGGGAGAAAGGGAAAGGTACAGAAAATTGAATGCAGACTTCCAAAGAATAGCAAGGAGAGACAGGCCGGTCTTCTTGAACAAACAGTTCAAAGAAATAGAGGAAAACAACGGAAAAGGAAAAACCAGAGATCTATTCAAGAAAATTGGAGATATAAAGGGGGCATTTCGTGCAAAGATGGATATGATAAAGGACAAAAATGGTAGGGACCTAATTGAAGCAGAAGAGATAAAGAAGAGATGGCAAGAATATACAGAGGAATTATATCAGAAAGATCTGGATGTCCCTGATAACCAAGATAGTGTAGTTCCTGACCTGGAGCCAGACATCCTGGAAAGTGAAGTCAAGTGGGCCTTAGAAAGCATTGCAAACAAGGCCAGTGGAGGTGACGGCATTCCAATTGAACTCTTTAAAATCTTAAAAGAGGATGCTGTAAAGGTGCTGCACACGATATGCCAACAAATTTGGAAAACCCATCAGTGGCCAGAGGACTGGAAAAGATCGGTCTACATTCCAATCCCAAAGAAAGGAAATGCCAAAGAATTGCACTCATTTCACATGCTAGCAAGGTTATGCTCAAAATTCTACAAGGCAGGCTTCAGCAGCATGTGGAAAGAGAACTTCCAGAAGTGCAAGCTGGATTTCGAAGGGGCAGAGGAACTAGAGATCAAATCGCCAACATGCACTGGATTATGGAGAAAGCCAGAGAGTTCCAGAAAAACATCTACTTCTGCTCCATTGACTATGCCAAAGCCTTTGACTGTATGGACCACAACAAACTATGGCAAATTCTTAAAGGAATGGGAGTGCCAGACCACCTTATCTGTCTCCTAAGAAATCTATATGTGGGACAAGCAGCAACTGTCAGAACTGGATATGGAACAGCTGACTGGTTTAAAATTGGGAAAGGAATACAACAAGGCTGTGTACTGCCACCTTGCCTATTTAACTTATATGCAGAGTACATCATGTGAAAGGCAGGTCTGGATGAATCACAAGCTGGAACTAAGATTGCCGGAAGAAATTTTAACAACCTCAGATATGCAGATGATACTATTCTGATAGCAGAAAGTGAGGAGGAATTAAAGAACCTCCTAATGAGGGTGAAAGAGGAGAGTTAGGGTTGAAGCTCAACACCATAATGGGCTGAAGCTCAACATCAAATAAACTAAGATCATGGCCACTGGTCCCATCACCTCCTGGCAAATAGAAGGGGAAGAAATGGAAACAATGACAGAGTTTATTTCCTTGGGCTCCTTGATCACTGCAGATGGCAACTGCAGCAACAAAATTAAAAGATGCCTGCTTCTTGGGAGGAAAGCAATGGCAAACCTAGATAGCATCCTAAAGAGCAGAGGCATCACTTTGCTAACTAAGGTCAGGATTAGACATGGGCACGACTTAGCGGAATTCCCGTTTCCGTTTCCGTTCCTCCTTTCCGTTACGGAACGGAAACGGTAACGGGAATTACTCCGCCAGAACTCGAACTCGAACCGACTAAAGAATAATTGGGTCTGATTTGTCGTTGTCGTTCCTGGCATCGCGGCACAGAAAAAAAGTTGTTTTTTTTTTTAAAAAAACCCGATTCCCGGCCAAAAAGCAGACGAAAATATGCCTGCCTGAGTGAGGGCTCAGAGCACCTACCAGAGGGGTGGTTTCTGGGGGGGGTGTCCCCGGCCTCCCCCCCCTCCTGTCCCTCCTGGGCTGTGCTCATCATCCCGCCAAAGTCACCGCCTTGCCGGCTCGCCGCCATTCAAGCGGCACAGAAAAAAGAGTTTTTAATAGTAAAAATAAAACCCGATTCCCGGCCCCAAAAGCAGGCAAAAATATGCCTGCCTGAGAGTGCACCTACCAGAGGTGTGGTTTCTGGGGGGGGGGGGGTCCCGGCCTCCCCCCCTCTCCTGTCCTGGGCTGCTCTGGTGGGGACTCGCCATGCCATGCGGTGCGGGCAGGGGATTGAAAATGGGGCGGCGACCGCAATATTTTTTTTGAAATCATGGTCCAAAAACACACAAGCACCACAGAAACATGAGAAAATTGCTATTTTAAAACTGCCAGAATTTTTACAGTAGCAGTGGGTTTTTCTTGCAACAAAATGTCTCCTCTCTGTCTTCTCTCCATTGATTTTACTTTATTTTATTTTATTTTATTTTTTTTTACACCTGCGCAATGATGGGCTGGCCATGGGAGTGGACCATGCAAATTTTTGGAGCCATCCCACCAATCGCATGGCCACTTGGCCACTGAGACTTCTGGGATGTGCCAAAAAGCCCACTAACCCTGCCCTAGCCCTAGCCCTAACCCTAACCCTTTCCCATATGCCACAGTACACTGTCCTCTTAGTGGGTCAGAGAGGCACCCAGAGGTGCACCCCAATACTCACCCTAACCTAACCCGTAACTAGCCTAACCCTAGCCCTTGCGCTAACCCTCTGTCCCCCTAAGCCAGATCTGTATTTGCATTGCACGTACGCAAGTACGCTTCCCTTCTTAGTGAGACACAGCGGATGCAGGGAGAGTCTGCCAGTTCGTCACTTGTGGCTCTGGCTGACTCCTGCAGCAGCATTTGTGTGCCATGCAAACCGTGCCCGCGAGTGCGTGTCTCTCACTGACTGATGCAGGGAAGGCACCCCAAAAAGAGGGGTGCCTCTGCCAGTCTGCTGCATCTGCAACTTGATATGCATACCCATATGGCTATGCATGCCCTTTTGTAGCAGCGCCGGCGGGTGAGGATAGGAGGCACCCACCCCAGAGAGGTGCCTCCAGGAGCCCGCTTTCCCTTCATAGCGGGCCAGAGGAGGCACCCACCCCACAGAGGTGCCTCCAGGAGCCCGCTACCCCCCAAACCAGTATAATGACAGATGAAAAACCGAAAAATGAAATGACAAATTTTTGCAAAATTTCGCGAAAAACGGAAACGAGCCGACACGGGCCACCTCCGACACACGACAACTTGAAAACGTCATTTTCCCTAGTCGTGCCCATCTCTAGTCAGGATAGTCAAAGCTATGGTTTTTCCAGTAGTGATGCATGGAAGTGAGAGCTTGACTATAAAGAAGGCTGATCGCTGCAGAATTGATGCTTTTGAGCTGTGGTGTTGGAGGAGAGTCTTGAGAGTCCCCTGGACTGCTAGGAGATCGAACCTATCCATCCTGAAAGAAATCAACCCCGAATGTTGGACAGATTGTGAAGCTGAGGCTCCAGTACTTTGGCCACCTCATGAGGAGAGAGGACTCCTTGGAAAAGTCCCTGATGTTGGGAAAGATTGAAGGCAAAAGGAAAAGAGGACAGCAGAGAATGAGATGGCTGGATGGTGTCATCGATGCAACCAATATGGATTTGACAAAACTCTGGGAAGCAGTGGAAGATAGGAAGGCCTGGCGAGCTCTGGTCCATGGGGTCACGACTGAACACCAACAACAACAACAATTAGGCATTTGACTGCGGAGCCAGAGGTTGGAACTGTTGATTCCCCGGACTGCCTCTTTGACCGATGGTGGACTCGGTGATCCACTGGGTCCCTTCCAACTCTGCAGTTTTAAGATGTTAAAATGTATAGGTAAATGTGATAGGAAGAAATGCCCGTCATTGACCAATACTTGTTCAGTAAGGAATTAGTAGGAAATTTGCCAGGTCTCCATTTATATATGGACATACTCAATCTTCTCTCCTACAAACAAGAATGGAATGGAACATAGATCATCTGGAAATTATCTTTCCAGCATGTCTGAATATCCCTCCATTTGAAAAATCTACCAAAAGAGGTGCACATCTAGCAAAACACGCACAGAGAGAGACAATTATCCTATTGATGTAGCATGCACTGTTTTGAATGGATTTTGCAAGTGTATGCATTTGGAGGAAAATTTAGAAACTAATATGCCTTTTTAAAAAATATTAATTTTACGTCTGCATAGGATGGGGCCAAAATGACTTTTGATGCAACAACCAGACAATTTGTGTGCAAACAAAAATTAACAGTTGCACTGTCTCATGAGTAAAGGAACACACATCCTCACTCATCTTATCCTGACGGACAAGGGTAAAGAATTGCCACATTTTTTTTTCTTCACAGACAAAGGTCAGGTGGGATTTTCTGCTACTCTCAGATTGCAGTTGCGAACCTTACATTTTGTGTGCAGAGAACAACAATTTGTCCAATGGAGGGACACAAAAATAGGAGGGAGTTACACACCTTAGTTATACATACCTAAAGTTTCACACCTTATAGACAACTGAGAATTGACAGTCTTGAACTGGGTTGTTTGAGACTCTGTTGGGTTGCAATTGGGTTCTTCGGGGGGGACACTGCGGCATCCAATGTCATGTGACCACTCTCGGAGAAAGTGTGCATTTTATTATCATTCACATTTAGTGGTTGTGTGATAGAGGTCTTTGTTGTGAAAACATGGAGAACTTAAAGGAAGCAAACAAAAATCTCGTTCAAATTTCTTGGTTGGATCTCTCCAGTCTGTTGCATAACCTGATGGAGCCAACCTGAGTGGAGGAAACTGGGGAATTTTAAGAGTAATCTACTTCTCTAGCACTAACCAACAGCTCTTCACCTCTGCAGAGGCAGAAGATTTCACAAGGAAACCATTTCTCAGTCAGCACTCCTTGATATTCGAATGACTGCATGGGTTGTTTGCTTTTCTTCCCTGTCCTTGTTCCGATTGGGAACGAAAAATGGTCCCTGGCAGAAATGCATCTAGGCGTCTTCTCTCTCACCTTCATAAGGAAATCTCCTCCCTGGTTTGCTTTATAAGGGCTGATCTGGGAGGACAGGACGCTCCTGAGAGGGCTGTGATGCCGTATGGCAGCGAGGAGGCAAAAGACCTGATGGCTGTTTTGTCCTTTACATTTCTGTGATTCTACCAGCGGGAGAGGAGGCTCATGTGACCTTAACTCCAATGGATGGGAGGGAAGCACTCGGGAACAGCCAGCTAGATGTATCATGTTAACGGCCTCATCTTGTGGTGTCATCATTACTATAATTAATGAATTACCATAGCAAACGGCAGCAACGATAAAGTTTGCAACGATATGCGGCCGTTTGCTCTGGCGGGGAACTCGGCCGCCTATATTTCATATCACAATGATTAGCGAGGGCTGGCAACACGCACGATGCCCTTCACTTCCAAGGGACAAAGGAATCGTCAGAGAACCACCCAAAATGAAACACTTTGCCCTTTTGCTGCCTTTCCTATTAGAAAACAAGTTAGAAAGAACTACCGGGCAGGTTAATTGACTTACAAGTATGTCTTTTTAATAAGTGTCATAAAGTATGTCACACGGGCAAAACCTGCTTTCGGTGCATTTTTTAAAAACTGTTGTCAACCAGATGAAAGTTTATTGTACGTGTGTAAGTTTCCTTTTCCAAGCCATAATGGAAGACATTAAATTGATTTGCCACGCGGAGATGGGAAGCAGTTGTGTTCTTTGGTCGTTGTTGGTGTTCCTTTCACCGACGTGCTCTCCTTCGGTTTGTAGAGTGAGAACTGACAAAAACAGAGAAACTCTCTGTGGCCCAAATCCTACGTAGGGAAGTCCCACTGGACTAAATTGAAAGTTTGCCTAGACCTCTCTCTTGCTTCCTTCTGTTACAGATTGGGTGGCTTTTATAGGACAAATCAAGGGGTACTATTCAGTATCCTTGGGAGAAGAAAGCAGAGCAGAGTTTGAATCTTGTTTGAGCATTCAGGATGTCAGCTGCGCTCCTGTTTAACTCCACCAGACCCATCATATTTTGAAGCCACGGGAGATCTAAAACGCTTTCAGCGTATGAGCAAATAGCTTTCAATTAACACCATGCCAAAATGGCTGCCATTAAAATCCCAACTGTTCTCAACAAATTTCGCTGGTCATCCAAACAGCTTCATCGGTCTGATGAAGCTGTTTGGATTAACAGCGAAACCTTTCTATCTCTCAAAAAAGAAGTCCAGTAGCCATGACTCAACTTCCAGATAAACTCACCTGGATGACTGAGAATCTTCACGGATATATTACGAAAAAGGTGTTAGGCAAAAAAACAGTTACAGTCTTCCCAACTAGAGGTGGGCACTTCAAGGTTCATATAGGTTTTGTTTTTTTTTTTAAGCAAAGTGTTCTGCTTATATACCGCCCCAAAACACTTCAAGTAGTCTCTGGGTGGTTTAAAGTGTTTAATTACAGTACGCAGGCTACACATTGCCCCCCAGCAAGCTGGGTACTCATTTTCTGATCTCGGAAGGATGGAAGGCTGAGTCAACCATGAGCCAGCGACCTAGGATTGAACCCCAGGTTGTGAGCACAGTTTTACCTGCAGTACAGGTATTTATTCATAGATTCTCCCTGCACATGCATGCTACTTGTGTCCGGCTCTAGGGGCGGTGTTCATCTCTGTATTCAAGCTGAATAGCCAGTATTGTGCAAGTCCATGGGCACGTGGCCGGCATGGCTGCAAGGAAACACTGTTTTACCTTCCTGCATTTTTATGGCGGTACCTATTTATCTACTTGTATTTACAGTGGTACCTTGTATAACAGACAGCTTGTATAACAGAAAATTTGTACAACATAAAAAATTCCAGAGATAGGGGAAATTTGCTTAACATAATTGCCTATGGGGAAAATCCGCACAACATAAAAATGGGATTACTCTGCTTTCAATGCATTCCTATGGGAATTTGTACAAAGGAAAATTTGCTTAACATAATTTCATTTGGAACGAATTAATTCCTTTATACAAGGTACCACTGTACATGCTTTTGAACTCCTAGGTTGGCAGGAGCTGGGGTTATCAGCAGGAGCGCACTCCACTGTGTGGTACCCAGGATTTGAACCACTGAGCTGCTGCCTTTGCAGCTAACAGTTTTCAGAAACCTTTGTCCACTGAGCTACCACGTCCCAGTTCATGTTTCGCACTGTCCCCCAGCCCACCCGGTCCACTTACCAGGCCCTGGTCACTACTGCTTTTCCTTCTTCAGGGCCAGTCCTCCAATGCAGGCAGGAGTCTGGCTCCCTTACCCAACTTTCTGGGTAGCTAAACCCTCATCAGCTGTGTGAGGGGATTCCCTATCACACCTCCTTGCCAGAGTGGTCAGCTTCCTGAGGAGGTAGCGCAGAACCAGATGTGTTCCTGCCTGCACTGGAGCACCAGCCCTGCAGAGGTAAACCCGTGCTGTGCCAAGACCAGAAAATGGACCAGAGGGGCCAGAAAGTGGTGGGCCTTTGCAGCACATGTGATGCCATCAATGTACTTTTTTTACGAATATGTAGCACAAAATGACCAACTTTATTCCCAATTCCTGCTGAAGCTCTGCACCAGCACCTATGTCACCTCCTTACTCTCAAAAGGAGGCCTCCTCCTGCCAACATGGCATCACACCACTCTGACATTCCATGCTATGCTTCTACCTCTCATTTCTATCACCTGTGTCTTTACCTTATGGGCCATCTGTTCTCATACACTATGGTGGTTGCTTCACATCCCATTCGTCCCTCCTTGCTGTCCCAGTTGGGACCGGTGCAAAAAAAATTTTCTTCACATCCATAGTGTGACAGCAAAAAGTTGTCTCGACCATGGCTCCAGAACCGGGAACAGAGCATGACAAGCTGTACCTGCCCCTGGGCTGTGGAATTCTCTTGTCACGGCTTGTTCCCGGTTCCTTTTCCGTGACAAGGGACCGTGTGGTAAGAACTGTCATGCAACAACCACTGTCTACCTAGTGGTCAGCGACTGAAGCGGCATTCAACATTAGTTTCCCTGTGGGAAACACCATGCAGTGCAAATGTTTATTAAAGAAAGTGCTGAAAATTCTGTAGCATTGACATGTAAATCCCGGAAGACCAGTACATCGAAATATCGAAAAAGTTTTGTTTACGATATTTTGAAAAAGGGTTAAGAAAGCAAGACAAATTCAGAATTTGCCATGGAACAAGACTGTGAAGTAACAGTTGTCATGAGGAAAGTAATCACGCTCATGAGTAAATGCAAACAGGGACTGAACAGAGACAAAACCACGTGACCTCTCACCAAATACCAGAACTAGGGGACATCCACTCAAATTGAGGGCTGGGAGAGTAAGAACAGACAAAAGAAAATATTTTTCACCCAGCACGTTGTTAGTCTATGGAACTCCCTGCCACAGGATGTGGTGATGGCATCTGGCCTGGATGCCTTCCAAAGGGGATTTCACAGATTCCTGGAGGAAACGTCCATCACAGGTTACAAACCATGAGGGAGATGTGTCATCTCCAGGCTTAAAACCAGGGTACTTCAAGGGCCAAATGCAGGGGAGTGGGATAAGGAGACAGATATCTAGTCTCGTGCGCTCCCAGGGGCATCTGGTGGGGCCACTGTGAGATACAGGAAGCTGGACTAGATGGGCCTTTGGCCTGATCCAGCATGGCTCTTCTTATGTTCTTATGTTTTTATGACCACGAACAACTCTGTCATGATACAAACATAATCACGGAACAAGGTAGGACGTGAAGTAACCACTCATGAAGTAGGATACAGTAGTGAACTAGGATTCTGCAGAGCTGAGTTCAAATCCCCAATTGGCCACAGAAAGAGTGGCTGAGTGGAAGTGGCAAAACCACTGTTGAAAAGTTTCACTTACCCAGAAATCTCTATTAGGGTTTCTTCTCATCAGTTCTGGTTTGAAGACAACACATGCATATTTGTATACAGTTCTACACTCAGAACCTAAGTAATCACCACTTCTGATTGTGAACTTTCTGTGCTGCCTCCGCTCTCCCTGACATAAACAGAAATGAATCTCGATAGAGCTGATAAACGTTTCGTCACTCCAGGCCGCAAGAAGAAACATGCTTTGCTTTCAGATGTACACATCTGCGTTGCTAATAGGATGTTTTGGAGAAATAAAACAAAGACAAAACAATCTACTTTTGGAAATGCAAATATCCAGCCATGCACACACTGGAGAAAAAAAACAGGCACCAATGTTCTTTGATCAATGGGGTGTCTGAAAGTTAAATAAAAATGTATAAATAAATGTGCACATTAGGAAAAAGGAGTGAATGCATTGTTAATGTAAATACATTCCATGCGGGAAAAGGCACGAGCTTAAATCCAGTTACTAGCAGGGATGTGCATGAAATGTCCAATCTGATCTTTATTCAGTTCTTTGCCCTACAGATCAGGACAGGCCTAGCATTTAAAGGTTTGGAAATGGTGGGAACCAATTTTTGTTCTTGGTTTTTTTAACAGGTGTTTGTATGCTTCTGGATTTTGGGGGAGGCTATCAATGGGGAAAATAAAGGGCTATGATCTGAAGTGGAATATGCCAGGCCTGCACAACAGGTAGTCCGTGGGTTCCCGGTAGCCTGTGAAGAGTTCCAACGTAGCCTGCCAGTCCTCAATTTAAAAAGTGAGGGGATAAGTTCTCCACCCATCCCTCCCCCATTTCAAGGACCACCACTGCCCCAGCAAAGTTCTGGGTCTGCTAGCCCAGTGTCTCAGCTGAGCAGGGCAGTTCAAGGGCCATGGTGCATTGAAATATGTTCTTTCCAGAAGAGGTTAATTGAACCTCTTGGAAACCGCTACTCTACTTACTTTTTTAAAAACTTATGAGCATGTGCATAAGAATGGATGAAATTCATAAGTAGAAGTTTTAGTGTAGTAGCCATCAGGCACTTTGGGCCGGAAAAAGTAGACCTCAGCCTGTTCAAAGTTGATCAGTCCTGGAATATGCAATCAAGCACCATCAATTTCAGGATGGACTTTTGATATGTAGGCCACACTTACTAGTTTCCTTCCTTCCTTCCTTCCTTCTTAGCATTCAATTTAATCCTTGCCCAGCTCAATCGTCCATCTCACAATGGATCAATAAAGCTGTTGTTGTCATTTACTATCATGACTCCCTTGACTTGATTCCATCAAAGAACAATCTCCAGGACATCCTGTCATTATCAGTACTTCTGGGCTGTAGTAAACTCAACACTGTGTCTTTCCTTAGAAAGTCAATTCATCTCATATCTTCCTCGTTTCCTACTGCCTTCAACATTCCTAGCATCATTGTCTTTTCCAGATAACCCTGCCTTCTCATGATATTCCCCAGAGTGTGGATGGTCTTGGTCTCCAATGACACATACATTACATTTCCCCTTTTTCAATTCTTCTGACTGTAACTACAAATGGTCGTTGTAAGTGAAGGTTCCTCTTTTTTGACCTTAAATGTGTCTTGAAGATCTTTATCATAGCAAAATGGTAGTCCACAAAGGGGGGGGGGTGGACCCAAGGGGATGTCTCTGGCCAGATCAATCCACATTTTCTCTGCTTCTGGTGTTTTTCTACCTCATACTTAGTTAACTAGGAGAAATCCAATAACCAGAAATCACCCAAAACTTTATTTCATCAATTTGCACTCATCTTTCATCTGAATCTTCAGTTTTTCTTCTCAGTGATTGGAGTTACAATATTTTATTTGCTTTTGTGTAAAGTGCCAATCCAAGCTGTAGATGGGGGCAATTTCTTGATCAGCACTGTAAACAAAGGAATTTATTTAAAAAATAATAATAATACTATGTGATCCAGCACATCAGTGATAGTTTAGCAGAGACAAAAATACAATAATTTCCCTTTCCCTACATCTCTGCAGAGGAAAAGGGGAAATGCTTAATATTCTGATATCCTGAACTAGTTCATTTATTAAGCATTTCACAATCCTGGAAATTGACAGGAAAATAGTCAGATGAAATAAGGTGGCTTGATGTTAGTATGTCATCTGGATGAGAGGACTTCACCAAACAACATGTCAGACCTCCACCTGGTCTCAAATAACCCTACTTAGGTAACAATTGCATCCCAAGTTGCATCTGACTTACTGTTACTCTAACATGTTTTTTTTTATAGTGAACTCTTTCAAGAGTAGTTTGATCAGTTCTACCGATTCCTTGTGAATCTCCAAGATGACGCAGAGAGCTGGACCCAGTCTTTCTGTCTGTCACTCCATGTACTATACCACACTGGGTATCAATAAAAGGTGCTCCATTGTGAGCACTGTCATAAAAAATAACCTCAGAGCATTAGAAATCACAGCTAATTTGTAACCAGATTCCAGAGGTGAGTAGCATGCAGAGCTGATCAGCAAACCCCTTTTTATGGTGATGGATGTCCTATTTCCCAATATCTAATTTCTACAAAAAAAAAAAAAATCATTGGTCATTTTAAGCTCCAGATGGAATAGAAGAGTTGTACATAAGAGCAAACGGGGAGTGCGGGAAGGAAAACTTTGGAATTCAGTGCCCTAATTTCACTTATATCAGGACTCACACGGATGTCGCAGGCGCGCTCACTCAGGGTGCCCACTCTGAGGTCTGCCACATGCAGCTGCTCCTTCTCAGTGGTGGGCCCATCATTATGGAACCATCTCCCGAGTGAGCTGCCCCTTGCACAGTCCCTGCCCGCCTTCAAAAAGGCTTTGAAAACTCTGCTTTTTGAGGAGGCCTATGGCGACCTAGTTTAATCTTCTTCTTCTTCTTTTTTTTTTTTTTGGTTCATCGCCGATGTATCTTGCCTGGGGTTTTGCCCTTAACTGTTTTTGTAGTTCTGTATACGTTTTTAACCTGTTAACCGCCCAGAGTTCTGATTCAGTAGATGGCGCAGTATAGAAATGATACAAATAAATAAATAAATAAATAGCAAATATGCACGACACATGTACATACATTGGAATTGTGCATTTCAACATTACGTAAATGCACAGTGAAAAAATAGGCAGATTTGAAAACTTGCCCACATTTTGATTTGTGAATACCTCCATACTAAGCTATACTTTGGTCAAACCTTTAACATCTTATTAAGCAGGGACTACCTGTTCTCTTCTGTTTATGTGTTTCTGTTTATCCCCTCCGAGAGCCAAGGAGGAGGTTTTCACTTTCAGAGGACAACTGATTATGATGGAGAGGGGCAGGTTGGAATGCTCCCACAGGCCACATTGTCTCGTGCCTTGGAGGGGATCCTGATTTTCCCTACATGGATGATGGGGCACAGCTAATTTATTGATGTCACCTGGGTCTATTTCAGTAAACAAAGCAGCAGTCCTCCAAAACATCCCTGACCTTGAGCATTGTGAAAGAAGTTTTTCCATTGTTTGTCCGCAACACCTTCACCAGGAAATGGTGGGCGGTTGTAAAAAAACATGTTTCCTGCAGTTAGCTTCCACAGGAGATACAGAAGACCCCACCCACGGCCACCACCATCTGATGGAATGCTAAGAATTAGACAATGGAGATCACCACTCCTTGTGTGTCTGGAAGCTGAGTCATGGCAACTCGACTCCTTTTCTTTAGAGACTGAAATGTTTTGCTCCTCATCCAAACAGCTTCATCAGTCTGAGGAGAGCTAGTTGCGAGTTCTCCATTTTATAGTTCAGAAACAGAGATGGTCACGAAAAGCCAAAAATGGCACTTCTTCCTCATTATACGGGCCCTGGGGCCCGCTTTGGGTCATTTCCATTTTTTGGGCCCCGGGAGCCCTCTCCGTTTTTGGGGTGTCGCTTTTCGGCACCCGCCGGGAAAGTGTTTCTGCGGCCATGGGGAGCCCTCCTGGGGCCATGCTACCAGTGCCGGCGGCAAGCCTCCTGGGAGAGCCATCCCACAGCCGCAGGGAGCCCTCCAGGGGCCGGGTGCCGCCAGAGCCGGTGGCAAGCCTACCGGGAGAATGATCCCATGGCCATGGGGAGCCCTCCTGGAGCCATCACCTGGGGCGGAGGAGATCGAGCTGTGGTCTTGCCTCCATGCACGGAGGTGATACCATGGCCGAGGCTCAGCCGATCTCCTCTGCCCTGGATGACAGCTGCCCGGCCGTCACCCCAGGTGGAGGAGTTTGGATGAACGAACCGAACATAACTGAACTAATTTGTTCCGGTTCTGTTCGGTTTGTGCCCAAATTACTCTGGGCTGTGTTATTCGTTCCATTACATAACAGAATTAATAACAGATAATGGAATGAAAAAAATTGTTTTATGCCTACTTCTATTCAGAAATGGTTGCTCACAAACCAAGGTACTCATAAACAAAGGTATTATTGTACAGTGGTACCCTGACGTAAGAGGGGCCTGACCTACGAAAATCCTGACTTACGACCGCTCTTCCTGCGAGCCGCAGCTGGGCGGGGTGTCGGGATTTGAATTGCCTTCCAGTCAACGAGGCAAATGCTGACTCAGTGACTGGAAGGAAATTAAAATGGGGAAACCTTCTCCCCCCCCCCCCCTCGGGGGGGGGGAAACGGTGCACCCTTTTAAAAATCCCTTTCAGTCATGGAGGCAGGTCCTGCCTCCATGACTGGAAGGCATTTTAAACAGGGTGTGTGACTTATCCCGAGCCCACGTGGGGCTTCCTAAAATCTGATCTAAATCTTTAAAAAACAGCGATCTTTAAAAAAATCTGGTCTAAATCTATTTAAAAAGTACTTTTTTAAATGAAAGAGATGTGCTAGGAGGTGGGTAACTGAAGCTAATAGAAACATCTGGAGAGCAAATTCAGCCAATGCAGAGATCTTCTGGCACAGTTCCTCCACAATTGAATAAGATGCATTGTAATTCTGTGAAAATGCTATTCATACTTGTTAAAAGGCAGCCCTGGCAATTGCTTTCTGTTTGGGCAAGAAGTGGTTAGCTGATGAAAAACTGACGAAGCCAATTGGATGAGTAGTGAAATGTTTCGATGGCACAAGAAAACAAGTCCAGTTGCCACGATGTAACTTCCAGATAGACTCATACAATCATAGTGCTGGAAGAGACCTCAAGGGCCATCCAGACCAACCCCCTACCATGCAGGAAGCCCCATCACTGTACTCTGGACAGATGGCCATCCATCCTCTGCTTAAAAACCTCCAAAGAAGGAGAGTCCACCACCCTCATTTGTGACAGCATATGCCACTGCTGAAAAGCTCTAACCATCAGGAATTTCTTCCTAATGTTCAAATGGAATCTCTTTTCATAGATAATCATAGAGTTGGAAGAGACCTCAAGAGTCATCCAGTTCCTCTGCCATGCAGGAATCCCATCACAGTATTTCTGACGGATGGCCATCCAGCCTCTGCTTAAAAACCTCCAAAGAAGGAGAATCCACCACCCTTTGTGGCAGCATATTCCACTGCCAAACAGCTCTAACTGTCATGATAATTTCACCTGGATGACAGATAATCTTCAAAGACAAACTGATAAAAAGGAGTCCGTTTCTTGGATTTTCCCATTAGTATTGTCATTTTGTGAATCGTTGTGAGCACAAGAAGGTATCTTGTAGATCATCTTGACTGCTGTCATGGGTGTTGTGAACATTCAAGCTACCCTTTGCTATGCAAAGCTTGGCTCCTTGTTCCTGATGGCAATACTGACCCATTTTTGGCTTTTTGAATTGTGGATACCAAAACACAATATCCTACATCCATAAACCAACTCTTTTGAAAAAGTGTTTCGTTATTTGCAATTCTGGGCTGGCCATGGTGTGGAGCAAAGAGCCCAGAGGCATTCTCATGGCATCTCCCACAGATCTGTTGTATTAAATTAAATATTTGTGGCATTGAAAGGATTAAAATTAGAGATGCTCAGAAGCCCTTCAACCTCTGAGTTGACTTTAAAAGGGCAATGCAGCCCATTCTTTTATACTTTCTATAATTTCTCTCTGCCCTCCTGTTCTGTGAACTTGAAATGAACACTTCTCTGACCATAGTAGAGTCTCGGATGATTTAATCAATGACCTTGCAGTAAGAAAGGGAAGGTATATTCACTTCTATGCAGAAAAAAACCCCACACAAATCTCTTGCTCTTTCCAAGTTTTTCTTTCTGTTTCACCAGATCAGTTTGCGATGCATGAACTTAACATCCAGGATCCGTGGGTGTGCTGTTCTGCCCCATTAATAGCCTTTTCCCACACCCAGGATAGTTTCGGAAAGATATAAATACCCCAGTTCAGTTTTTTTCCCCTTAATATACATTTGTCTGGAGACAGCATACATGCCATCTATACATGGACACAATAAACAAAGCCAATTGGAAGCAGCGTGAATAATTTCATTGCTCGGTGGGGACTGGCCAAAGATGAGGAGATGTGCTTCAGCATCCTCCAAATTAATAAAAAGGTTTTTATGGAACCATAAAAACAGGCATGATTCAATCATTTCCAAAAGGGCACTGACTACGGAGCTTATTAAATGCTCAGTGCAGCGGAGGCGCGAGCTGGGATAAAACAAAAAGCGCAATCAGCAACTCTGTACACTGTAACAAAAGCATGCTTCTGCTGACAGCTTGACCTGGGCATTTAATAAGCTATATTTACTGATTTTATATACCCGTGTATATACTCAAGTATAAGTCGACCTGAGTATAAGTCGAGGCCCCTAATTTAACCCCCAAAATCTGGGGAAAGGAGTATAAGTCTAGGGTGACTCGAGTATAAGTCTAGGGTGGGAAATGCAGCAGGGCCTGGCAGCTCCTCCTTTGTAAGCTGGGGGAGTGGTGTGTGATGTTTAAAATGACTTTTAGCCACTGACCCAAGCACTTGCCAGGCCCTGCTGCATTTCCCACCCTAGGCTCCCCTGTGACGCAGAGGGGGGTCATGAGAAGCGGCACACAATGTTTAAAATGACTTTTAGCCACTGACCCAAGCACTTTCCTCAGTGGCTAAAAGTATTGACCTGCATACAAGATGAGGGCCCCTTGTTTCAGCCTAAAATTAGGGCTGAAAAACTAGGCTTATATTCGAATCTATCTATCTATCTATCTATCTATCTATCTATCTATCTATCTATC
>JAHTLZ010000148.1:299757-321714 GCA_023846285.1 Phrynocephalus versicolor
TATCTATCTATCTATCTATCTATCTATCTATCTATCTATCTATCTATTCCCCTGACTTCCTCAGTCTGGATCCAGTGCTAACAAAGAAGATGATTCCAAGAGACTTCAGTCCCATCTCCCAAAGAGGCAGGGGTGTCAAAGGATGTGCTTACACCCTGTTTATCCAGCCCATTGATCTCTTCCATGTGTGAGAGCAGAAACCGAGTTTGGAAAGGTTACTTTGTCAAGCTAGCCCAGAAATAAAGAGGTGATACATGTTTGTGGGATCAAAATTGGGACACAATTTATTGGTATGATTTCACTCACTTCAACTGTTAAACATCCCTTAAACTAGGGGTGTGAATGTAGTGCAACCGGATCACTTAATGATCAGTTAATGATCAGTTAATGTTCAGTTAATGAGGTAAATGAATTTTCTGTAGTTCTGTTGTCCCAGACAGACTACTATATGCTGTAATTCACAGCCTGGCCACGGGGTGGGGTGGGGTGGGGGAATCAGAAAAAAGCAATATGTCCCAGAAGGCTGATGAATCCAGATGATTTGTAACATCCTTTGGGGAGTTTCCTACATCCCCGATGGTTGATGCTATTGAATCCTTCGTTCAACCCTGGGATGGTGAAATGAGCAAAGCCATTGACTGGAGAGCTCCTAAACGTCTCCTTCCTCAAAATAGACCCAAATTGGCTGCTTGCTTTACTGGGGAGTTGGCAAAATTGAAATGGTTGGCCTGTAGAGCTAGAAGGTGTTGGTGGAAAACCCAAATTGAAACAGACAAAGAAACAGTGAAAGACCTTTGGAAGGCTTACTCCAAGGCAGTGCAGGCAGCAAAGAAATCATTTTTTCTCTGCCACCATTGATTTTTGCACAAAATCATCCAGGGCAGCTTTTCAGAATGTTCAAAAGTCTGCTACACGCTGACCCACAAGCAGATAACACAGGCCACTCTGTATCTTGCTACGAAGAATTTGCACAACACTTTGCAGGAAAAAATTGAACTGGTCAGACCACCTTGGATGTGGCTATTGATCAAGAGCCTGTAAATAAAGCACCCCAACCTCCTTGTCCTGTATTAATGGATGAACTGATCCGTAAGATAACAAAATGACAAATTAGTGTTTCATTTTTATTAGGGTGCCCATCCCTAATTAAATCCGTTCCTGTCCCAAGAACTCCAATGAGTATTCAAGGAATCTTCCTTAAACCCCCAAATTCCTGGCAAGTGACCATTTTCTCCATAGATGCTATGCCTCAACTTGCTGTGACTGCTTCAGAAGAGGACATAGGCCTTCTGCAACTCAAGTAGGTAATAGAATAACAAGAAGGAGATATGTCTGTGAAGATACTCAGTCATCCAGGTGAGTTTATCTGGAAGTTGAGTGATGGCTACTGGACTTCTCTTTTTGAGATATAGAAACGTTTCGCTGCTCATCCAAACAGCTTCATCAGAGCTGAAGGAGAAATGGAAAAGGTTGGTTGAGCATTCCATGGTAGATGCTGGAACAACAGGGCTGAAAGGTAGACTAAAAAGTTCCAGGGCATAAATGGCAACATTGAATTCATGGCTCCCAGTCAGTGCCGCACAGAGGAGCAGCTACAGAGTGCAGAGATCTCTGCTTCCCTGAAGAAGAAGGTGGAGGAGGTACCCCTGTGCCAGGTGGGGAGATGCTGGAGCTTGAGTCCACACCCCTGACAGACCCCTCCCTCCTGATCTCATACTGTATAAATAATGAATACAGTGGCCTGTTGTTCATCCAATTTATGGTTGAACATAAGCCTCTTTATTCAGAGTGGAGGAACTATCTGCTTATGGTGTTTTGCATCTGGCTGCACCTCAGAAAATGTAATAACCAAAAAATTGTGCAGCTACAATCAACTAGATGTTGACCAAAGAAATATTTTCTTTGTGCCTGGGAAATATGGTGCATCTCAAGGGCTTCCAGGTCATTCCCTAAGATTTCAGGATCACAGCTGAGATGTGGAGGCAGACCCTTGTGATGTTCCAAATCTTGGACCCTTGTATTGTCACAGGGAGCTGGCCTGTCCAATTTCAGATGGAGTAGACCCATTATTTCTTTGTTGGCTTGATTGCCGGCCTTATTTCTAAGTCACCTCTCACCCAATAAGGAGAACCAAGGTGATTCATAGTATTACAAAAGAACAGAACTAAAAATATTTAAGCTATACATTAAAAAACTATACCGCTGATTAAAATGCAATGTAATAATTAATAACAGGATGCCCTAAGCGCATCCAATCTTGCCTGATTTCGGAAGCTAAGCAGGGTCGTCCCTGATTATTACTTGGGTGAGAGGCCACCAGGGAATACCAGGTGCTGTAGGTGCCTGGAGTAGGAACTGGCAAAACACTCCAGTATTCCTGCCAAGAAAACTCCATGGACATGGGCTCACGAAGAGTCGGTCACGACTGTAACAATGCAACAACAACAACTGAGCAATATATAAATTTATTATATATACAGTAAACCCCTGCCGATCGCGGGGGTTAGGGATCCACCCCACCCACAATGCATGAAAATCCGTGATATGTGGAGGCAGGTGGGGGCATGGGGGTGGGGTGGGGGTCAATCGCGTGCCTGTCCAAGAAGTCTTGGGGAGGCGCGCCCAGGCAGTGTTGCGGGATATGACCTCCCACTGCTGCCCGCCCACGCTGCTCAAAATGTCTCGGAGGAGCGCAGGGGAGGCGCGGAGTGACCCGATTGCCCCCTGTCACCCCCACACCGCCTGAGGCTTCTTGGAGGAGCACGGGGGTGGCATGGAGCGACCCGACCGCCCCGTGCTGCCCGCACTTCCCGGGGCTTCGCGGAGGAGTGGGAGTGGCACAGAGTGACCCGATCACCCCGCGCCACCCCCCTGCGCCACCTGAGTCTTCTCGTAGGAGCGCGGAGGGGTGGCACGGAGCGACCCGATTGCCCCCCGCTGCCCCCCTGCCACCCAAGGTGCAGGTACTGCGATCCCACGATGTAGTGGGACCGCAGTACCTGAAGCACAAAATGGCGGGGGGGTGACTGTAAAAGGGTATATAAAATGAATTAGATTAAAAAACACACAACAAATTAGACAGCATTCACCCCTTACTGGGCCACATCTATTGCATTCCGTCTTGCCAACACACACACACACACACACACACACACACACACACACACACAAAGATTAAAGGCTTTCTTAACTTTAAAATGATTGATTGGGAGGTTAAAGCATTAAGTCCATGTGCATTGCTAGAGCGCATGAGTCAATTTGAACGGCAAAGGTGCTTCCCTGCATGGAAATAATGTCTTGATGTCACAAGAAGGAACCTCAAAATCTATGGTGGCCAAGTTAGCCTCATCGCCTTTCCCCAGACTTCCAGGCCAAATCCTGAGGGGTCGACACTGTTAGCAGTAAAGCTAACATCACTTGACTGGAAACTGTCACCCAGTAACCCAAGATGGAGTAGGTTTGTATACGTCATATTCCTGTGTAATGAAAGCCCTTATTGACTAAGTATATACATCTCAAAGAAAAAGCAGGGGTGGGGTGGGGTGGGGTGGGGAGAGTGGTTCACACATGAATATAAAGCAATGGACATCCACTCAACCGTTTCAGTTAAAAAGCCGCATTTACTGGGTCTATTAATCTGAATTTTAAAAGTCTGTTTTCCTCATTACATGCTACGTCAACCATATTTTCAAAGGTTTGAAAAGCAGGCTTGCAACGAACACACATACAAAATTGCTCTCAGCATAATTTGCACACACATGCACAAATCATCTTAGAGACATGGAGTGGACAGAATTGGACAAAATGGCCTTTCAGGACCGGCTTCTGAAGAGGTAGATCAACCACCCAGAGTGGCCTTTGTTGCCAGATGGTGCGATAAACATGTCTAATAAATAAATAAATAATAAATAGATCAGACCTTTGAAATGAGTCACTGTCCTATTGATGTTGTCCCCCTCCTAGGCCAAGCAAGTCAGCAACCTACTTGAGCAATCTACATTAGGTCCCCGATATCCACTGGGGATTGGTTCCAGGCATTCCCATGGATAATGAAAACCATGGATAAGAGAGAACGCCCGCCCCAAACTGCTGTTTTCTGACAGTAGCTTGCTTTATGGCTGCTGCCTTGAGACAGTAGCTTGCTTTATGGCCACTGCTTGTGACAGTAGCTTGCTTTACAGATGCTATTTGTGACAACAGCTTGCTTTACAGCTTGCTTTGTGGCTGCTGAATTATTTAATTTTTTCCCCTCTGCCAACTGTGGATAACTGAATTAGTGGATAATGGATCAGTGGATACGGGGGTTTCATGCCTAGGCAAGCTTAGGAAGAGGACACACCATTTGGGACTGTTGCGTTTCCCACAAATTGTAGAAATTAAGTGAGTAGAAATTAAGTGTCAGGACAGGTCTACGTTTCTTAAAAATACAACCAACCAACCCACAATATGAAATACGAAATGTTTTAATTTTAGCTGACTCAAAACATACAGATTATGAGTCATTTTCTGCATCCCTAATGAGTATTTGAAATGTGTATCTTCTTTTCTTTATGTAACGATTTTGGAGGCTACATATTTTCAGCTTGTGTTCTAAAATCAGGTGCTCATGGAGAGGTTCAATTTAAAACTGCATGTTAAGTTCACAATGGGCTTAAGTCAATTAAGACAGTGTTCTAATGGCCCTCTGGTGGCTGTTTCTGTTATCTTGCTTTTTAAGAAAATAAAATAAGTCAAGACACGATAAATACTTTGGAATTCATTGTGTGAACATGAAACTCAGCACACTTTCCAACACAGGTCAAAGTGCTGGTTTTTTGGGGGGCTGTGTGACCAGGCTCTCTGTGTCATCTTGAAAGTCAGTGTATTCATGGAGATTGAAAAGGCCTTCAGGAAACCAGGAGATAGGATTTTGTCATTATTTCTTCACATCTCTGAAGTGCACACTTCTCTGAAGCATAATATCCATTTGAGTGATCAAATACTTATCTTGATGCCTGATTAGAGGGCATGATGAAGCCAGGAAGTTCTGCCATTATTTGCAATAGTTCAGTATCATCCTCATCCTCATCCTCATCCTGTAATTCCATTTCATCGTTCCAGAAGGTAGAATAATAGAATAGTGTAGTTCAAAGGGGCCTACAAGGCTATCAGGTCCAACTCCCCACTCCATGCAGGAATACAAAGCAAAGGATACTTGCCAGGTAGTTGTCCAAATTTCTCTTGAATGTCTCCAGGGTTGGATTACTCACCACGTCTCACGGTAAATGGTTCCATTGCCATACTTCTCTAACAGTTAGGAAGTTCTTCCTGATATTCAGACGAAAGCTGGGCTCTCATAACTTGAACCCAATATTATGTCTTCTGCAGCCTAGGATGATCAAGAACAGATCCTGCCCCTCCTCTGTATGATACCTTCTAAGAGTGTGAAAACTGCTCTCCCATCTCCCCTCAGTCTTGTCTGTGAAGCTTCTCAGTCACCCAGGTGAGGTTATCTGGAAGTTGAGTCATGGCAACTGGACTTCTTTTTCTTCTTTTTCTTCTTTTCTCTAGGCTAAACATGCCCATTTCTTTCAGACTTTCCAAATAGTGCTTGGTTCCCAGCCCCCTGATCATCCTTGCCACTCTCCTCTGAACTTGTTCCAATGTGTCAGCATCCTTCTTGAAGTATGGTGCCCAGAACTGGACTTAATACTCAAGAGGAGGCCTAACCTGTGCTGAATAGGGTTAGGGTTAGGGTTAGGGTGAGGGTTAGGGTTAGGGGGCACACTATGACATCAATCCATTTGAAACAATATGTGAGAGCTTTAAGAAGTAAATAGCAACAGCAGTCTGATGGTCATGGGCTGCTGTTGTTCAGTCGTGCAGTTGTGTCCAACTCTTCGTGACCCCATGGACCAGAGCTTGCCAGGCCTTCCTATCTTCCACTGCCTCCCAGAGTTTGGTCAAATCCATATTGGTTGCATCGATGACAATCTCATTCTCTGCCATCCTCTTTTCCTTTTGCCTTCAATCTTTCCCAACATCAGGGACTTTTCCAAGGACTCCTCTCTCTTCATGAGGTGGCCAAAGTACTGGAGCCTCAGCTTCAACATCTGTCCTTCCAGTGAACATTCGGGGTTGATTTCTTCCAGGGTGGATAGGTTTGATCTCCTTGCAGTCCAGGGGACTCTCAAGACTCTCCTCCAGGACCACAGCTCAAAAGCATCGATTCTGCGGTGATCAGCCTTCTTTATAGTCCAGCTCTCACTTCCATACATCACTACTGGAAAAACCATAGCTTTGATTATCCTGATCTGCTCTTTAGGATGCTATCTAGGTTTGCCATTGCTTTCCTCCCAAGAAGCAGGCGTCTTTTAATTTTGTTGCTGCAGTCATGGACTAGCTAGGGAATATAAAGATAATAAAGAAATCTGGGGGATTGGACCCAGATTCCTATGGATTTTCCATTGTGTAAGGGAAATCACACAGTTTTCAGTGTCCCATTAGGTATGCTTCTAGAAACACAACCAACACCCTTTAAACAGGAAGCAATTTGCTACTGTAAGGATTTCCCTTACTCTACTGTAAATTTGGCAACAGAATTCTTGTCAGGAGGGGGCAACACTTGGAACTACCCTCCTAATGAGGACTCCATTCAAAAAGTCTATTGTGCAAATAACTGAGTGCCTTGTAGGCATGAAATATATTGGCTTAGTCCAAGTTCAACTTGTACCTTCACTGCAACGATTTCTTACTTGCTTCATCTGCCCTTCCAATCTGCTCAATCTTCCTTTGAACTTTCTAAATGCCTTTTGCTGGTGCTTATTATCTTTTGGTCATCTATAGGGTGGTCTTCAGCATTCATCTTCTTCTTTCCAAGCTATGGAGATTTTGCTAGAATGAATGCCATCTGCACCCATCTGTCAAAGAGATACAGATCTCTCTCCTTTCTTTCCTTTTCTGCTAATAGTAGTTTTTCCTTTACTGCTGTTGTTATCATTTTCTTTTATTTCTGACAAATCATCTCCTATATTAGTCTCCCCAAATCAATCTTTTCAAGAAAATTTGCATCAACTTTTGGGAGATTCTATTTTTATATGTACCCAGTGGAATGTTTTGTATCTGAATACATTACAGTCAGAAGGGTAACCCATAACATCTCACTATTTCTGTACTTTATGCCAAGACTTGGACTCATCTGTCAAAGTTATCTCTGGAGTTGTCTCATCATTAAAGAAGTAGGCTGCTTGCATATTGGCATGTTCTTCTTAACATTTTGCAAGCATGGCCATGAGGCCACATTGTAATGCAATGACTATTGCAAATACTGATTTATATATTAAATTTGCAATCCATCTTTCAGGCGGCAACAAACTGAACCAAAATATCTGTGAAGATTCTCAGTCATCCAGGTGAGGCTATGTGGAAACAGACTTTTCTTGTGAGATTGAAATATTTCACTACTCATCCATGTAGCTTTGAGTCAGCAGTGTGAGCGGTGGCCAGGAGAGCCAATATGATTCTTGGTTGCATCAACAGAACCAGAGTGTCTAGATCAAGGGAAGTGATAGTACCACTCTATTCTGCTCTCCTATTCAGGCGTCTTGTGATGGGGTTCCTGCATGGCAGGGGGTTGGACTGGTGTGGGAATAACTCCCACGGGAAGCCCCAATCTGTGAGGCTTGAAAAGTTGCTTGCCAACTGTAGGAATTAACTCCTGCAAAGCCTTAACGTTTTAAAGGCTTGGAAAACTTGGGAAGCCTATTTCAGAAATAAGCTTGAGTATTGGGAACCCAGCAGGGAAGCTTAACCAGCAACCCCCCCTAATGGGTTGGAAAATAAAGAGTCCACACGTGTTTCTCTTTGTGCAAAATGGATGCTTCTCCTTCCTCCTTCTCTCTTCTCTCTCTCCTGCATCCAGGCAGAGCCTTTATTGAAAACCACATGACTACAAATCCCATATCTCTCAACCAATAACAAACTTATACGTCACATAAAAACACAAATACAGTTATTTCTTTGTTCTAAGAGCTGAGCTCAATACGCATGAGCAAAACTTAGCCTGGGAAACTGATGAGAAGTGAAACATAGTGTCAGCATATCTAAACCTTGACTTTTCAGTACAATACGCTTGTGTTAAACTGTCCTCATTTGCTACGTGCATCCTAGCTTTCTGTTAATGGAAGCCACAGAGAGGCATTGTGGATGAGAAAGATTCACCACAGACTGGATGGCCCTTGAGGTCTCTTCCAACTCTATGATTCTATGATTCTATGAAAAAAAGTAGTGAGATGTTTCATCCTCACAAGAAAAAACATCCAGTTGCCATGACTCAAAAGAATCTGGAAGTGTAGAACTCAAGCACAAACCAAGCAAACTGTAACCTAAAAATTGATTTAAAAATTCAGTGAAACAGAACAGTAGCCAAAACCCTTTTATGTATGCCAATGAGTGTAAATAGAGGCAGCCAAACATCTGGTGATCAACTGCCACAAGTTTTGAAACCAGCATAGACATAATGAGTTATGCGCTGACTCACAGATCACATTGGGTTACAGATGATACCTGCAGTAAGTTCCTAAGTTCCAGCAGTTCGCTGTTAAATGTGAAGGTATTTGCACTTGATGGACATAAAAAGGTAGGAATTTGCCCATGAATAACAAGAAACAGCCTCCTCCTGGTGCATCAGCTGTACCAGGCATGTCTAAACTTTGTCCAAAACATCTAGAGGTTTTGAACCGCAACTCCCATAGTTCTTTGCCATTGGCAACCTAAGCTTAGAATTCTGTGAGTTGTGGTACAAAACATCAGGAGGGCTGAAATTTGGACATGCCTGAGCTATACCCATCCCTGGAGAGGTCTGATCTGGCCATTGTGACAAATGCCTTCATTACCTCCCAGCCGGATTACTGTAATGCTGTCTACATGGGGCATTCAGCAGGTCCACGATGCAGCAGACCAACTGCAAAGTGGGGCTAGTTACAGGAATGACATAACCTCTTGTTACAGCAGCGCCATTGCCTGATGATGTGTTGTTGTTGTGGTGGTAGTGGAGGTGGTTGTGGTTGAGTAAAAATGAACTCCCTTTGGCTTTTTGTTCTGCCCAAAAGCAAGCAGCCAGGGAAAAGAGTGGGGTAGGCAAGTAGATGGATATTACTCTTTATATATAGTATTTAGTGAGAAATGTCTGATTTTTCTGCATATGTCTGTGAAGATGCTCAATCATCCAGGTGAGTTTATCTGGAAGTTGAGTCATGACTACTGGACTTCTTTTTTAAACAGCTTTTTAGCAGCTCAGGACCAGAATCAGCAGTACACCTCCATTTGAAGAACAAAGGGCACTCTTTCAAAGGTGAGGATGTACACATATTAGACAAAGAAGAGAGGTGGTTTGAGAGAGGAGTAAGGGAAGCCATTCATGTGAGCATCGAAACCCACTCCCTCAACAGTGGTGGTGGCCTCAGGCATAGTCTATCTGCTACTTATCAGGGTGCGCTTTCCAAAGTACCCAGACAAATCAAAAAGCCTTCACCACCAAGACCATAGCTAGTGACCCATTCTTGATAGGTTTCAGCACCTTAGGCCATTGTTCACCTTAAAGCTATGGATATTATTGTCCCCCTAACAAGCCTATTCAGGCCATTGTTCATCTTATGAGCCTATTTCAGACCAAGGTAACAAGAGGTCAAAGCGGACTGATTATCAGATGGAGGACTCGCACTAGCTGTATTCAGACTGATGAAGCTGTTTGGATGGGCAGCAAAATGTTTCTATCTCTCAAAAAAGAAGTCCAGTAGCCATGACTCAGCTTCCAGATTTTTCTGCATAGATAAGTTACGTTATATGCAAGCCGTTTAGACTTACAAAATAGAGATCCAGGGAACAATGGAAATATTCTAAGCTGTGTGAGTCTGCCCCCTTCATTGTGTGTCAAGAAGGAGCATGAATCAAAGAGTCTCTCCTTTAATTGATAGTGATGGCTCTTTCTGCATAAGGAGGGGAGGAGGCATGAAAAAGACCCAAGCCGAATGAATTGATGGAATTGACGCTGAACAAATTGTACAGCTCTTGCTCCCCGAATCAGAGAGGCGATTCTAGTTTGACTTGGCAGGACTCAAATTACCTTTCCGACAGCTCAAGACGTTACTTAAGCAGAGCCGGTGAGCGAATTTGAATGTCTAACAGGCAATAAACAGCATTCCTATGAAACTAATTCCTGTAACTTTGAGTCTGACGGACTATTCTGTTGCTTTAATTCCTGCCTCATATACGGTGTCACTTTACATTCCAAGATTTTGCGCGAAGAGCAATTTCAGCAAGGCAAAATGGAAGAGCAGGCAAATTAGAATGGTTGACTTGATTGGTCAGAGCACCTATTAGAAGAAGGACAAAAACCCCACAAGGCTGTTGGGTAAATTTTGCACATGGAGTTATCACCCAAGGCTTCTCCTCTTTCTTACGGAAAGGATTCCATGTATTTATTATGAAAGAGCACACCTAACTTAATTGCACTGTACACATAATGAATAACATGTGAAGGCATGGCCGTTTAAGGATGCCTTCGGCAATTGCTAGGAGTGTTGTGTTCCCTGTGTTGTTTTCTGTTTGTTTGATTATTAGTATTATTTTTATTATTACTATTCCCTCTTGATGGGTACTTGTTTTTTTGTTGTTCCATTGTAGTTTGTATTATTGTTTTTTTTTCTTTTTTTTTCTTAGACTACTACCATTTTTATTATGTTTTGGGTTGTTTGATAAATTCTTATTGTTAACCACCCAGAGTTCCCATTTGAGGAAAATTGGATTGCAGTGCTGGAGGAGAGTCTTGAGAGTCCGCTGGACTGCAAGGAGATCAAACCTATCGATCCTGAAAGAAATCAACCCCGAATGTTCACTGAAAGGACAGATTTTGAAGGTGAGGCTCCAGTACTTTGGCCACCTCTTGAGGAGAGAGGAGTCCTTGGAAAAGTCCCTGATGTTGGGAAAGATTGAAGGCAAAAGGAAAAGAGGACGGCAGAGAATGAGATGGTTGGACGATGTCATCAATGCAACCAATATGGATTTGACCAAACTCCGGGAGGCAGTGGAGGACAGGAAGGCCTGGCGAGCTCTGGTCCATGGGGTCATGAAGAGTCGGACACGACTAAATGACTGAACAACAACAACAACAATACAAATATAAAAATAAATAAATAAATAACATCCCAAACATATTAATCAAGCAGATCCTTTCTGTATCAGGAGAAAGTTCAGTCTTGGCCACCATCATGATTTAAGTGGCACTGGCCAGCCACATGACTTCAGAAAGTATACAAGAATTTTAGGATGGAAATAGTAATCTTAGGTCTGCAGAACTGGAAGAGACCCTCTGGATCTTTGAGTTGAGCCCCTGCAAAGAAGAGACAGAGAGGAAATGGACTCCCAATCTCTGTCTCTATTGCCAGATGCCTCAACCAATGCATGATCTAGACAGCTTTAATGATTATCATGTACTGCCAAGTGAGGTTAGAGCTCTTGACGGCAATGGAATATGCTGCCACAGAGGGTGGTGGAGTCTCCTTCTTTGGAGGTTTTTAAGCAGAGGCAGGATGGCCATCTGTCGGAAATACTGTGATGGGGGTTCCTGCATGGCAGGGGGTTGGACTGGATGGCTCTTGTGGTCTCTTCCAGTACTATGACTGTATGATTCTATCTGGAAGTTACATCAAGGTAAATGGACTTCTTTTCTTGTGCCATCAAAACATTGCACTACTCATCCAACTGGCTAGTTGGCCAGCTAGGTCTTTAAAGTCCGCACTTCATCCCTCCAGAGGGTGCCTCACCAGTGGCAGTGGCAGTATTGCTTTCTCCCACTGCTGTCACTGACTCCGCTGCTGGCCAGGCACCATCCGGAGGGGTGAGGTGGGGACTTTAAAGACCTAGCTGGCCAACTAGACTTTGAATTTCCCACTCAGATCCCAGGTGGCAGATTGGAAGTTTGAGTGGGAATTTCAAAACCTCCGCTTCCTGGGACCCAACCAAGAGGCCAGTTGGCCAGCCGGGTAAGTCCCCACCTCACCCTTCTGGAGGGTGGCTGGCTCGCTTGCCATGTTAGTGTGGACAGCAGCAGGAAGGAGGAAGGCAGTGGGCATCACATCGGAAAGTTTTATTTTTAATCCCCCCCTTGCACCCTGATCAGCATTTGTGGATAATTGAATCTGCAGTTGGTGAATCAGCAGATGTGGGGGGTCATACTGTACTTTATCATGGTATGGACATGATCCTGTGTTCTTGAAGACGGTGTAAGTGAAGCATAAGCCCTGGTAGTTTTTACCAATCTGTAAGGATTGCTTTAGAGATGGTCTATGTGTCTGTCACCAAAGGACCCACCTAAGAATGGAAAATTTCATCATCAGAAAGATGAATTGGCCATGGCACATGAACATGGAATAATTGCCATCAGGATAAAAGGAGGGTTCTTCAGCAGTGATGAAATCACAGATCTTCAGTTTGTTTATTTGATTACCATGCAGTGAAAAAAAGGGTACTTACAGTGTTCATTGATCCAAAGATGCCATGCACAATAAAAGGATATTTCTGATAGACTGAACAGTCTTGCTGGATCATTACAACACAGAGATGGTTAACTTAAGAGTGCCTGATCCTTGCTCTTAGATCTTTACAGGTCACAACCAGACTCTTAATTAAACTTAGGAATCAATAGGAAACCAGTGTGGACATTGGTATTTGAACAACATGGAAAAAGTTGTTAAAGAGGAGCTGTTTCTCACATTGCTTATAATCATCCAGTACAAATAACAATTATTGCTTCAGGAATATATAAGCAAAAAATATTAGGAATGGGCAATTTGTTTCGGAACCAGTAGGTTACAAAAACAACATGAGCCCAGGTGGTCCTCAGACCTGGCTGATACGTGCAAATCCAATTGCTTTACCTTTCTCGGTCTCATGCAGGGTTAAAATCCAACGAGGAAGCATGATGTGAAGTCATCTTTGCTAGAACTGTGATGCTGGCCAATCAGGAGCTGTGCAGGGACGGGCATCATCCAGTCTGCCTCACTGATTGGCCAGCAGCACGAAGCAGGAAAGATGACATCACAGTGTGCATCCTCATTGGATTGTAACCCTGTGTGAGACAGAGAAAGGTAAAGCAATTGGTTCTGCGTGTATCAGCCAGTTCCGAGGACCGCGTGGTTCATTTTGTAACCTACTGGTTCAGAAACAAAATGCCCATCCCTAAAAAATATAGATGGTGTCTTAAGTTCTTTTGCCTAGCATAGTGAGTAGAGTAGAGTAAATAGAGTACTAGAGAGTAGAGTAAGCAGAGTATTAGAAAATAGAGTAGTGTACTATTCTATTACACTAGTATAGTAGAAACATTGAATCAATGGGTATTTGTTGCCTCAAACATAGAATCATAGAATCATGAAGCTGGAAGAAGCCTACAAAAGTGATGTTCTGTCTTCCCTCATTTTATTTTCTCAAAATTAAACATACTCAGTTCTTTGTAGGCCTTGGTTTCCAGTCCCCTCATCATCCTCGTTGCCCTCCTTTGAACTTGTTCCAATATGTCAACTTTGTCAGAATCCTTTGTGAAGTGTGGTATCCAGAAGTGGACACAGTACTCCATATAAGGCCTAACCAGGGCTCAGTAGAGGGGGGATTAGCACCTCATGGCATTTGAACTATACTTCTATTAATGCAGCCTGAAATTTCATTGGCCTCTTTTGTAGCCACATCACACTTTGGCTCATGTTCAAATTTGGATCTATCCCAAATTCAAGATCCTTCCCACTTGTAGCATTGCTGAGCCAGGTAGCCCCCTGTCTTGTAACTGTGTGTTTGATTTCTTTTTCTTAGGTATAGTATTTCATATTTATCCCTGTTGAATTTCATGTTGTTATTTCCAGCCTCGTGCTCAAGTCTATCTAGATCATTTTGAATTTGGTTTCTATCTTCCAGGGCATTAGCTATTGCCCTATACAAATTTGATTAGCATTTCCTTTACCTCCTGATACAGGCCATTAAGAAAAATGCTGAAATGCTGAAGAGCACTGGGCATAGAACAAAGCCCTGAGTTACCCCACTTGTTACCTCCTTCCGGTTTGAGAAGGAGCCATTAATCACCCCCCCCCCCCCCGGGCAAGACTCAATAGCCAACTATATATCTGCCTGACAATTGTTCTATCCAGTCCACACCTAGTTAACTTGCCAATCAGAATATCATGGGGCACTTTATCAAAAGCTTTGTTGAAGTCAAGAAATATTATGTCTACAGCATTCCCTCTGTCTATCAGGGAGGTTTTGTGTGTGTCTTGCATCATTACAGTCATGACCAACTCTTCGTGACCCCATGTCCATGGAGTTTTCTTGGCAGGAATACTAGAATGAGATGGTTGGATGGTGTCATTGATGCAACCCACATGGATTTGACCAATCTCCAGAAGGTAGTGGAACACAGGAGGGCCTGGCGTGCTCTGGTCCATGCAGTCACAAAAAGTCAGACAGAACTTAACAGCTGAACAACAACAAAAAATTTCAATCCTGTGCCCTCCACTTGTACCTTAATTTTTATTGTATAAATTGTATGGGTTTGTTCTGTGTTGTAGTGTATTGTATTGATTCTTGTTAACTGCCCAGAGTGGCCTCGCTGCCAGATGGGCGGTATAAAAAAAAATTCCAGTAAATAAATAAACTACACCACAGGATTTCAGCCACTATAATTTAATGCAATTTACTGGACATCACTGACTCAATATGTGATGCTAATGCCCACTAGCTTGGGTGATGTGAGAAGAAAATTAGACCAGTCCAAAGTCTGTGGGTGAAATCGGTGATATGGCAGGGGATTTTCTATAACATCTCATTCCCCCACCCACCCCTCTCTTTAGACTATGTTTCAACTTAGAAACGGGTTTGGACACGTTGATGAGCAACTGATTGAGAAAGGCCAGATTACTCATCAACATGTTGAAAACTTGCAGTTTCAAGTAGAAGTTGCTGAGAAAATGTGACCTGTCATAGAAATTCTCACCCTAGTGATGTCAACAGCATCACAACAATGATGTTGATGTCATCTACAATAAGTAGTAATGGGATGGTGTTTTCAGTCATGGACTGAATCACCAATCTGTTTGGATACGCTTTCATGGGGACAGGATTCAGTGAATGAGAGGATCTTTAAAAGTCTATATAGGGTGCAGCGCCTGTAAATCTTGATAATGTGCCCAGCAAAAATAACTTTTTGCAGGTGTATTTCTTTCTCAATGAATTATTTGTATTACAGCCATCCTCAAGGGATCAAAATGGGGGTCAGGGCCTCTCACAGAGGAGTATGCCAGGACTTGAAGTATGTACTTTTTAAGTAGATGTGACAGAGAAGCTGAAGGGTGGATTGTCTTGTTTGGGATGATAGGAATTAAATTCCATTTGTCTTCCTATCTCTTCCTCTGTTAGTGGATGCAGGCATGGAGGTATCACACCAAGGCAAATATGCAGACAAAGGAGAAAGGGGGGGGGGAGAATGCTATAATGATTAAAATGTCAGGTAAAATTGAAAGATAGTAATTAACTCACTGCAGGAGGCAAAATTTGATCCACTGTTCACAGTAATTGGAGATCTTCAAAAATACGAGATCTTCTGCTCCATGGCACTGAACGTGGGACTTAATTCACAGATTTGTGACCTTGGCTGGCTCTCCAGCAGGCCGCCCTGTTGTCTCCTTGCCATTTCAGCAAAAGATGGTGACATTCCTCACAACCTTTTGCGCTGAAGTAATGAGTAGCCTTGATGGACAGCTTTTAATAAGGCACCTTCTTCCTCCTTGGAGGTGTGTCCCCTCCTGCAGGGAAGCTCAGCAAAAGGTGGGAGGGTCAAAGCAAGGTTTCAACAAAGCTGAAGGCCTTGGTAAAAGATTTCCACCTGCAAGCACTAGTTTTAGAGAGAATGTTATTTGAGTGCTGCTGCCACACCATCAGAGAAGGTTAAGGAAGAGTGACAACTGAACTGCTTAGGTCACAGAAGCCGACTGGGACAAAAGTGGATGGTTACAAGTTGGTCATTAACACATTTAGATTGTAAGGAACAGTTCCAACCTCTAGAGGTGATTCAGAAGCACTGCCCTGAAACAATCATAACAACAAAGTCCATTACTGGTTTGGCTTAGTTTGGCGCTTCGGCCAAAAGCAGGCCCGTAAGTACCCCAGCTCCCCAGGTCAGCTTCCTCTGGTGGGTGCCCACTCAAAGGCAGTGCCCAGAGAAGGCAAGGCTTGGAAAACATGATGCAGAGAGCACCCACCAGAGGTGGCAGGGTTGGGAAGCTGGGGCACTTATTATGAATGAAGCTGTGCAGCAGAAACACTGAACTGCTCAGACCACAGAAGGGTGGTTTGTGGCCATCTCAAGTTGAGATAGCTTCAATGCAACTATGTTAAGTATTCCATGGCTACTGTACCTGCATTCAACACATTATGTCCAATCGCTAGAAACACCCATTGCCATTTCTGTACATATCATAGACACAATATAGATAACGTCATGGAAATTTTCTTTATTATGATTTGAGGGTGGGGAGGAGAGAGTCATGGGGAACTGACAAGGTGTGCTTACGGTTCTTTTAGAATGATTGCAGAACACACAGTAGATAAATAAATTTTTGAAAAGTCTTTAACAACAACAACAACGTGTATTGTTGTTTTACATTTCTGTTTGTTGGTTGGCCGAATTTCTTCAGTCTATTTAAACTGCCCAGAGTTCCCTTTGGGAAGATGGGCAGTATAGAAGCCTAATAAATAAATAAATAAATAAACATAGCACTGTGTACCTGAAAGTTCAGCAAGTCCAACACAGTCAAGGAGTCCAGAGGTTGACTCATGTCAACTGGACTTCTTTTCTTGTCAGAAAGAAAATGTGTCCATTTGTCATGACTCTGCCAGAGAGTCTCACCTAGGTGGTTACTCCACGTTCTTGTTTGTTCCACGACTGATTTTGTACCGTGACAGCATTGGTCGCGATCACGTGGTTTTGTCCCTGTTGCAGGGTTCCCATGGTCGTGATAACTTGTCTCATGACAAGTGTTACCTCATGGTCTTGTACCATGACCAACACTGAATTTGTCTAGCTTCCTTTTTCCTTTTTTTTGGGGGGGGAGGGGGCTTAAAAATTCTTTTTCAGTATTTCGCTTCTGAAAAGTCAAAATCTTTGCAGGCAGGGAAGGAGTCTGCGGCTGGTCTGGCTAGCTTTCACTTTCTCTGGGTAATAGCCTTTGGGCTTCCTTTGTTCTTTATTCCTTATGCTTGCTAATTAATTGTCTGTCTGGTGTCCCTCTTGCCTGGCTTTGGTTTGTTTGTTTTATTGGTATTTAATGGAGGAGGGCAAGGGGGTGATGATCATCTGGTATGGGTGGGCACTTTGAACATAACACCCAACCCAGTACCTGGGACACAGTTTTCTGAGAGAAACAAATGTTTTGTTGTGTGACAGTTGTTACCTCACGGTGTCTTGTCTCGGAACAGAAACTGGGAACAAACCATGATAAGGAAATACCCTACCCCAGTGCCAGGTACAGATTTGTCTCGCTTAGCACCCGTTCCAGGCCGTGGTCAAGAAAAAATTCAGCTGTTACACAACAGATATGAAGATTTTTGTACTGCTCCAAAGCGCAACACTTAGAGAGACAAAATGGACATGAAGTAACCACACTACATGACTGAGAAGCTTTACAGACCCAGTCAAGGAGGGCACAAGGGGGAACTCAACACCCATTTAGTTTATGTGTATTTCTTTTCCATCCCTGGTTCTACAAGCAAAACCGGGCAAATGACACCACACCCCCGATATTTGTATTATAAATTAGGGGAGATACTGGCTACCTAGAAGCATCTTTGTTTAAAAATGTATTGGGAAACTGACCTAGAGTACATCTTTCCTTGAGAAATTGGGAAGCTGGTGCCAAGGTAAATCTTGGGCACTATGGTTTCTAATCCATGGCTTGGAATTTCTGAAGGCTGATTTGGACTCTCTGAGCTGGAGTTCTCTGGAAAAGACAGTAAGGCTTGGAAAGAGGAAAGGCAGCAGGAAAAAAGGAAACACAAAACACTAGCTGGGTTGATTAACTAAAGCCACAGGATTGGGTCTGCAATTGCTGAATAGGGCTGTTATGGAAGGACATTTTGGTGATGTTTCATTCCTAAGGTTGGCATAAATCAGAGACAACTTGACAGAACATAACAACAACAAGGGCAGGGATGTGAGATAATTTTGGGTTATCTTGCCTCATTGAGGCAAAGCCATAAGAACCAGTGGATATAGTCTATCTGGATTTTCAAAAGGCTTTTGACACAGTCCCTCACCAAAGGCTGCTGAGAAAATTGCACAGTCAGGGGATAAGAGGACAGGTCCTCTTATGGATTGAGAACTGGTTGATGGGCCATGCTGGATCAGGCCAAAGGCCCATCTAGTCCAGCTTCCTGTATCTCACAGTGGCCCCACCAAATGCATCTGGGAGCGCATGAGACTAGGTATCTGTCTCCTGATACCACTCCCCTGCATCTGGCCCTTGAAGTATCCTGGTTTTAAGCATGGAAATTACACATCTCCATCATGGTTTGTAATCAAGACACAATTATTGCTTCTCAAAAATAATATGCAGATTGGAACCCAGTTATCCCTTGCATTCCACAATTGAACTATATTTTCTCTAAAACTAGCGCTTGCTTGTGGAAATCTTTACCAAGGCCTTCAGCTTTGTTAAAACCATGCTTTGACCCTCCCACCTTCCTCCAAGGAGGAAGAATGTCACCCCATCACAACCCATTTGTGGGCGGGGTGTGTTTGCCCACCCGCTCAGCTCCCGGACGGACAGCTTCGCACCCTTCTGGGTCCTTGCGCGGGGGCGGTGAAGCTTTCATTAGCTTGCCCCCATGCACAACCAGCCTCTTTCGGCAGCGAGAATGGCAGCCCCACCCTCCCGCCCTTTACGTTGTGAGAGTGAGTGTAACTGGTCGCCCTACAGGGGGCCGTATGGGAATTTTTGGTGGCCACTCTATTGGCCCAAGTGACCACACATTTTCGCCCATCCCACTCTCCAGCGGGTGCTGGGAGAGTCTTTGTCCCTGGTCTCGACTTAATAGGTGGGTAGCGCAAGGGTATTGGTATTCAGGTGAGCCTTGTAAGCCGCCCCTAAGGCACAGGACAACTCTTGGAATAAAAATAGCCTCATCCCAGGCATAGGAGTTAAAACACCTGAACCCTAATGCTAGGCTGAACCAAAGGCTGTCGGGGGCTAGTAGATTCAAACGAGTTGGGGTGACGTTGAACGGGGGGTCAGTGCCACACCGAAGTGTGGATCTCTCTGAATACTAAATCTGGAGGGCTACATTTCCTCCAACATCTTTACCCTTGCGCTACGGGTTGTGGTCCCCTTGTACGGTTACAGTTCTGAGTTAAGAAGTTTTAATAGAGTTGTGGCCCTTTCTCCCAAAAGTTGTCTCGCCTCTTTATTGCCAGGCTGCAGGGAGGGGGGGGGCAAAGGGCCTTATTAAAAGCTGTCCATCAAGTGCTGCTGTATTTTGAAGTGAGTGCTTGTGGATCAAGTCCACTTTGTCAGACGTAGGGAAACAGAACGAAATGAAACATCGGTTTTACAAAAAGAACATTCTCAATATCCATTGGCTATAGGAGTATTGGGTGTGCACTGCATCTCACATGCAATAATTTTTGGTTCTGTTCTTTCAGGAAAGGATCACCAGGCCTGAACAAGGGGGGAAAAACATCTCTTTGTTAAAACAGTGAGTGACATTCTGCAATGCTTCTGTCTCTGACAACTCCAATACCCTGGAAGTGTGAGGAGCACATACCCACACACCTTGGGACATCATAATCATCGTCGAGCCAGGGGGCCGTTTTGAAAGAGCCATCCCTCAGGGAGGTGAGAGGGATGGCCTGTAGACATAGGGCCTTCTCGGCAGCTGCTCCCAAGCTATGGAATGCCCTCCCGATCGAGATCCGCCTGGTGCCAACACTGATTACATTCCGGCGCCAGGTAAAAACCTTCCTGTTCCAGAAGGTTTTTAATTGATATAATATAGACTGTGGGTCCACTGGTGACAATTTTAGGATAATGATTTTACTGTAAGGTTTTTATTGATGATTTATTGATATTTTACTCTTAACTATTTTAAATTGTTTTATTCTTTGAATTGTAAGCCGCCCAGAGACCTTTGGGTAGTGGGCGGCATATAAGTTAAATAAATAAATAAATAAATAAATAAATAAATAAATAAATAAATATGCTGATAATAGGTCAATATACCAAAGAACCAAGCATGGTCTCAGTTGAGTCAAAATGAGTAGTACAACTTAAATCCGACTTTATAGCGACCCCCATGACTCAGGTTCCCATCCCTGCTGGTAACTGCTGTGAGCCAGGACTAGGAAGATGTAATCAAACATGCACAGATTGGAATCACTCTGATTTCAAAAGGTCCCCATTCCTTTCCTAAGGCTGGCCACAGAGTATTTCAGGGAAGGGTTCGGAGGCTGCAAGATGCCAAAAGCGAACGGGGCCCATCAAGAATTTGCCAGCTTGGCTTCCTTTCCCAACGAGGTGGAGGAAAACTGAGAAGTGCCCATTGCACTCTATGAATATGCAAATCCTCCTTACGAGAGCTACCCTCCCGAATGCAGCGGCGGAGGCGCAGAGATCCAACGTGCATGATTTCATGCCATCTGCCACCTGTTTTCTGAAGGATAATGGCTGGCTGGCATGCCACGAGGCTCGTACTAAATGTTTGCGTACGGTCTTACTTTCTTAAATTATGCAGCTGAAATGAGTGTGTCTTTTGGTTTATTTCAATTGACGCCAGATGCAGGGTGACAGCACCAGCTTCCTGCTTGTTGTGAATGCAATCTGGGCAGACAGAATGGAGCGGCACACTGGGTTTCAACAGAAGAAGCACCCTTCCACTTCCAGGTGAAAATCCGGCTGAGAGTCTTGCAGGAGAGTCTGGTGTGATAAATAGGACGCCCTTTGGTTCTAAAAGCACCACTCCTCCCATGGATTAAGATAAGTCATTTATTCTAGCTTGCTGCTATGGAACAAGGTTCCACCGCAAGAAGAATAGTTGGGAATGAATTGAAGCCAACTATAAATAAGAAGCCAAGTTCCACGTAGTGCACTCTACGTAGCATGGCTTCCGACTTCATGCAACGCTAATCAGAGAAAGTTCCTAAAAAGTTTCCTGGAAATTTCCCCAGTGGTTTGTTGTCTCATTTTTGTGCAATTCATTTTCTCTGGCATCCTCTAGAACACTGACGATCCCATCCTGTTGAGGATGAGGGGAATCTCCAGTCTATTATTGCTCCAGCGTGGCTGATCAGTAGCTTTCATGTTTTCTCCTTTGTGGACAAAGGGGAATAGGGCAGTGATGGCAAACCTTTTAGAGACCGAGTGCCCAAACTGCAATTCAAAACCCATTATTATTTTTTTTTTTTTGCAAAGTGCCAATACAGTAATTTAACCTGTATACAGGTGGCTATGAAGGGATGATGTCGGGTGCCCACAGAAAGGGCTCCAAGTGCCACCTTTGGCACCCGTGCCATAGGTTCGCCATCACTGGAATAGGAAGTAGGGTTGACCAAAATACATTAAAATAAAATTGGTTGCACATGATTTAGAACATTGTTGCTATTCTTTCAAATTTTCTCATTTGGAACATAAAGGTTAATGGGTAGCTGAGGTAGAGATGGGAACGAATCGAAAAAATGATGTTTTGTTTCATTTCGTCGAGAGGTCTGGTTCATTTCATTTCGTTTTTCACAAATTTTTGTGGAAAAATTCATTTTGTTGGTTTGTTAATTTATTCGTTATTACCCTTTTCCCCCCACGCTCACCACGTGGCCCCCTGGGGCCCAGTCGGCGCTGGGTTTTAAATTATTATTATTATTATTATTATTATTATTATTATTATTATTATTAT
>JAHTLZ010000148.1:340819-364260 GCA_023846285.1 Phrynocephalus versicolor
CCTCCTACTTTCCCAAACTCTTAGAACTAAGTCTCCAACTGATTCTCAAGCAGAACTCTCCACTGTCACACAGGCCAGACTCCACTGCAAAACACTGCAATCCCACTAAACAGTTAGCATGCAACCCTTCAATCACATTAGCATTCCATGTGCATCCACTGTACCAGTGGTTGTCAACCTGTGGGTCCCCAGATGTTCCTGGACTGCAACTCCCAGAAACCCCTTTCAGTACAGCGAGTGGTGGAAGTTTCTGGGAGTTGCAGTCCAGGAACATCCGGGGACCCACAGGTTAAGAACCACTGCACAACACAGACATACAATGCTATGAGCCTTGTGACACAGTGGTTGAATTGCTATGCTGCAGCCAAAACTGTGCTCAAGACCCAGGGTTCCCTCTTAGGTAGCCAATCTGAGATTGGTAAAATGAGTACCCAGCTGATTGGGGCGTGGTGAAAATGTGTAGCCTAGTACTGATAATTATAGATACATTATAGAGAGAGGCTTAGAAAAGATGGAATCCCAGCAGTGAGTACTCTCTTTCCCCTGGGACATTCATGGGCAAGGTGTGACTGCTAGAAATTACTGAATTAAGCAGTATTTACCCCATAACATTGGTGATGTCCCACCCTGCCTGATTCATTTTAACTAGGAACACCATGAATGAAACTTGGGCCTTTCTGATGTTTCGACACTTCAGTTGGGAACTCAGCCTGACTCACTTGAAATTATATTCCAGAAGAACTGGCATGCTTTGACATTGGGGCATGTAACCATAATATTTGGCTTGGGTTGGGAATCAAGATTTAAGATACTAGTCTGGAGGAAATCAAAAGCAAAAAAGTGCAAAGTGTGGTGTTTACATGCCAACCTATATCAAAGCACCTCTGGGTGGTTTACAATTCAGTTGGATAGGCTACATTGCTCCTTACCTACCCACCTACACAGCAAGCTGGGTACTCTATTTACCAACCATGGAAGGATAGAAGGCTGAGTGAACCTTAACCCAGCAACCTAGGCTTGATCCTAAGGCTTGAGTGGAGTTTTGGGTGCTCACTTCTGCAGCACATATATATACCAAAAACTGAGCAGATGCTTGGCTGCTGTGCTTCAGAGACTAGGACTTGGGGCAATGATTTCAAAGTACAGGAAAAGATATTCCATTAGAGCATGAGGAAGAACTTCATGACAGTTAGAGCTGTTCGGCAGTGGATTGTGCTGCCACAGAGGGTGGTGGAGTCTCTTTCTTGGAGGTTTTTAAGCAGAGGCTGGATGGCCACCTGTCGGAAATACTGTGATGGGGGTTCGTGCATGGCAGTGGTTGGACTGGATGGCCCTTGAGGTCTCTTCCAACTGTATGATTCTATGATTCTAGGCAACGGTACGATTCTACCACCTGGAGTTCCTTCTGGAAGACGGGGGGCATATAAGCTCTAAAATAAATAAATAAATAAATAAATAAATAAATAAACATCATCGTTCAGCAGGGGCTGCTAACTGGATGCAAGTGAGGTCTTTTAGGTTAATAAAATTGAGACAAAAATCATCTGGCTGGCCAGAAGAACCTACCTTGTGTTTGCAGGCGTGGAGGTGTTCATACATTCAGGTGTGTAACTAAAGACAGTGCAAGGCATAGGCACGGTGTGCCCCACCTTGAGAAGTGAGACTAGATTGATAGACGAGCTCATCCTGCACTGAATCGGAAGCACTTAAATAAATCGCTTTGTGTAAACATCAAATGTACCGTTATGCAGGCTTGGAGTGTCACCGCAATGTTTGGCGCGAGCAGAATCCATGACCGCTCAGCCCTGCCTTTGCAACTCAGTGACAATCTGGAGCATTTGGAAATTTCCTAAAATATCCTCTGAAGCAAGCAAGCCTCATCGGTTTCTTTACACTTGGCTTGCTGCTCATAGGAAGAGGCTCCAGGAATGTCAAAAATGGGCATGATTTAGCAGACAGCTGCAAGATAGACAGGGAAGATAAACTTGCCTCCCTGTGTTGGGAAGTGAATGACATTTTGCCGTCTCTAACGCTGCGGAAAGTCAGTCCTCATAACACAATCTGAGACAGGCAGAAGCACTGGTTGCCTCTAGGTTTTAGAAACGTCATTCGAGAATGGCTCAGGCAAAATCTGATGCCTGCGCATCATGCCAGTGGACAGATCTCCTCTTGTTCACTATGGAAGGGAGATTGCTCCTCCCTGCAACTCTTGTGTCCTTGATCGGACAGTTGTGGCTCTAAGACAAAGAGGAGTTCATCTCTTTTGCCTGAGTCTTTTCCGTTCAACAAGTAAAAGTACTGTTTAAGAAAGAAGCCCCAACTCTTTGGTTTCAAAACACAATGGACTGGAATCTTGGCTCAATGGACTATGCAAAAAATCACCTGTGCACAAGCATCAGGAAGAGAAGAACATAGACAAGGGGGAGAGTATAGCCTCCAAACCTTGTGAGCGATTCCCCTCTGTTCGGCACTCATTAGGCCTCATCTAGAATGCTGTGCTCCGTTCTGGACACCACACTTGAAGAAAGATGCCAACAAACTGTCAAAGTCCAGAGGAGGCCAACGATCACAGGACTGGAAACCAAGTCCTCTGATGAAAGACTGAAGGGACAGGGCAGATTCCACCTTGCAAAATGATGGCAAGGGGAGCTAGCATAACACTTATCAAATACTTGAAAGGTCATCATATGCTGGAAGGGCAGAATATTTTTTTCACTTATCCCTGAATGCAGGGCATATAAAAATGGGCTCAGGCTACAGGAAGCCAAATTTAGAAGAGAATGGACCTGACTTACTAGGACTGGTGTTGTGGGCGGCAGCGGCAGCGGGTCTGTGTGCAGGGGCAGGCAAAGATGGCACTGCCACGTGGCCCACACGGAGGCCTTGGTCTCAGGTCATGTGGGGCGTTCCGGCCAACCCTGCGGGCCCAACTCTGCACATGGCGCAGGCAAACATCCAGGGCATGCCTGCTTGCGCAGGCACACAGATCTGCCCGGACGCTCCCCCTTAAAAGGAGGCGCTCCCGCCTGGAAGAGCCATTCGAGGCTCAGCTACAGAAGCGTTCCCCACCCACCCACACCACAGGCATTATGATTTTGTTTGTACTGTTGGAGTGTTGTTAAAATTGTTTTGTGTTATCTGTCACAGCTAAGGTGTTTGGCGGTTTGGAGGCATTGGGACCGGATCCAGGCAGATGTGGCAGCAGGACGGAGCCTGCACAGCCTGGAAGCGACAGGAGGTGACATCTGACCCAGGAGGGAGCACGGAGTGTCCCAGCTCAGGTAGGACAACAGATGGCTCCTCTGCTCGGCCTGGCGGAGGAAATCCCAAAGGAGTCTACGCCCATGGGGGGGGGGTCCTGAAGCTGAGAAAAAGGCTGCTGCCACCTGATGGAGTTATGTCATACATTGGGGGGCAGGCGGTCCCCCGATGGAACGGATCCAACCCAATGCCTGTCCAAAGTACTGCAGTTTCTTTCCTGGCAATATAGCTGTGGCCATCACACATTTCCCAAGAGCTAATATGTCAGTGTGGTTTATGGATCAACAGACCCAAGGCGCAGCGTTAGCCCACAATGAATATCAGGAAAAACTTCTTAACCATTAGAGCAGCATGATAATGACACCAGTAACCTCAAGAGGTGGTGACCAAACCAAGATATGAACTGGGATGAAAGACTTAAACTTAACAGGTGGTAATTACCTTAGGAAGTAGTGAGTGCTTCAATGATGGAGGCACTCAAGAGAAGTCAACCATTTTTCAGATCTGCTTTGATTTGGATTCTTGCACTGAACAGGGGGGTGGACTCAGTCATCAATGTTGCATTATTAAGCAGGGGATGATCTAGGAGCTCTTTTGACTAAGACCTACTAGACCCAGAGTAAAAAGAACATAACAAGCAGAGTTTTGATTCACATTATGGAAGTTACTCGGGAGTTGTGGAAATAAACAGTTTCTTTTTTTATGATACCTTTTTATTTATTGTCTACATTAAATTACATAAAACAAATATATTGCTTGTCACCTGTTGTGTTACCAATTCAATCACATTTTTTCCAACATTTGAGCCCAGTATAATTCACATCTCCTTTCCCAGCTTGAATAAGCATACTTTCATACTTAGTTTCCTTAGTATCTCATCCATATTCTATCTATCTTTACTTACTTCTACTTTAAATCACAACAAGCTATTCCATTTCACTGTTTAGCTCTTCAATACTAAGCAATTTAGGATATATTTGGCTAACTCTATATCTTCTATAGTTATTCACAGTATAATTACCTATTATTCCAATGAGTGCCCAATTTCAGCAATCATCTCTAGTCATCTCTAATTCAAGTTTCGTGCTATTTGATCAGCCAGCGGAAGCAATACTTATTGAATAAATAGTTAGCCAGAGACAGAGTTTTGCCCACCCACACCGTAATAAAGAGGCGACACAGCTCACTTTTGGGTTAAATATGGGCCACAATTTATTTCAAACTTACAGAACTCAAACTTTATTATTAATTGGGACAAAGAGAGGGCCTAGCCGTAGCGCAAGCATTTTAGGGATGTTATAAATATGGGTCCCCCCTCCTCGGGCTAAGTTAACTGGGTATATACTGTGATGCCGAGGATGAGATACCCACCCTATGCAGGGCATCCTTATACCCAGTCTGTCAAAAATTGGCAGCCCTGTATGTCTTGGCTGGGATTATTTATTGTATCCTAACTGCACTATTAGTGCTACTTACTTTATTTAGGGCTGCCCTGCACCTTACGGGTGCCATCACGAGGAGGGACCTACCTAACCTGATGACACTGCTTGCGCTACCCGCCTATTGTGACCGGATCAGGATATGGTAGCCTAATAACTCAAGTGTTAAACGCTTGAAGGATGGTGGGATGGGCGAAAAACCACCGTCACTCACGGCCAATCAGAGTGACGGTCAAAAATTCCCATCCGGCCCCGAAGCGACCAGCCAAGCATCACCATCCGAAGCTCTAGGGCGGGCGGGCCGGGGTTCCCTGTACCTAAGGAAGGCTGAGTCGGAGACACGCGCCGTGCTTAATATAGCCGCGCCTCCGACTCAGTCCTCCGCAAAGTGTGCAAGCTGCGCACACGCCCCACCGGAGGGGAGGGCAAAGGGGCCCTGCCTGCCGCAGTCGCGGCGCGGAGCCCGCATTCTTAAAACCAAACAGCTATATTACAAACTGTACAAAAATATATCACAGCATCACAGAACCTATACAAAGTTCAACAGCATAACAGTATAACAGCATACATTACATTGACAAATATATGGCAGAGAAACAAAGTGGGTGCCTTACTCACAGAAGGCCCAATGAACAATGATTTGCAGAACATTTTTATACATGTGTCTGTCCAATCATAAATGACATTACCTCATAGCTATGGCAACCCCTTGCATCAGCCAAAATTCATTATGTTAATTCTTAACATCTGTACTCCATTAGAAAAAACTATACATTGAGTCACTGTGACTTTGCACTTTTACAGACTCCATCTTTAAATCAATTAATTAACATTTATTTATATATCACATTTGCCTTCACATTTCCATTTTCCTTTTCCTATACTATACCAATTATCTAGTAGTCTTAGATATTCAAAATACAGAAAATATTTTATGTAATAAATTCATTAAGCCAAAATTCTTTTTCAATTTTTCCCTTTTCCTCCCAAGACCATTATCTCCACAAATTGTTTTTCCCTTGTCAAATCCATTTTCTTCATGGGTTATTGTATTATCTTGATAGTAATCTTGATGGTTGCTTTTCTGTTGAAAAAGTTCCCAAATTTCCTCTTTTTGGCACCCATATTAAGTAAAACAGCCTATCATATTCCACGGACTTGGTACATCTAAGGCTTATCCTGTACCATTCTTGTCATATTTGTGTTCATGTTGAGATCTGCCCTCTGTTCTGGTATAATCTCTTGATTCAAGCTAATTTCTGTTTCCCCCAGGGATTTCATGATATCCAAGAGTTCGTATTGAGGTTTAGTTTGCATAGTTCCTGCTGTTGTCATCTGTAGCTTGGAGGACGGTGTTTGCTCTATGTATGTTACTTTATCAGGATTGGAAATATTTGTATCTTAGAGGTTGGGTCCAAGATATGTATTATTCTTCGTAATCTGGATAATAGAATATTTGTGAATTCTTTGTCTGAGACATTTTCCCAATCAATTGTGTTTTCCATTGTGTGGGGTATTTTTTGGCCTACAATGAAAAGTTACAATAGTTTGTAATTATAGTTTCTGCTGTTTCCAAAAGGGGGGTTATAGAAGGAGATGACTGAATTAAAGTCCAAGAGGCAAGGAATAGCTATCCTTCAGAGTTTGTTTTCAAAACATGAGATTATATCAAGGTCAAAAAAGAATTCTTTATCAAACAGCTTCTCCAATGCTGCTCTTAAAACGGTGTCAGCAGATACTTAAAGTACAAAAAACATAAAGTAATTTCCTTTAGGGTTGCCTTTTAGAGTCACCACATACCAAAGAGCAGAAAAACTTAAACTAATTTCCTCTAAAGAAAAGTAATGAAGCAGAGAGGATATAATGTAGTGTGGGGGGAAAAACCCACTTCTTCTGTACTTGTCTTTTCAAAATATTCACCTCTTCACTAAGAGCCACTTCCAGAAGAGGAGGAGGGTTGATACTTATTTGAACGAAGCTATCAAAATCCAAGGAGGGTCTTCGTGTAGATAAGTAGAGGGGGTGGGAAGCAGATCTACTCATGACATACCAAAGCTTATAAAGCTTATTTAAAGCATCCAGCACCAACAGCTGAGCCTTCACCACAATGGTGTCGGTCTTCCCCAGTGGATGGTAAGGCATTTTCCTGCTGCTACTGAAGTTCACCACCGATCCCTTCATGTTTGTAGGCACTGCCTTTTCTTCATTTCCCCTCCAGGGAAACTTAACCCCCTTGGGGACCCTTTATCTGGAGGAATTCAACTTGATAAGCTGGACAACTTATCAAGTTGTGTTGATGCAGTGTTGCCAGAACCGGAAGTTTCTAAATAAGCAGTTTCATGAGGTACATGTCTTAAAAGTCACCTGATTTCTTTTTCCAGTTTCTTCTATTATTGCTGAGGTAAGTATGGATGGGGGTGATCCACAAGGACCTCTTTATGGTTTTGGTATTTACTAAGGACCTGAAAATGACTTTTTACATGATGGACTACAGAACCTGCTGGTTTATATGCATGGAGAAAGAGCCTTGGGGTTTTCAAACCTAAGCAAACAAATTAGAACAAACTCCAGGTTTTTCTTCTTTTTTTCCAAAGACCTGTCCTGAGAATGGATGGTGTTACCCCTGACTTTGACACTGTTGTGACATGAAAGGGTTTGTGACGGGTTTTCTATTCTTTAAAAACACAGAAAAATAGAAACCATAAAAGCAAAAAACCAGGGATAAACCTGGAAAGGACATTTCTAATGTGTCAGGTGCAAACATGGTTAATTCAACATCAGAAACAGGAGGTCTGTTTACTGTGTGCCACGGAGACTTCCTGAACATCAATATGGCATGAATATGTAGATGATGTCAAGAAATGGTGCCCAGTGAAAGAGATGCTTTCTCCTACATCAATGTTTGCATTACATTGATAGATTCTCTGGAGGCACATAAATATGCTTATGAGCGTATCAACATAAAAAGAAGGCAAAACTTGGGGACCTGGAGGAAGATTATGTATACAATGTCACCTCTACTTAAGAGCCGCTCTACTTAAGAGCAATTTGACTTAAGAGCGGAAAACTATTGGTGTTTTAACTACCCTCTCACAAATTTTAGATGTGGTCTGCTCTGCTTACACAATTTTTCATTTATTTATTTATTTATTTATTTCAATATGTTTGATACAATACCTCTACTTAAGAGTTGCTCAACTTAAGAGCATGCATTCGGAACAGAATAAATTCGTAAGTAGAGGTACCACTGTACATTATGTTGGAAAAAAATTCTGTCCTTTCCTGAAAAAACTGAAGGCCGTTACTTGCAAAAAATAAAGCTAAAATAAGCATCTTTTCTACATTCTTTGGGTATTGCATTTACAAGCCTCTACATCATGCACAGGGCTTCCTGTACATCTCCTATCTATTTGGTGGCACATTTATGTCATGGATAGAGGTGGGGATGAATTAAAAAACAAATCAGTGATATCAACAAATATCAATGATTTGCAGGATATTCGCCCCTTCATAATCACCAGTTTCAGAAACCCTGACAAATACAAAGGGATGAATTCCCCTGCCCCATTTAAATATGTCTCTTTCTTGGTCTTCTTTCTCCACCCATGCTGCCATGGATCAGCTCTTTCTAGGAGGCATGGGCAGAGAGAGGAGGAAAAATCCCTTCTGGAATCAAAGGCAAAGCCTTCTCTATCCAATCAGTATGCTAGTGCCTAGCCTGGTCTCCAGGAAGGGATTCTTGACCGAACAGTGGTTTGCACAGATGGTATTGTGCTGGGTGGCCTCATCAATAAAGCTAAAGAGGGGGTGGTTTGTTTTGCTGGGGGCGTTTTTGTGTTAAGACAGCCAGGGGCTCTCTAAAACAAGAAAATACCAACAAACTGATAAACTGATTTGTCAGTTCATAGATTCAGGTGTGGAGAAATTGTGGCTTGTGCTTTGTCAACCTTGACAAACCATGAATCACAACAGACCACCATTTTGTTGGTTTGTCCCCATCTCTAGCCATGTGTTCATAGAATCATAGAAACATTGAGTTGGAAGGGGCCTGTAAGTCCACCCCCTAATCAAAGTGGGAACCCAAATCAAAGCATCTCTGACAGATGATTTCCCAAATTTCTCTTGAATAGAGATGGGCACGACTAGGGAAAATGACGTTTTCGAGTTGTCGTGTGTCGGAGGCAGCCCGTTTCGGCTCGTTTCCGTTTTTCGCGAAACTTCGCAAAAATTAGTTGGTTCGTTTTTTCGTTTTTTCGTTTTTGTTAGTACTGTTTTTTTGGGGGGGTAGCGGGCTCCTGGAGGCACCTCTGTGGGGTGGGTGCCTCCTCTGGCCCACTATAAATTGAAAGCGGGCTCCTGGAGGCACCCGTGGGTGCCTCCTATCCTCACCCACTAGGAAGGGGCAGCAGCAGGCTCCAAGAGACCCCTCAACATGGGGGTCTCCCCTCCTCACCTGCTGCTGCAAAATGGCATGCATAACCATATATGGATATGCATACCAGCCAGACAGTGAGACCTGGTCCACTGGTATGACCCTCCGTCAGGACTGGGTTGCACCTGCCATGTCCCACAAAGAAGGGAATCATACTTACGTGTAGTGCAATGCAAGTAGATCTGCTTAGGGTTAGGGTGGGTTAGTGCAAGGGCTAGGGTTAGGCTAATGATGGGTAAGGTTACGGTGGGCTATTGGGTTGCACCTCTGGGTGCCTCTCTGACCCACTAAGAAGACAGTCTGTGATGTATGGGTAAGGAGTCAAGGATTAGGGTAGGGGGTTAGGGGGCTAGGGCAGGTTTTAGGGGGCTTTTTGGCACATCCCAGAAGTCTCAGTGGCCAAGTGGCCATGCGATTGGTGGGATGGCTCCAAAAATTTGCATGGTCGTCCACTCCCACATGGCTGGCCAGGCCACTGGGCCAGCCCATCATTGTGCACTGCGCAGGTGTAAATAAAATAAAATAAAATAAAATCAATGGAGGACAGAGGAGGAGAGGAGAGACATTTTGTTGCAAGAAAAAACCCACTGCTACTGTGAAAAATCTGGCAGTTTATAAATTTCTGCGTGTTTCTGTTGTGCTTGTGTGTTTTTGGACCACGATTTCAAAAACAATATTGCGTTCGCCGCCCGCACCGCATGGCATGGCGAGTCCGGCTGCCCAGGACGGGGGGGAGGCGGGACCCCCCCTCCAGACCAGAACCCCCCCCTCCGGTAGGTGCCCTGCGCCCTTAGTCAAGCAGGCATTTTTCCGCCTGCTTTTTGGCCCGGGAATGGGTGGGGGGAGAGTTTAAAAGTTTTTTCCTGTGCCGTCCGTTCCGCTTGCTTGCGCTTTAATTGCGGTGGCCGGCGGCGAGACTGGGCTTTTTGCTGGCTGCGAGCCTGCAGCGAGTCCCACCAGAGCAGCCCAGGACGGGGGATGGGGGGGAGGCCAGGGACCTCCAGAAACAAACCATCCCTCCGGTAGGTGCCCTGAGGCACGGCAGGCATTTTTCCGCCTGCTTTTTGGCCGGGAACCGGGATTTTTAACTTTTAAAAACTTTTTTTCTGTGCCGCGTGGCATCGCGCGATCGCGCGATGCAAGTAACGAGCACGACAAATCAGACCAAAATTGTTCGTTCGTCGGTTCGAGCTCGAAGTCTGGCGGAGTAATTCCCGTTACCGTTTCTGTAGAGTAACGGAGCCGAGTAACGGAAACGGAAACGGGAATACCGCTAAGTCATGCCCATCTCTACTCTTGAATACTAGTCCTGTGCGTGGTGTAATATACTGTATTTAATGGCTAATTCACACATAAAAATTATAATTTGATGTCACCACTGTCTAGTGACAAACATGCATATCCGAATTTTCTCCTAAACCAGCAAAATGGAATTTTAAAATTAATTTTCTCATTTTTTCCTGACTAAATTTGACCAAAGCAGATGGGGTTTCCTGATATGGCTGCAAGAAGGCTTTTGCTCATTACCCTTTCTTTTTTCCTAGAGCTCAAATGCTGTGCAGGAATTGGAAATTCTCCATAAGGTTTTGCATCAGACTCATCCTGTGTAGGACTTGTCTAATCCTCTGCAGGATAGACGTTTTCATGTCCTGATCATTCTCAGGAAAAAAACTCCAACATTTCCTCAGTGCGAAAGAAATTTCTATCCTGGATGACTAGGCTATGGAGAAATCCTGGGGAAGAAATTAAATGTCAAACTCCTTCCCCTGCTATTTGGTCAGAGAGATAAGCAGCAAGATTTCAGGTTGGAGTGATCCTTGGTCTTGCTTAGTGGTATATGGCTTTCTTCTCTTTCAGGAAGAAGGGTCTAATTGGTATGTTGAAAACCAGAAGAAGTAGGCACAGAGTTTCTGCTTGATTCTCCATTTCAGGTGGCATTTTGCAAGATGCTTCTGCGATGTCCTTTTCCTAAACCCTTCTCTTAAATCCTATTCAACTGCAGTAGAGTAAACATAACCTTTCTTCTGCTGCTTCTTGCTCCCTCACATCCTGTAAATGCTTCAGCAAGCTTAGCTGCCAGTCAGAGAAGGGATTACTTAATCTGAAAAAAAGTATTATAAGTTAGAATGCACTCAAAGATAAGAAAAGAGCACTAGCAATTTCAGATCACATTCTCGCTGCACATCTGCAGTTCGGATATGAGAGGAGTGGAAGAATCTGGCTGCCCAACTGTTGGTGAGCAGAGTGTTAAAATGAAGAGTATAGAATCAATGGAACCATAGAATCAAAGAGTTGGAAAAGACCTCAAGGGCCATCTAGTCCAATCCCCTGCCATGCAGGAACCCCCATCACAGGACACCCGACAGATGACCATCCAGCCTTTGCTTACAAACCTCCAAAGAAGGTGACTCCACCACCCTCCTTTGTGGCAGCATATTCCACTGTTGAACAGCTCGAACCATCATGAAGTTCTTCCTAATGTTAAAATGGAGTAGAAGGGAGCAAGGCTTATTGAGTCACAAAGATAATCTAATAATGTGAAGCTAGTTGTTGCCTAGTGTACAATAATTTGGAGTGGATCTAAAGACAGTAGCGTCCGGGTACCCTGATATCAGTGGGCAATGAATTTGCTCTGGGCTTTAGGTCTGAATGTTCAAGAAGCTGTCCAGTGCCATAGACCTGATTTGGGCATGAGTAGAGGCTAGGTCTGTAACGTGTGGACTAAAACCCAGAGTGGGTTCATCACCTAGCCAACTTTGGAACCACCAGAGTTCTTCTGCCTAAATTTGTTTGTTTGTTTGTTTGTTTGTTTTTATACCACCCATCTTCCGGAGGAACTCCGGGCAGTTTACAGCAGTAGTATAGGTATCAGTAAAAGAAACAAACATCAAACATGTAGTGTAATAATTAAAATGAAAAAAAAAAAAAACCACAAAAATAATGAAATAATCAGGCAAGATGATGGCTTATTTTCCCACAGGGGCAGGCTCTGCTTTTCAGATCCTGAAACACCACTTTTTTGATTGACAGCATCTTCAGGGTGCAGGTCAACAATCTGTGTGTCCTTATTCACAGTATCCTGCTATTTCTCTGTTGGTTTCTCATGTAGCTACCAGCCACTGATTTTCAGACGGTATGTAGGTTGGGCAACAGTGAAAGATGCTGCTCTGAGGACATGTCTATACCAGCGGAATAGGAGCAACCAGACTGTGCTGCACAAAAGGAAGCATCAGGGAATCCATACAGTTCTGCAATAGAGATGGGCACGACTCAGCGAAATTCTCGTTTTTGTTTTTGTTTTTTGTTTCATTTTGTAACGAAAACGAAAATGAAAATTTTTCAAAACCCAAAAACGAAAACGGAAACGAAACGAAAAATTTTGCCGTGTTTTCGTTTTCGTTGCAGCAAATCCATTGAACTGAAAAGAATGCTAACAAAACAGCAATTTTTCATTTTCGTTTTCATTTTTTCATTTCACTACGAAATGAAAACGAAAACAAAAACTTTGCAAAAAACCTCACGAAAACGAAAACGAACCGAAACGGATCCCTAAACGACCAAACGACAAACGAAACACCATTTTTTTTGAGTCATGCCCATCTCTATTCTGCAATCATGGGATTTGAACAGGAGATGTTTCATGGAAACAGAAAGATTATAGAAGATTGTGCAAGGATGTGTGAACACAGGCTGCAATCTCACTCAAGTTTTCTGTGCATCTTAATTTCATGCATAGGCTTTTTTTGTTCGGGCGGTCACGTGGTATTTGATGTGCAGTTAGTGTCCTGTTGACAGGGTAGTATTTTACTGCTCTGTGCCTGTCTCTACTTGCTTACTGCACATCTTTCCCCTTTTTTCTGGGTTGGTTTTCTACGTCTCCATCGCAGGAAGTGGCAGGTAATGGGGTACGAGGCTAATTACTGTGTATTTTCTGGGGTGGCACATCGCTAGCGCAGCAAAGAACTCTGCATATTTAAGGGAAGCTTTTTAAACCAACCCCTAGCAGTTGTTTTAAAAAAATTCGGTGAAAGTGCGCCTCCGGGAGCGTGGTCGGTCGGGGCACCAAATTACTTCCCTTCGCAGTTATTACGCAATCTTTTACTGTGCAGTTCCCCGCAGCAAAAATGCACAGAAAACGCTGGTAAAACTGTGGCCAAAGATGGTTGCTTGATTAAGACTGATCCTTGCTACTTTATCTTTGGATTGTTAGAGGTGCAATTGTAGAAACAGTGCAGTTTGTGACAGGGTTGGATGGGACTTCTATTAAGGCTAAACATGCCCAGTTATTTCAGTCTTCATGGAGTTTCTCCATCCGAATTATAACCCTCCCCTCATCCCCCATGTATATAACATGTTTCATGTTTGCAACCCTTGCCTCTCAAATAAAACCAAGGAGCCCTGAATAGAATAGGAAGGGTTGTCTCTGCTCCCCTCCGTTTCGGGACATGTTGTCTTCTAGACCGATTCCCTGCTGAATAAACTCACCAATTCCTGGGATGTGCTGGATTTAGTCTCCAGAGTCAATGGCAACTTCGTAAACATTTCATCAATCTGTGTGTGTGTGCGTGGGGAGCTAGAACATTTTGCAAACACTTCCTATAGAAAACATACAGTGTCTTCACATATACTACCCCCCCACACACACACATATACTGGGTTGTCTCCATATGGCACCTTGTTCTCTCGATTTGCAGTTCCCTTCATTTTGAAAGATAGCAAAGATGGCATGTATTTATGTGTTGTTGGAACAGACATCCAGTCCAAAATATAATTGCACAACTGGAAGGAGAAGATAATTTTTGTGTGTGTGTGCATTTCAGATCCTGACTACTGGTACATCACCAATAGGCATTCACTATCCATTGAATTCTCTCTTCCTTCCACCTGACATGTGGTTATTTAATCTTCTGCCAAGACATTCTACACAGTCTATTTCTTTTTGTGCGCTAACCCCACTATGCCATTCTGCTATTGATGTTTTCCAAGAGAATGGTAAGTGTGTGTACGTCAAATTATTGCTATTGATCTAGGTTTGTCTCTTTATATGTACGCTTGTTTAGCTAGCATTATGGCTCATCTGATTATGAAGGCATTACAGCGGGGGAATGAGGTGGGTGGCAAGTCTGGGAAAGCAACTTCCGTTTCTGTGCGTTTTATGAATGTCATTGTGCGGTGAATACCGTTTATTTCAGTTCAAAGCACCCCGGAATCAATCTTTTCAATGCACGAGTTTGGTTCCCTGTCATTCTGCTGAGAAAACAAAACACAGAACACAAACAGTAATGATACGGAGTTCTGTTGCATTATGCAGAAAGCAGCAGGAGAAGCAAGCTCCCTTCACCATTCCCCAAAGATGGAAAACATTTTGCAACTACAGTATATTGCTTTTAATTTCGTTAATATTTCTATATCCATAACATAGGCTGCCCAACCAGGATGTTGACAACCTCGAGCGGGTACAGAAGAGGGCGACCAGGATGATTGAGGGTCTGGAAGAAACGTCTTATGAGGAACGGCTTAGGGAATTGGGCATGTTTAGCCTTTCAAAAAGAAGGATGAGGGGGGATATGGTAGCTATGTTTAAATGTTTGAAAGGATGTCATGTTGAAGAGAGAACAGTTTTGTTTTCCATGGCTTCAGAGAATAGGACTCTGGACAATGGTTTCAAACTACAGGAAAAGAGATTCCATTTGAACATCAGGAAGAACTTCCTGAGGGTTAGAGCTGTTTGGCAGTGGAAGATGCTGCCACAAAGGAGGGTGGTGGAGTCTCCTTCTTTGGTGGTTTTTAAGCAGAGGCTGGATGGCCATCTGTCAAGAGTCCAGTGATGGGGGTTCTATCATTCTAAGTAGCTTACTGTTCCCTTCTTATAGGGGTGTCTTGGAACTGCACAGCTTGCCCAAAGCTATAACAGCTGGCCATATTTGCAGGAGGCACAGTGGAGAATTAAACCCCCAGCTCCTGGTTCTGCAAACAGGAACTTAAACCACAGAGTCATCCAGCCATCCTAATATATTCATGTGTGGTCAAATCAATTCTGATTTATGGAGACCCTTTTTTATGTAACTAAAGGAGCTTTGTGGTGCAGCGGTAAAATGCCTGTCCTGCAGGTAAAACTGTGCTCATGACCTGGGGTTCAATCCCAGGTAGCCAGCTCATGGTTGACTCAGCCTTCCATCCTTCTGAGGTTGGTAAAATGAGTACCCAGCTTGCTGGGGGGGGCAATGTGTAGCCTGCATTACTGTAATTAAAATTCTAAACTGCCCAGAGACTACTTGAAGTGGTATGGGGCAGTATATAAGCAGAACACTTTGCTAAAGTGGTGTACCATTCTCTTTCTAAGGGGTGCCCGGAGACTGTGCAGTCCCCCAAGACCACACAGGTTGGTTCAACCTGCAGAAAGCATAGTAGGGAATCAAACTCCTGACCTCTGACCTTACCACTGAGCTATCCAACCAGTAGTTTGTGTGTGATTAACGAGTCCTGTTTTACATGTACTTTGCATGTACTTTCATTCTCCAGAAATGCTCAGTTAAAGCCCTGGAAAAAATGTGTACTCTCTCGGTACGTGTTTCTTCTCTCAGTGAGTAATAAGAAGTGTGAAAACTTTTTGTGAAACGGTGGAATCTAACAACATCCTTTCCCACCCTGAACAATCTGCTGCCGTTTGCACTTCCCATATGTTCCGAACCGGTTCTTGGCTCAGAATGGAGCACATGATAAAATTGCATAAACCAGTCTTTGGCAGAAGGTGCATTTCAAATGTGGACTTTCATGTAGATTTCAAGAAAACTATCTTGTTGACTCGTATGGAAATGGAGAGGGATCAGATTAATCAGGGAACAAATGCAGACAGGAGAGAAGTCAATCTGTCAACCCATACCCGAGCTTTGAAAGCCTGAGAATCTGTCCACTGATATAGTTAGTGGGCATGCTCATTAGGAGTTCTGATACCTATAGTTCAGGAAAGGAAGCTTTCCAAGTTATTCATTTAATTGTTTATATACAGAAGGACTCATGTCGCCAGGGGTCAGTATCGACAGTTCCATTTATCCACAGTTTGGAAATATTTAAAATATGTTTTTAAAATCCAGATCTTTTTTCCTGTGTATTAACGGAACTAGCCACTAGAGGGTGACAGAGAGTGTGCTATGAATTATTGTTGTCAAAAACTATATATCACATACTGTGGTGCCCAGTAGGGGACCGTTCTTTGTATGAGGTTACTTCCTGCTGCTTCACTTGCTGCTGCTTTTCCTCCTCCTCCTCCTCTTTCCCTACTTTCTCCTCCTTCTGCTTCTCTTAACCTCTCCTTCACCACCATCACCATTACCACCACCTAGAGGCGGGATCACTTCACGGCTACCATATTAGATAAATGTCTGCTAGCTCGACATAGAACCATACAGGTTGTTGGCAGCTTCTTGTGATAGAACCTTCAATGGGAGCTAAAGGAGGAAGAGAGCAGTAGACAGAGTGTTTAACAGTTTGTCGTATGCATCTCCATTGCTGCCCACTCTCTGTGCCAGCTGTGGCCAGACTATTAACAACAAAAGCTCCTAATGGCTAAAATGCTGGAAGGAGCCACTTTGCCACAAGCCTGGGTGATGGGACCATTTCAGGCTGTCGATGTGACCCGGACAGGCAGAGGGCATATAAAGAATGCTCACACAAACTGACCCACCTTTTCTGTTTTGGCCGTCTTCCCTCCTTCCCTTTTAGAGAATTAGATTAGCTGGTTCCGTAAGGGCTGGATGGGAATTTTTGACCTACAATCTGATTGAACTTGATTGTAGGTGAGTTTTTGCCCATCCCATTCTCTATTACCTTCTGGGAGATCTATTGGGGGGGGGGGGAGGTCAGTACATGTGGTATAGGACTTGGAATGGGCTGTAATAGAATAAATTGAGATCAGGTAGACAGCCCTCTCGCCCGATTTCGGAAGCTAAGCAGGGTCGGCCCTGGTTAGCACTTGGATGGGAGACCACCAGGGAATACCAGGTGCTGTAGGAGCCTGGAGTAGGAACTGGCAAACCACTCCAGTATTCCTGCCAAGAAAACTCCATGGTCATGGGGTCACAAAGAGTCAGTCAGAACTGTAATGACACAACACACACATACAGACAGCCCTCAGTGGTAATTAGCTGGTAAGAATAAGTTAGGAATAGCAGTCATTCCTGTGATTTTAACATCGCGCTGAGCTATAGATGAGGGCTTCCCAGACTGCCTTAAATGTGGTACAACACTGAACAGTAGTGCAGCATTGAAGCAATTGAAATCTGAATTAGAATGACACCATTTGCTCTTTCTTGGCCTCCTTGCTTAAGGAGGAGCATTCCAGAATTAATTTAATTGATGTAAATAAATTGTGACCCGGTTTTTATTCCAAACATGTGTCTCGTCTCTTTATATCCGAGCTTGGTGGTCAAAGCTATGAGTCAAAGTGAATAAACAAGCAACACTAAGGACACACTTGTGTATGGAGTGGGCAAATAAAAAGTGAACATCATCCGAATCGTGAGCAACATTCAGAAAGCTGAACTCATAATGAATAGGGTGGAAAGTTGCCACATTGGGTGGAAGCGGGTAGAAAGGAAGGCAGAAACAGATTTCTAAGGCTTTCACCACCAATCTCTGTCCTCCGTTTCATTCAGGGTGGAAGAAATGTCTTCCAATTGTCCTTCATCCCTGCAATATCTCCTTTTCAAGAAGACTAGCCAGAGTTCAACAGATCCAGCATCCTTTCATCCCATTCTCTTTTGTCTTCTTGAGGCATGTCTGTTAACACACCTTAACTTTCCAGATGGAAGGCTCCTTCCAGATTAATCCATCTGGAATGTTAAGAGGTTGAGGGGTTTTTTTGAAAGTCTTTTTCTTTCACTCTGTTGACTCTTTGGAACCAGAGATCATAATGACACTTAATCTTAAAGAACTACAGCATGTGGGCCAATTAAGGATGATAGCGTGTTGATAGGTTGGGTGATGTTAATAGTCCACCAGGAAGTCACGGTGACCACTCTTACGCCATCTCTTTTTCCCTTTCGTTCAGGAAGCCAAGAGGGAGACATAATTTAATGTACATAATGTAAAAGTCCTGCAGAATAGGGTCATATTAATTTGCCAGAAATACATTACAGGGGAACGTGAGACTCATGGCTGCCTTAAAGTATTTGACATTGGAGACCACAAAAGGAAAATAATAGTGGTATTTAGTCCATTCCACAATCGTTCCACTGCTGGAGTGACGTTCAAACAAGACAGCTGAAACTGATGTACAATGATCACATGGACTCACCTTCTGTGGGTGCTCTGCCATTTGGGCTTCTGGCATCCCCCATTATTTTCAGTGTCCTCTGGCTCTCCCACACCAGCAGCCCTTCTTCAGTTTGACACCAACTCTGCCGCCTCTTTCTCAAGGCCAGTGTGGGAGGGCTCCCTCCCACACTGAACTCCCTGCCACAGGAGGTGGTGATGGCATCTGGCCTGGATGCCTTCAAAAGCGGATTGGACAGGTTCCTGGAGGAAAGGTCCATCACAGGTTACAAACCATGATGGAGATGTGTAATCTCCAGGCTTAAAAACAGGGTACTTCAAGGGCCAGATGCAGGGGAGTGGTATCAGGAGACAGAGATCTAGTCTCATGCGCTCCCAGACGCATCTGGTGGGGCCACTGTGAGATACAGGAAGCTGGACTAGATGGGCCTTTGGCCTGATCCAGCATGGCTCTTCTTATGCTCTTATGTTCTTATGGCTGACAGCTCAGAGAGCTAAGGCTGCCACAGGTAGTCGAGCAGGAAGTACAGAAAGCAGGTTGACAGTCAGGAAGATGCACGCGTCAGAGTGGTGTCATGTCCCAGCTGAAACACCAGGCAGAGCCAACAGCTTTCTATGGTCAGATTTGGGTCTCCAGGGTAGAGAGGGGCACAAAATGTGTCACAAACCAGACAAGCCAACAAATCAGGTGGGTTCATGGTTTGGTTTCTGAACTGGTTCAGGGAGATCCCATTATGCTGAAGCAAAAGACTGAAAGACTGAATGGACTGTGAATGTTTAGCAAAGACTAAAAGAACTGGAGATGTTTAGCCTTGAGAAAAGAAGACTGGGGGCTGATAGGATAGGATAGCAAATTTTGTTGTTCCTGCAACGAAAAATAATAAAGATTCTATTCTATTCACTTTTCAAATATTTGAAGGGCTGTCATAAAGAAGAGGAGCAGGATTTGTTCTCAGTCATCCTAGAGTGCAGGACAATGGGATCAAGTTAAGAGAACCAAGAGTTTGGCTGAATATTAGGGGGGACATAAGAACATAAGAACAAAAGAACATAAGAACATAAGAAGAGCCATGCTGGATCAGTCCAAAGGCCCATCTAGTCCAGCTTCCTGTATCTCACAGTGGCCCCTCCAGATGCATTTGGGAGCGCATCAGACTAGATATCTGTCTCCTGACCCAGCATGTTGTTAGTCTGTGGAACTCCTTGCCACAGGATGTGGTGATGGCAGCTGGCCTGGATGCCTTCAAAAGGGGATTGGACAGATTCCTGGAGGAAAAGTCTATCACAGGTTACAAACCATGAGGGAGATGTGTAATCTCCAGGCTTAAAACCGGGGTACTTCAAGGGCCAGATGCAGGGGAGTGGTATCAGGAGACAGATATCTAGTCTCGTGTGTTCCCATTGGCATTTGGTGGGGCCCCTGTGAGATACAGGAAGCAGGACTAGATGGACCGTTGGCCTGATCCAGCACGGCTCTTCTTATGTTCTTATGTTCTTATGACAACGTTTGAGAATGTGGATGCCCTCCATGGTGGCTGAAATTTTGTTTGCGTAAGATCTGTGGAACAAGGCTGTTAATGTTATCATCCAGGGATTTTTTTATTTTTTCATTATTTGAAAATGAATCATTCTCCCTCTCTTTTGCTCTGATTGGTCCTGATTAATCCTTTTCATCATTGGGAACCTGCCGGGTTGACGTGGTGAAATCTTTCATTACTGAACATCTCTAACACCAGCTCCCACTGGGATTTCAAACCAGTAGGGAAAAGCATTTAATTCCCCCCCCCAAAAAAAAAAATTGCCCTGGCTGATGGCATCATCTGCTTCACACTGTGGGACATACAGTGGACCCTTGTATAACAGACAGCTTGTATAACATAAAATTTGTACAACATAAAATTTTTTGGAGATAGGGAAAATTTGCTTAACATAATCGCCTATGGGGAAAATCCGTACAACAGAAAAATGGGATCACTCCGTTTTCAATGCATTCCTATGGGAATTTGTATAAAGGAAAATTTGCTTAACATAGTTTCATTTGGAACGAATTAATTCCTTTATACAAGGTACCACTGTACATGAATGAGATTTTAGAGAATGGTTTTCAAACTTTCTCTTTTCAGGGAACACTGGCATTTTTCTTCCTGGGATGCTTGCCTATTATGGAGTATTCTGTGGAGAGTTGTTCAGCCCATTCTAATTTAAGAGAGGACATTACCTGGGATAGATGGTACCCCATCACTGCGATTGCATCTCCCAGCATCACTGCAAAGCTTACTAGTTGACCTTACCTCAAGGCGTGCTCTTCCAATTTGGTCAACCTCAACCTTTCCATGAATTATAATACCAACAATATACCAAAACTAGGGGACAGACACTCACATTGGGGGCAGGGAGAGAGAGAACAGACAAAATATTTTTTTTTACCCAGCGTGTTGTTAAGTCTGTGGGACTCACTGCCACAGGATCTGGTGATGGTATCTAGCCTGGATGCCTTCAAAAGGGGATTGTACAGATTTCTGGAGGAAAGTCCATCACAAGTTAACAAACCACGATGGAGATGTGAAATATCCAGGCTTAAAAGCAGGGTACTTCAAGGGCCAGATGCAAGGGAGTGGTATCAGGAGACAGATATCTAGTCTTCTGTGCTCCCAGACACATTTGGTGAGGCCACTGTGAGATACAGGCAGCTGGACTAGATGGGCCTTTAGCCTGATCCAGCATGGCCCTACTTATATTCTTATGTTCTTATGTAATTAAAGAGAACATATTTATTTGCATACAATCTAGTTTTGTTATTTAAGAATAATGGGATAAGGAGCAAAGCCTAGACACAATTGATCAGAGACAGGATGGGGCTCACTTGTGGCACTATAGCTTAAAAAAATCAAGTTGATCAATTTGTTTGAGGGAATATTTTAGAACAGTATTGATGTCAAGTAACAAACAGACAGACAAACACATGTGACTCTAGTTCAATTATCCCTTTAAGTCTGACATGGGCCAACAGCAGCTGTCCATGCTATTAAGGCTTTCCTAGAATTATCTGGAGATACTACAGATTGAATCAAGTACCTTCTACCTTCACATGTCTGTGAAGATTCTCAGTCATCCAAGTGAGTTTATCTGGAAGTTGAGTCATAACTAGACTTCTTTTCTTGAGAGATTGAAACATTTCACTACTCATCCAAACAGCTTCGTCAGTTTAAGGAAAGCTAGTGGTGAGTCCTTCATTTTACAGTTCACCTTCATTTCATAACCCCCTGGTCTGAATAAGCTCACACCTCCACTAGCAAGGTCACAGTTAGTGACCCATACTTAATGGGTATTGGGAAAGGTTGCATAGGTGGGATTGTCACATACCTTCGGCCAGTGTCCACCTAATGAGCGTATTCAGGGCATTGTCCATCTAATGAACCTATTCAGTCCAGGGTGATTTGACATGAAGATGAACCATAAAATGGAGGACTCAACACTAACTTTCCTCAGATTGACAAGGCTGCTTAGATGAGCAGCAAAACGTTTCAGTCTCTCAAGAAAAGAAGTCCATCCACCATGACTCAACTCCAATTTACATTTTCCCCCTCAGCCTCTTGCTCCTTCTCATCACCATAACCTTTTAGACCTTATCGGTGAGTTTTTTTTACTATATTAGAAATTGTTGCCAAGTATTTGGAATGTGTGTGTGTGTGTGTGTGTGTGTGTGTGTGTGTGTGAGAGAGAGAGAGAGAGAGAGAGAGAGAGAGAGAGAGAGAGAGAGAATTGTATTCTTCAACTTGTTTGTCCAAACTATGATATGAATGGGGGTTTAGGATTTGAGAGCAAGATGCAAGCACACTGTGAAAGGAAAGTCTGTGTGGAAAAAATGTTGAGCAGAAGAGGGTGTTCATTGAACAGACATTTGGGGAATGTTCTGGAACTTAGGGCATGCACCCTTGATCTCAGAGGGCCTTTTCACACGACCCCTAAGATCCGCTGGCCACTTAAATTTGGACCAGAGATCTTGGGAGTTTGTTGCTCTTCCTGCGTCCCCACCCCTCCATACTTCCTTGCTCCTGTCTGCGTGAGGGGAGGGAGAAAAAAGGGGACAAAAGAATGCAGGCTCACCTCTGTCTGCCGGTCCAAGTTGCCCCAAGCCCCGTCGTTGTCCTGATTCCTTCTCTTAAAGGGGAGGGAGGCAAAAAAAACCCAACAACAAACAGAAGTGAGGAGCGCCCGGCACTCTAAGTTACATCCGGATCTGGAATTTTTCACCCACCAAGAGCAGGGACGCGCTTAGGTGGGCGTGGTCGCACTTAATTTTCTGTAAACTCCGGAGCTGGTGGGGAAACAATTTTAAGCTCTGGAGCTGGAAGCCATTTGTGGCGGAGTTTAGGGGTCGTGTACAAATACCCAGAGTTGCCAAAATGTTATAGGACTGCATCACCTACAGATTCACTTCCTCTTTCATAAAAATGCATTTATTTTGTTGAAAATATTTTATTTTCATCAGAACTCTGCAGGTGGCAATAAAACTTCCAACATTTCTCTTTATGCTGAATCTGTGCTTTCAGGCAGATGGTTGATGATTTTCTAATAGGGATGATGATGATTCATTCTGAAGGTATTGTTTGTTTTAGTTACATAGAGCTTTTAAGAGGTGTGAAAGGGATAGTGCAGTATACTGGATAAAGTGATAGACTTGGACTCTGGAGAACAGAGTTCAAATTTCTACATGGCCATGGAGTCTCCACTGGTGTATGTGTGGCACTGGTAAAACTATTCCTTCAGTATCTCACTGACCTTTTAGCTGTCTTGGGTCCTTTTAAGGAGAAAGTCAGGATTTAAACAAAACAAAACAAAACTATTGTGCATATTATACAATGATTTCAACCTGAGGGCACCAAACACATACAGAGCTTTCAGAAGTTGACTGCTTCATCTTAGGATCAGTTGGGATGCTGTTTGAAACATTTTTGAATTGAGATATCAAGTGGGAGAATTCCACTTTTTATTTATTTATTTATTTATTTATTTATTTATTTATTTATTTATTT
>JAHTLZ010000148.1:382002-410738 GCA_023846285.1 Phrynocephalus versicolor
TCTCTCTCTCTCTCTCTCTCTCTGTGTGTGTGTGTGTGTGTGTGTGTGTGTGAGAGAGAGAGAGAGAGAGAGAGAGAGAGAGAGAATGACAAAGACACCAAGGGAATATTTCCTTTCTTCCTGCATTGAAAGATCATGCTTAGACCCTGCTGGCAGCAGGGGGACTGTAACTGGTCCATCTGGAGATCTATGAGCTCACCTCCACTGCCCTACCATGCTTTGGGGGGCTGTGATGGATGAAGCTGGTTGCCTTTCCTCACAGGGACATAGGAAAGAGAGAGCTCAAAATGCACAGAACATTGCTATGCTGAATGGCATTGGAGCAGGGATCGGAGGGCATCTGAGTTCTCCCTGTCTGGGCGCTGACCCTCTTGTTGGGTTCGATCCCTTTTACCTACCTGGTAGATCCTATTTACCTACTTGGTAGATCCAGGGCAAGCTTGTCCGTGTAGATTTTATTTTGTTTGTCTCCATCATGTGACTGTTGAACAAAAGGTAGCCAGAACTTTTTGTCTTGTTCTACACAAGGAGAAGACAAAAAGTTCTGGCAGATCTCCTTTGAATTTTATAACTGCATGGAGCAAGGGGTTGAACTTGATGACAGAACTTCATGACAGTTAGACCTGTTCGGCAGTGGAATATGCTGCCACGGAGGGTGGTAGAGTCCCCTTCTTTGAAGGTATTTAAGCAGAGGCTGGATGGCCATCTGTCGGAAATATTGTGAAGGGGTTCCTGCTTGGCAGGGGGTTGGACTCGATGGCCCATGAGGTCTCTTCCAACTCTATAATTCTATGATTCTATGACCTTCTAGGACCCTCCCATTTTCACTGTTCTATGATTCTATGCACTTACAGCTCAGAAGGGGATTATGGGTTTACTAGAAAACAGGTTTCAGTTAAGTGGGCAGTGAAGAAGTTTGCTTGAGCAATGGTGAACTCCTAGTGGCACACTTATTTGAAGGGGGCATCATGATGTCAACCTCTCAAATACAGTGGTACCTCCATTTAAGTAATTAATTCATTCTCTGGGCCATTTTGTATCGTGAAAAATTCTTAATCTGAAATGTGCTTTCCCGTAGTCAGGCATTCTTAAACCAAGATATCACTACAAAGGCATTCAGGGTACGGCATGGAAGATGGAGTTTGAGGGTCACAACATAAAATTCTTGGACTTGAAGCAAAAGCAGACCCGGGAAGGTCTTCTGGTTGTGTGGTGGCTTATGTTGGACCACAGAAGTTCACCATTAGAAAGGATAAGAGAGGTTCAGTGAGAGCCCCTTCTTTTGAGCTAGGAACTGCACTGCATTTGCCCTTTTTTAGAATAAAAAAGAATAAAAATAAAAATAAATACAAAATGGGAAGTTTAATAATTCAGTAAAGTTGCAGCCTTCATTCAAATGGATCTCTCCTGCCTCACGGCTTTATTCTTGGAGTTGGGAGCAAATATGTATTGGATCTTCAAAGTAAACTAATATTTAATGTGGTAGAATAAAACACTCAGTTTTCTGGCTCTGAAGCCTGAGGTTGGAGGTAAAAAATTTCCCCTGTGCCTCCTTCAAAGGGGCTAGACTTGATCGTTCACAGGGTCCCTTCCAACTCTGAAGTGCAAAGATTATTGTTATTATATTAACGCCATCCTGCCTCATGGACACTAGAGATGGGCACGACTCAGCGAAATTTTCGTTTCCATTTTCGTTTTTTTTGTTTTCGTTAGGTAACGAAACGAAAACGAAAAAGAAAATTTTTCAAAAACAAAACGGAAACGGAAACGAAACGAAAATTTTTGCCGTGTTTTTCGTTTTCGTTGCGGGAAACGCATTGAACTGGAAAGAATGCTAACGAAACAGCAATTTTTCATTTTCGTTTTTCTTTTATTGTTTCATTACCTGACGAAAATGAAAATGAAAAATTTGCGAAAAACCTAACGAAAATGAAAACGAACCGAAATGGACCCTTAAATGAAAAACGAAAAATGAAAACCAATTTTTTTTTGAGTTGTGCCCATCTCTAATGGACACTCTTTTGCTAAATGGCATTGAGAAAGACACATGTGGTGAAATTCAGCACATGTTCTGTCATAGACACTGAACGGGAACATTGCCTGCTTCAAAAAATCCAGGTTTGGGCTTTTTTTTTGGGGGGGGGGGTCAAGCAGACGTCATGCTGAATATCTCAGTGTTCATTATGGCCACGGTCATACCTGCGTTTTCTCCATAGTTTCCCTTCGGCTAACTCCACATAAAAATATCATGCTAACCGCGAAGAGAAGTAAATTCTGATCCCGGCCGACCCCGACCCTTTGCTCGAAAATGCTTACTTATTTGCTTCTGTAACCGCGACAGGACACAGAAAGTATGCAGTAAAATCAGTTGTTCCCCTTTTTCGACAGCTTAAACACCACAGAGGCTTGGAAAGTATAGCCTGAAAGAAGGGAAAAATGTAAAGTACACAGGTAGAGCTGGAACTAAAACAGGAAAATATGATACATTAAAAACCACATGACCTACTGCCCCCCCCCAAAAAAAATCCATGAAATTTAGATACACAGAGAACGCTGGTGTGGCCACAGCCTTTGTATCAGTTCTGATGCTGCTAGAACTGGATCGACAGTTTATTGGGCTTCCTTTACATCATGGCCAAGTTTGATTGTATCCCTGCTTGATTGGGCCTGTATTGAGACAAAGCCATTTGGCAAAACTTGAGGACACAAGAGGCTGGAGTGGCAATGGTTGAACACAATGAAAAAACAAACAAACCAACAGAATGTAGAAATAGAAGGAATATTTTCCAGGGTTCGTTCCAGCCATCTAGAAGTTACACTTTTCACCTCAAAAATATTTCAGGGTACCAAAAAGAATCTGGGAACATTTCTAATTAAAAAATTTAATTGCACTCCCAATTCCCCAGATGCTTTGTGTGGGTTGGAAGCTGGAAAAAAAAAATCCCTCAAAGTCTGCTTTAGGCAAAACTCGGAGAAAACACAGGCAAAACCCCCAGCAAGTTTTATTTTACCAGTTTTGTTAACATTCTTGTCACTTCCTTTAAACCCCTCAGGTGTTTTGCCCAATCAGAAGCTTCCAGTCAGGCATCCTTATTTGATTCAAATAATATTCACTGATGACTCTGCCCGCAGGTTTTGAAACTATCAGCATCAGACAGGAGGGAAACCAGCCTCTGCTGATTTGGGAGCCTGCATATTCATTCTCTCTCCTCTTTCTTTTGCAGAATATTTGAATGTTTGGAAAGGCTAGCAAGATGGTGGACCTAGGAAGGGGCTCTGCACTCCAGAATCCTACGAGTTTATGGTTGGCCATGGAGTAAAGCACAGATCAGGAACCCCCCCCCCCCCAAGAACTGGGTCATTTTGTGATGTGTTTGGGGGATCTTTGGAGAAAATGTGCCTGCCAGGAACAAGACGAAATGCTGAACTCTAATCAGTGTTGGTGATTCATATTTGAGTCATAATGCGGGCATCCCAAATACAATCTTTGCCAAACTTGGAGGGAAGGAGAACAGCCAGCCCAAGAATCAGTCCAGGTTTGGCATCTCTGTTCCATAGAGAGGTCATTCTACTGCCCCCCCCTTGAAGTCCCAAATGGTATCAACCTTGAAACTGTGTGTTGAGCTGAAAAGTTCATGAAAGTTTGTGGTTCATGAATAGTGACATGAGTGACTGGGTAGGACTCTAGTCCTATTCAATCATTACCAGAGCATCTTGGGCTCCCATGTATGGAGAGAAATGGATGAGCCCCACCCTCTCTGCCATAGGGAAAGTCAAAGGACTAGTCACAGAACAGAATGCATCCTTCCATGCTAGAGGAATCAAACCCAAATACTACATGATGTGCTCATTTCTGCTTGACACCAAGTACTTTACTTTTGAAATGGAATCATGAACATCAAAGTAGTTGCTATCAAACTATAATAACTATGTTGTGCAGAATGGAGAAGTATTCACTTGGTAAGTTTTCCATATCTTTGGTCAGTTGTTTTCCTTTAACTACAGAACTGACTTTCCATAACAACTAGTTTATTTAATATGAAAACTGTCAACTTTCTCTGATCTCCTTGATGTTACTAGTTCATCTTCTGGACTGGTTATTCAACAATATCTTTTCTCCTTTTCAACAGGGTGGTCATCTTCACATATTAAAGGCCTGCAATAAATTTAATGTGGGATTCCAAAGTGTTTCTGATGTCCCTAGTAAATTTAAGTCCAAGAATGGAAAGCCTCAGGGAAAACCTGTTACTTTATATCCTCCCTGAAGCATAAAATTCAACAAAAATTCAATACCGCTGTCAAATACCAAATAGGAGGTCGATATGTTAAACAGGAAGTGGTGGAACGACAATTGGGAAGAAGAATAAGATAAACAGACCTGAGCTTGCAGCGGACAGAGAAATAAACCAACAGGCTCTTTGTGAGTAATGTGTGCCCCACATTTTATAGGGGATTAACGGACACTCCATCAGCTCTAGGGCACTCTGAAAATGTGAGGATGAACCAAAGTCCATTCTCTTTGAACAAGAGAAAAGAAGTGATGTAACTATTTCCTGCTGCCATTCTGGGGTTGTCTGGTTTCATAGAGTGAAGATGACATATTTACCCATTCTGGGGGTTCTTCCTAAGTTGTGTGTGTGTGTGTGTGTGTGTGTGTTTTGTTGTGTCGTTACAGTCGTGACCAAATCTTCGTGACCCCATGTCCATGGAGTTTTCCTGGCAGGAATGCTGGAGTGGTTTGCCAGTTTCTACTCCAGGCACCTGCAGCACCTGGTATTCCCTGGTGGTCGCCCATCCAAGTACTAGCCAGGCCCGACCCTGCTTAGCTTCTGAAATCAGGCAAGATTGGATGAGCTTAGGGCATATTGGCAGCTCTTCCTGATTTACACACTGCTAAATGTGGTTCAAAGTAACAGTATTTGTACATGACCCCTAAAGTCCGCCGCAAATGGCTCCCAGCTCCGGAGCTTAAAATTGTTTCCCCACCAGCTCCGGAGTTTACAGAAAATTAAGTGCGGCCACGCCCACCTAAGCGCGTCCCAGCGCACTTTTCTGGTACCTGCTCTTGGAGGGTGAAAAATCCCAGATCCGGATGTAAAGGAGTGAGTGCCCGGCTCTCCTCGCTTCTGTTTGTTGTTGTTTTTGCCTCCCGCCCCTTTAAGAGAAGGAATCAGGATCGGGGCGGCTTGGACTGGCAGACGGAGGTGAGCCTGCATTCTTTTGTCCCTTTTTTCTCCCTCCCCTCACGCAGACAGGAGCAAGGTAGTGCGGAGGAGTGGGGACGCAGGAAGAGCAATGAACCCCCAAGATCTCTGGTCTGAATTTAAGTGGCCAGAGGATCTTAGGGGTCGTGTGAAAAGGCCCAAAATGGCTTTTTCCCCATTTAAAACAACTGTTTCATTCCACTCTAAAACAGCTCTGTTACCTGTGGGGCCTGACAAGAGAGGGAGGCACCGCCACCGCTGCTGCCTCCCAGCTGGGAGTAGGTGGGGAATCCCACAGCAGGGGGGCTGATAGAGGAGTGCTGATGTCAGTGCTCCCCTCTCAGCCCCCTCCCAGCTGGGAGGCAGCAGCAGGCAGAGAGTCTAAGGAGGACTTGCGCTGTCGCACTTGCCTCTGCTGCTGCCTTGCCAAGGCAGGCAAAGGAGTGAAGTAGGACGTGAATCCTCCTCTGACACTCTTATCTGCTGTCGTTGCTATTTTAAACAGACTCCAGCCTAGCTTTCAGATGCTGGAGCCTGTTTAAAATGGCAGCGGCAGTGGAGAAGAGTGTTGGAGGAGGACTGGCTTGCCTCCTAGCTCACTCCTTTGCCAGCCTTGGCGAGGCAGCCTTGGATGTGGGTGCAGTGGCACGAGTCCTCCTGGGACATTCTTCTCTGCCCGCTGCTACCTCCCAGTCATATGGACAATGGCAATGAGATGGAGACTAGAACATTTGAAGGGAATTGCCTTCTCAGATGTGAAGATCTGAATAGGAGAGATTTCCCCACTCTTCTTTACACTCCCCCCTTATGTTGTTAGGGTACATCAAAACCTTGTTCATGAAATTTTCCACTGCCAATGTCTTCAATAAAGTCTCTTCAATAACAAATACTGTACTGTACTAATGGTTACAATCAGAACTACTCAAGTATATGTTAACAAGCCCCCAGAGCAGCACTGGCAACTGAATGGGATTCCCATCAATTGGAATTTGGAAAGACAAAATGGCAGAATATGTTGTCATGTCCAAATGGACATTTGAATAAAAGGACGCTTAAAGCATTAGAAAGATAGTGAGAAACACGGTGCCCATCCTATGGATCAATATGCGATTTCTCAAACTGGCTTGGGATTAGAGGTGGGCACAAACGATCGAATCAGCGGTACATTGTCTGAACAGGTGTTCAGCACTTCCCAGCCCTGCCTCTTCCAGCAGGCACTCAGTCAGACACAGCGCCCCTGCTTCTCTGCCCTGCCTCCTCCAGGCAATACCTCTGAATGGGCACCCACCTAGAAGGTGGAGCTGGGAAACACCAAACATCTCTTTAGACAAAGTGTGGTCCGGCACGAACTGCCAGTTTAGCAGTATGTGCCCATCTATATAAGTCATGTATATGTCACTTTCGTGGATTCTGTAATATAATAAAACAAATATTACAAGTCTGTGGAGATTCTCAGTCATCCAGGTGAGTTTATTCAGACTGGTGAAGCTGTTTGAATGAGCAGTAAAACATTTCTATTAGAGATGGGCACAGCCCCCTCTCGCCACTCTCCGATGCTCCATTTTTCATTGCACAAGCGGTGCAATGCCAATAATGGAAACGAACAGAACCGAAGGAAATTTTCTTGGTTCTGTTCGGTTTGAGCCTTCCCCATTGCAATGGTCGTTATTCGTACCGTTATGTAACGGTACGGATAATGGATGACGGTAATGGAAAATTGGTTCTTTCGTGCCCATCTCTAATTTCTATCTATCAAGGAAAAAGAAGTCCAGTTGCCATGACTCAACTTCCAGAAAAATATTTCAAGTAACCTATATAATCTGTTTTTGAATTAGATGTAGCTCTAATGTTAAACATTTTGTGTATCATCTGTTATTTTTTTAAAAAAATCTATCTTAAACATCTAGCATCATTATAAATATTGAGTTCAAATTATCTGTGATTATACCAGCTAGACGAAATAAGAAATGTCACAAGCTCAGATGATTAATTAGTGGGAGTGTAATAAATCATCTTTTCCATAATTAGTCAAAATGCATGTAGTGCTATAGCTAAAGATGCAGTATTTGATATTTGATGTTGGACAGCTTCGTAAGCTTAAGCTAACCACCATAGATAGTCCATAACATGTTTTGTCAAGTAATGGTGTGCTGCACATGAAATATTTACCTAAAATTGTATATTGACAATATTACAATCATTTTTGCTCTAAGTACATTATCAATTGAGTGATACAATCCACAACTAAAGCATCCTCAACAGCCACCATTTTGGCTTAAACATCCTCTGAGGTAATTATTTCCAATTTTCAGCAGTCTCACTGTCAAGTATGTTGTTCTCAATGTTCACTCTAAACATATTTTCTTGCAGTTTTGTTTCACCCTGCCCTCTTTTAGTTTGCTCTCTGAGTATCATGGTTGACTTCATTCTTCCACACAGATATTCAGCAAATTCCTTGGCTCTGACCTTTGCAATGTGCCAGTACTGGTTATTCTTTTCTTTGGATCCCATATCTGATGGATACTGGTACTGTTCCATGCTCTTTCCTTCAATATCTCCTACCTCCTTTCTTTGTGCTGTCTTAATAACTTATTTTGGACATCTTAGAGCACAGAAAGCTGCCTTGCAAACAAAAAGTAACTGGCTACAATGAGAGTTCTATGGCAAAGTCACCATTTAGCACCAATGTTGCATGTTTAATAGCTGTTTAATGCAATTTCCCATTTCAGAAAAGTAACTAAAATGTAGTTAAAAGAAACTTAAATGGATAAGGAGCAATATGATGATGTGTTCTGTCCAGACTGGACTCAGACACCATGATATTTTAAGTGTGTACTTCTTAAAAGTTGAAAGTTGTTGAGCGGTGGTGCAGAATGCATTGTTTTTCTGTCCACCTTAATGCCTTCCACAGAGCATAAGACACCACATGAGTGAACACTTGAACTGTGCAGTATTCCTCCTCTATCATCTAATGAGGTCATGTCCCTGCAACCAGCATAGGAAATGGGAAGTTACCCTTTTAAATGCGACAACAGTTCCCCTTGTTAATTTGAAATTGTAGTGCCATTTTGGTTTAAATTCATTTTGATGTAAAGACATTAATTAATTAATTAATTAATTAATTAATTAATTAATTAATTAATTAATTAATTAATTAATGTCTCACTGTCAGAGATGCAGGGTGCCCATTTCTGGGCTCTCCGCTTTATGAAGGATGTTGGGAAGCCAATGCAAATAGGCAGAGATACAGCAAACAAGATACAGCAATTAATTAATTAATTGTTCTCTGCTCCAGGATAGACAAAGTATTTGTCAGCCTTGTTTGCTGTATCTCTGCCTATTTGCTTTTGGCTTCCCAACGTCCTCCATAAAGTAGGGAGCCCTGCAACTCTGACAGTGAGATATATTACAGTAAGACCCATGTATTTTTGGGATTCATATATGTGGTTCCACTTTTCTATGTTCTGAAAATGTTAAAAATATAAAAAAAAGGGGGGGGACCCACAAGAAATGCATATTTTCAAAATATATCACCAAAAGTGTCCACTAGAGGGAGACAAAACCGTATTCTTGTTGCTGAAGAACACCGCATGGTCTCAGGTCCCCCCCACCACCAGCTGCAATGTTCACAACTCAGACAAAAAGATCTATTGGCCATCATGGACATGTTTAATCACCCCAAACAACTCAGTTGTGCATCTGTTCCAAAATAGAGAACTCGCTAAGCTGATTTGAAAAAAAAAGTGTGGTCCATCATATGCCCAACTGGCTTAACTGCATAACAGCTTGGTATTGCAGATGTAATCCTCAAACCGATTGCTCAGGAGACAGGACACTGAAAGTTACCAACTAGAGATGGGCACAAAACAATTTTTTCATTTTGTTTTTCATTTTTTATTTCATTCCCTAATGAAACGAAAAACAAAGTGACCCATCAAAAAAAAAATGAAATGAAACGAAACAGAAATTTTCATTTCGTTTTGTTCCATTTTTCATGTTCCCACAGGAATGCATTGAATCAATGTATTCCTATGGGAAACCATTCTGGCGTGGGGAAACAGCGGACTTTTTACACTTTTTTTGCCTGAAGACCCACGTGCCAGCTGATCAGCACTCCAGCAAAAAAAAAAAAAGTTTAAAGAGCCCACAGATTTCCACGCCCAGCTTTTAAAACTTTTTCCCCCTCCCCCAAGCCCCACGTGCCAGCTGATCAGTGCTGGGGTGGGGAGAAAAAACCTTTCCCCCCAACAGTAACGCTGATCAGCTCGTGTGCAGGGCTTGGGGTCAGTTTGAAAAGGCTTTAAAACCTTTTCCCCTCCCACAAGCCCCATGCACCAGCTGATCGGCACTGGGGTTGGGGAAAAATTCCCCACCCCAGTGCCGATCAGCTGTCACGGGGATTGGGGGATTGGGAAAAATTCCACCAGCACTACACACACACACACACACACACACACACACACACACACACACACACACAAGTTGCACGAGCACCACACACAGAGAGCATACACACACACACACACACATGTTTTGAAAAAACAAAAAAAAATGATTTAAAAAAACATTTAAAATGAAATGGAAGGGAAGGGAAGGGAAGGGAAGGGAAGGGAATGAAACCAAAACCAAAACACAATTTTAGCATTTTGTGCCCATCTCTTGTAACAACTGTGCCATGTCTGCTTTGGAGGAGGGCAACAAGCCACAGTGAGAGAGAATGTGGCTCTTTACAGTGCTGTGTTAAAGAAAAGTAACTGCAATGTGAGCTGAATTAAAAAGAAACCATTCAATAAATTAAGAAGTCACTGCTCTGAGAATTAGGGAAACATAGAACCAATGGCAAGAATCCAGGATCCAGGTGGGATGTTAATATATATGTATGCAATCAAAAACCAGGAGGTGGCAGGTGTGATCTTATAGTCAAAGGAAATTTGGAGAAACACAAAGATAGCTGTTTCCACCTGAAAATCAAATTTGAGAAGCTGGCCTCCTAGTAAGGCGTTCTGTGTTCAGTACATCTGCCAGTTCCTGGATTACAGCCAGCTTTCTACCATAACACTAACTCAGGAAACAACAGAGAACGGAAAAAGCACATCTCTTACTTTAGCTGATTAGAGGGTGCCTCCAGAATGCAATCCCGTGACATACTGTAGAACAGATTCCTCTCTTTCACATCCCGTTGTAAATTTAATACTCTGGTGCAGGGGGACAGATGTAGATCTACAGTTGCAGGCTGTGTTCCCAGATTCTGTCCTCCAGAGATTCCACCACCACTCAAATCTCAGGGAAGGCGGAAGGTGTTCTCACTTGGGAAGCAACAGGAGGCACAGTCGTTAGCCAAATTTGGAAAGATTCTAGACCACAAGAGAGTGCTTGAATCTGGCTACGCAAGAGTTTATCCTTCCCTTGTTAGAGCATAGCAAGGAAGATTCGAAAGATTTTGGGTCAGATTCTACTGTTGATCTGGAAGAACGAGGGTCAGTCCGAATAAACACAGTATCTCCTCTTAATGTGGTGTTGGAGACATGTTCTTCTTACAAATCGTTAGTGATATTTAGTGGTCACTGTGGTCTGTCCATGCCTTCGGATGACACTATCCATCTTTCTTTGCAGTGGGAAAAGGCACGTTTCTTTGACTTTAATTATCTGTTTTAGAAATACTTTCCCACCCTAGCACTTTATTACTTAAGTGTTATGCCACTTTAAAAATATATATTTCCAAAAAAAGGAGGCAAAGAGAAATGTGGGGCTGAAACAGGGTGCTGTTTCAGCCCCAAAATTTTTTGTACACAAAGTTTTGCCACTTTCTGTACAAAAAAAGAGGCCAGAATTAATGTCTACCTGCAAGGAAATGAGAGCTGGTTGTTTCCCAACCTGCTGACAGCAATTGTCAAAGAGAAGGTAGGAGGCAGAGAGTATGAAGAGGAAGAGAATATTGCAACCAAATGGACCAAAATGGAATGCTCTATTGCCAATGTGAGCTTATTAGATCACAACTACAAAGGCTGTTGGTGCAATTTCCATGTGAGCAAGAGAAGCAATTTATTTATTTATTTATTTATTTATTTATTTATTTATTTATTTAAGTGGAAAAATTGATCAGTGACCATGTAAAATCAAAGATCTATCGCACATACATTCTATACCAGGCCTGCCCAAAGTTCGGCCTGGGGGCCAAATCCGGCCCGTCAGGCCATTCTGAGTGGCCCACGGCTGGCTGGCCCGTCCCTTCCTCCCCCTCCTTCGCCCCATGTTTTTTTTTAAAAAAATCTTCTGCCAACACTGACACCACTGGGAAGCTTGGGTGGCTGGGCAGATGGGCGGTCTGCCGCCACTGGCACTGCAGGGGAAAGTGTGGGGTGGCAGGCCAGCAGGCCTCTGCCACCGCCAAGGAGCTTTGGGGTGGGCTGGTGGGTGAGCCCTCGACACCGCTGGGGAGCTTGGGGGGTGCAAGTTCACACAGATTGCCTCTTCCAATGGGCGACCTGTGACCACAGCTCCCTGTGCTTCCTTTGGTCCCCACCTTCCTTCATTCCTCCCTCCCTTCCTTGTTCCCCACCTTCCTTCCTTCCTCTCTTGGTTTCCACCTTCCTCCCACTGTCCCTTGGTCCCCGCCTTCCTTCCTGCGGGTGGGGTTGCAAGGGGTCAGTGGGTGGAGCTTGCAGTGGGGTGGCAGGGTCGGGGAGCAACCGGCCCCTGACACATTCTCAGCCACCAAATCTGGCCCTCCTTACAAAAAGTTTTGGCACCCCTGTTCTACACCATCGTTGCGCTCTCTGGTGCAGAACACTGACTGGCAGCTAAAGAAGTCAAATGTTGCCTTGGTGTCATGGAGACAAAGATGCTACGATGGACCTCTGGCTGCACGTGAAAGGATCATGTGCACAACGATGGTGTCTGATCAAAATACAGCATCGAACCAATTGCTGACAAGGTGCGTGAAGCCCAATCACAGCAGTATGGACACGTCTTGCGTGCTGATGAGGACACTCTGGCCAAAAGGGGTCTCACCCTGGAGGTGAGTGGTTCCCAACTGGGGGGATGTCCAAAACAGCGCTGGATACGCACCCTTGACATTGAGATGAAGCTTTCCCGGGTTCACCCAGACCAAGCCCACAATCGTGCCAAATGGAAGGCAAAAACAATAGCAGTCCTCACCACCCAGTGGGACAAACGCTAAAAAAAAGAAGTAGAAATTATTTATTTAATTGATTCCTATACTACCCCTCTGTCAATGCAGCCACTCTGGGAAGCTGACAACAACCAACACAATGGGTTTAGGCCCTGGTTACCGGAAGGACCACCTCCTTCCATATGAACCTACCTGGCAGTTAAGATCTAGCCAGAGGACACTTTTGAAAGAACCATCCCTCAAGGAGGTGAAAGGCATGGCCTGGAGGCATAGGGTCTTTTCGGCAGCTGCCCCCAGGCTATGGAACACCCTCCTGATTGAGACCCACCTGGCAACAATGTTGATGACATTTTGGCACCAGGTAAAAACTTCCTTTTCCAGAGTATTTTAACTGATGCACCATAGATTGTGGGTCCTGTTGGCAATTTTAGTGTATTGCTTTTTAATGTATTTTTAATTGTATTGTATTTTAATGTTTTAATTGCTTTTCATTGTTCATTTTAATTTTGAATTGTAAGCTGCCCAGATACCTTTAGATAGTGGGCGGCATATAATCTTAATTAATTAATTAATTAATTAATAAGGTTGCAATAAATTCAACATATTGAATTCACTCTCATCAAGCCCTATTATTCTAAGCTGTTCCAAAGTGACCAAGACTAGATTGCTCCATGTTGTGAATGTAGCCATACTCTTGGTCAAAGGGGACACCAAGGACTCCCTTTTGTCCTGGGGAAGTCTTGGGAGAGGGAGGAACCATTCAGATGACACCTCTGGATGGCAGCATTTGGGACTGAGAAGACAAAGCATCATTTCCAAGAACAAGGATGAGCGAGTCTCGCTTTATTTGTTATATCCCAGCAGCAAGCAATTGCTTTTAGTATACTTTGAGTCTCTTCCTTTTTTTCTACTCTGTTTCGCAACTATAATGGATGACGGTCCCCTCCTTTCATCCAGCTATTATGATCCGGCTGATTTCCAGTTCCAGTTCAGTGTGAAACCTACAATGCCTTTCTGGTGGACGGGAGTTAGAAGTGTTCTTAATCAAATGAACAGATGCGACTGTTTCAGCAGCTCCTTGGATAGAGGTGGTGTGGTGGGTTCAGAGCTTTTGACACAGAATGAAACAATGATGTTTCCAAGTTGTCTTCAACCTTAGCGTAGGCCCAGGAAGCCTGCATAAAGATGGATGGAGGAAACAGCATTCTACTGCAACCAGTTATTGGTCTACTTAAGCCTAGCCCACTCAGATGATGATGATGATGATGATGATGATGATGATGATGATGATCTTAGGACTGAACTTCCAATCTCTGGCTCCGCAACCAAATACCCAAACCACTGAGCTAGCCAGCACATCATACACAGTGGATCAAATTCTTATTTCTAGGAATGGAAAGCAGAGATGGTCCCAAACCCAAAAACGAACCAGAAGTTCATGGGAAAACTCTGGTCCATTGGTTCAGTTTAGTTTGGTTTCAAACATCCCCACCCACCCACCCAAACACACACACACACACACACACACACACACACACACACACACACACACACACACACACACACACACACAAAGCCCAAAAGTCTCAGCTGAGCCCACCAACCGACTGATTTGTTGTTTGTTGATGAACTGCCATTTTGCTGCTTTGGGCCCGTCACTAATGTCTGAATGGAAAGATGGCATGGTGTGTGCCAAACTCATTCAAGGGATGTTGCGGTGACCAGTGAGCTTCCCTGCTTGATTCGGAACGGTGGACTGATGACCACTGCCGTGGGACAAAACAATGGGATTTTAATGCAGCTCAGGTTGAGTGAGATGCATTGTATGGCTCGGCATGAAGTTAAGTGCCTGATGATCTCTTAACTTCCAGAAGTTGCCATGGGGATAGTGATGATTGTGGAGATTTTTCAGCTTTTCCCCAGCTTCTCTAAGATCAAGCACTAATGGAAAGTAAAAAGGAAACAATCGCTCTTTTTAAAGCCTCGTTTCCACATGGACTGAAAGTATCTTTTCTTGCTTAGAAACTTTTCCAGAAGTTTTTACCCATCATTGGATCCAATCAAGATGGCCCCCAGGAACTTTATAAATGGAACTTGGTGGCTCCTGGACATTTAAGGATGTATCACTCCATGTTTCAATTGTCAGGAATATATTCCTCAGTTTTCATACCCCTTGAGTCAGCTATATTTCACAGCTGTGGTGTCAACGCAAGGGTTTAATATGAACTGCAGAGGAAATATAGTTTTCCAATTAAATCACGGCTGTGAAATATCTGTCTCATTCACCTATTCCTCCATCCTTCCTCTTTTCTCAAGTTGCTAGAAGTGACACTCAAGCCAGTGATATTTTTCGCTTTGTGAGCTTTAGAGCTGGTTGTTGGGTTTTAGCAAAAGAAGGTCTTTCAGTTCAGCCGGCTTCAGGATTTTAGGAGCCAGGCTGGGCATGTAAATCCTTGCTCTTTTTTAATGCTTGCAGGCAAGGATAAGGAATAATTACATTCTTCCTGACTGCGAGAACTGCCTAATACTTCACACTCCTCTTAGTTCTGCCCTCATATTTGTGCATGTGTAAAAGATCTACAAGTCTTGTACCATATAAGGATGGAAATAAAGCACTCTTAAATGTCTGACGGGTTCTTTTTGTCTTTCTTAACTATCAGTGAGACACAATGAACTTGAGAAAACTGTGGGTGCAACAGCAACAATGATAGAAGCACAGCCCCAAATGGATGCAACATATATATATCCTAGAGGAGTGGTTCTCGACCTGTGGGTCCCCATATGTTCCTGGACTGCAACTCCCAGAAGTCTTCATCACTAGCTGAGCTGGCCAGGATTTTTGGGAGTTACAGTCCAGGAACATCTGGGGACCTACAGGTTGAGAACCACTGTCCTAGAGCACAATTCTCCTGCTCGGAGGTGAATGAGTTACTTAGGGGGCAAATGAAGTACTCAAACATCTTTGAAGCAACACAGGCTTGGAACAAAGTCCAAGGTATCTTTATTGGCCAAGACAGGAAATCCACAATATAGAGAAAACAGATCTGGCCTGAGGGAGTAGGATGTATTGTGGATGTCTCTTTGCATCCCACTATTCTTAAAGAAGACACTGGTAAGACAATTGCTGAAAATCCTCCTGGGATCTCATTCTATTGGATCACTACCAATTTGTCTCTAAGGTTCCACTCTTGGCCAGGATGCTGGTGTTCCTCAGCTCCAGGTGTTCTTGGATGAGACATGTTGACTAGATCCATTACAACTAGAGATGGGCATGACTCAGAAAAAAATTTTCGTTTTCGTTTTCGTTTTCGGCTAGGGTCCGTTTCGTTTTGTTTCCGTTTTCGTGAGCTAATTTTCAAAATTTTTCGTTTTCGTTTTGTTACGTAACGAAAACGAAAACCGAAAACAAAAACGAAAATTTTTTCGTTTCTCCCCATTTAGCTCCATTGAGTGCTTTTCCAGTAACGAAAAACGAAAACTGGCTCAAAATTAGTCGTTTCGTTTCCGTTTTCGGTCCATTTTTGAACCGTTTTTCGTTTTCGTTTCGTTACGTAACGAAAACGAAAAAACGAAAACGAAAATTGCGCTAAGTCGTGCCCATCTCTAATTACAACCCAGCTTCAGGTCTTATAATGGGATGAAGACTGATTTGATTGCTTTGGTGGATGACCTACGCTGGGAACTGGATGCAGGGAGTGGGCCCTGTTGCTTCTTGTGGACCTCTCAGAGCCTATTGACAATGGTATCCTTTTTCTTTGGGGGGGGCTGTGTTAGGGTGCCACTCATGCACTCCATAACTTATTTTAAAAAGAAATGAAGAATGGTGCAAAAATTGAAAACTTCCTCCCAGAACGACCCGCTGAATCCACTGCTGCTGACCAGCCAGTGATAGATTTAGATGTATGCAGGTTCTTGAGCAGATCTTTAAGACAAATCTCTAAAGGAAGGTGTAGAGGGGGGAAGTCCCCCTTGATGCTTCTTCCTGCCTGCTCCCACTTCTGGGAGGAAGTTTTCAATTTTTCTCTTTTGTTCTTGTTTTGTTTTATTTTATTTCATTTCTTGGTCCAATGCTTTTCCTCCTTTCTCTGAAGCAGAAGTGGAAGAAATTCATAGTAGTTGAGAGTATTTTGATCTTCAGTCTCAAATGTGCCAACATTTATTTATTTATTTATTTATTTATTTATTTATTTATTTATTTATTTATTATTTTGCCAAGGATGATAAAACATTTGAATGTTTGTCACATCCTTACACCAGAGCATCTTCTAGAGCAAAAACAATTGCTACAATCAAGGAAGAATTTTCTGCATCTGTTTCATGCTCTAAGTATTTAAACCACAGGAGGCTAGAGGTTGCTCTTATGTAGAGCCACTCTTAAGTAGAGGGACCACTGTATTTAAAAGATGGAAACAATTTTCACATGTTAGAGAGACCCAGACATGCTCAGGACAAGATCTGAAAATATTTTGTTGACTCAAAACTTGACAAGTTATGGGCCCCGCTGCCTCATTCAAAGAGATGGAATTGAGTAATATGCTGAAATTAAGCCCAATCAATAGTCAAACCAATCAACCAAACGACTTGCATTTAGCCAATGCAATCAGCCCATATGTTGCCCCTATGACAGCTGGAAGAGGATATTCAAACTTCTCATCCTGGCAAGGAGAATTTCAAATGTCTTATGAGGAATGGCTAAGGGAACTGGGAATGTTTAGCTTTTCAAAAAGTAGGCTGAGAGGGGATCTGATAGCTATGTTTAAAGATCTGAAAGGATGTCATATTGAAGAGGGAGCTGGTTTGTTTTCCATGGCTTCAGAGACTAGGATTCAGGGCAATGGTTTCAAACTACAGGGGAAAAGATTCTATTTGAACGTTAGGAAGAACTTCCTCCTGGTTAGAGCTGTTTGGCAGTGGAATATGCTGCCACAAAAGGTGGTGGAGTCTCCTTCTTTGGAGGTTTTTAAGCAGAGGCTGGATGGCCATCTGTCAGAAATACTGTATGGGGTTCCTGCATGGCAGGGGGTTGGACTGGATGGCCCTTGAGGTCTCTTCCAACTCTATGATTCTATGATTCCAACCTGTTGCGCTATCAAGTCGGTGACTCTGAACGGCAACTCAAGATCTCTCTCAAGAAGCTATGCTAAAAACTGAATTTTAACGTATGCTTTCTTGCTGAGCTGTGTTCCTTCCTCCAGCACGCTGTACATGTATTCATTGTTTCCGCCATGCATGTAAATTTCTTGGACTCTAATTTTTCTTCTACCGGGTGCTTCTGGCCTGGATGATTCCAACTGATCCTGCCATATTGATTTAATATTCAGGAAAACTAGAGAGTTATTAAGTGATAACCGTCAGTGTGTCTCACTCTCTGTCCCCCTCCATCCCGGCCTCATTGTGCTCTCTTCACATAAACCAGTGGAGCAAGATCAATTTACTCTCCGCTTGAATTGCTTCTTCTTGTGGGCACCTAAAGCATACGTTCCAGCACAACGCTTCCAAGAAACAAATTTATTTCCCCCGAAATGATGGCCTTTATTGGCAACATCTCGTTCTTTTAATTTTACAGCTGGTTTACCAGTTATTATCTCTGTTTTCATGGAGCATGAGGAGAGAGAAAAAATTATAGGTGGAGACGGTTTAAATGTGCTTGTGATATCGTTTGTGAATTAGGGACTGTCTCCGATTGACAGAAGGAGGAGGAAAAATGGCATTGTCAGTTGTCCCAGGAAGCTTCCCACAAACTCAGGAAGATAATATGCCCGGCATACATTGGAGAGTTCCTGTCATTCTTGTCACATATGCAAGACAGAACTCTGTGAAATATTCCTTTTTCTAGGTGACCTCACAGTTGGGCTGACAAATCACAGGAGAGAGTGGAGCCGTCTTCCCCTTTTTCCTCTTTCTTTCTTTCTTTTTGCCCATAATTAAGACTTCCCCCCTCCTAAATTGTTCTTCCTGCCTCATCTGCATTTGAAGGCACGTGCATTTCAAACGATCCCTCTTCTCCCCAGCTAGAGGCAGGATGGAAGCAACTAATCACACCGACGACAAGAACTACCATTCTATCTATTCTGCTGTTATTTAAGTTGCTTTATACATTTCTGTTCACACAAAGCATAGGTAAGATGGATTCATTTGGCCAACTGATTGGTTTTCTTTTTAAATAAAATGGCCATATCCCTAAATTGTTTCTATCCACATCACTCTGACCGTGGTCAAACCTGCAAACGGTCATACTGTTGGCAAACTATGCAGTAAAAGATAGCGTGCTAACCAGGAATAGAAGCAAATTCTGCTCCCGGCCGACCACGCCCCTCGAACAGCAGTTTCAGTGAAGTTTCCCAAACCACCACCAGAGGCAGTATTTAGAAACTTCACTATAAAATTCTTACTTGTTTGCTTCTGTTGCAACAGGACACTGAAAATATGCAGTAAATTCAGTTTCTCCCCTTTCTACCCGGCTTAAACGATGGAGTCTTGGAAACTGGAGCCGGAAAGTAGGACAAAATGCGTAGTACACAGGTTAGGACAGAACCAGAACCAGAATAGGAAGGTACAACACAGAGAAGAGGACACCAACGGCTCATTAAAAACCACGTGACTGCTCCCCCCCCAAAAAAAATGCAGGAAATTTAAATATGAAGGAAACCCAGGTATGACTGTGGTATATGGCATGTGTGAAAGTTGCTGTCAATTTACTTTACATGTTGTGTTTCAGTGCCATGGGTGCTGCATGGCCACTACATTCATTCCCACTTTTATTTTATTTTTTCAAATGCTAAGCAATGTACAGATATTCTTGACCCCAAGAGTTTACCACTCTTGAAATGCTTCCTTATTGTAATATTCATCTCCACTCATCCCTTTCCTCATCCATGTGAAGAAATACCCCACCTAGTGTCCTTTGAGAAAGAAAAGGCCGTAGAACCAAAGAACTGCCACCATGCCACTTCACTCTTGAACGACGGCACCTAAGAGGTGACTTCATTGAAGTTTATAAAATCATACACAGTATGGAAATAGTAGATCAGGAAAAGCTGTTTTCCGTAACCCACAACACTAGAACTAGGGTGTACATCATGAAACTTTTGGGTGCTAGATCTCAAACAAATAGGAAAAACTACTTTTTCACCCAGAGGATCACTGGTCTGTAGAACTCCCTGCTAGAAGAAGTGGTGACAGCTGTCAGCCTTGACATCCTTTCTTAAAGCTGTGAATATGAATTTTGTACTATTTAAAAAAATATCATAAGAAATGAAACAAAACAAAACAGGGGTGAGCACAAAATGAAATGAAATGAAAGTTTCTGTCCTTTGGCAAACTATGCTCAGAATTCTGGGAGTCATGGTCCAAAACATCTGGAGTGCTGAAGGTAAGCCACCACTGCACTATGGGGTGCCACTTATCACCTACCAACTAATGAATTCTACCCCTACCCACCATGGCATAAGGAATACTCGGTCTACCCCATGCCCCCTACATAGACCAAAATTTCAGACTCAAGGTCCCCTTGAATGTTCTGTAAGAATATATGAAGGCCCACATCTGACCAATCGAAACTCCCACTCTGGTAGAGCTCAGTCCACTCCACTCTGATATCAGGATGCTTAACTCAGACCCCAGGTCAGTGAGCACCATCTTCCCAAATTCGTTGTTTACTCCTCTTCAAGTGTGGTCAATGTGCCTAGGAATGCAGTCTGCCCTCCAGACTCGCCATGGCTGCATAACTGACCAAGCAATCCTCAACCTGGGGAAACTGTCCACCAATGGTTGCCCTTTGAATAAGACTTCTGCAGAACCAACATCGATTAAGGCAGTGACAAGGTTCAACTGGTTTATCCCACGACTAGAGATGGGCACGAAATGAGCGATTTTTCGTTTTCATTTTTGTTTTTCATTTTGTTACGTAACAAAACGAAAAATGAATTTTGACTCCAAAATGAAACGAAACGACCCAAAACATGAAAAACTTTGTCGACCGCTTCGTTTTCGTTGCAGCAAATACATTGAACTGTGCTAAATGGTAACGAAACAGCAATTTTTCGTTTTTGTTTTCGTTTTTGTTTCGTTACGTAACGAAACAAAAAAGATTTTTTTGCAAAAAAACTCACGAAAATGAAAATGAACCAAAACGGACCCCTAAACAACCAAACGACAAACGAAACACCATTTTTTGGAGTCGTGCCCATCTCTACCCACGACTCATTCCTGACGGTGCCTACCCCAAGAGAAGTAAAAACAAAAATCACTCAGAACTGGGTGGCATCATGAGCGACAAGCCGGACAATCCCTTACATCTGCTACACTTGGCGGTTCGTTGCCATTCAACTCTGAATGCATCTGCATTAGAGATGGGCACGAAACGAGCAATTTTTCATTTTCTTTTTCATTTTTTCATTTCGTTATGTAACGAAACAAAAAATGAATTTTGTCTCCAAAATGAAATGAAACGAACCGAAACACCAGAAATTTTGTCGTGCGTTTCATTTTTGTTGCAGCAAATGCATTGAACTGTAATGAATGCTAACGAAACAGCAATTTCTCATTTTTGTTTTCATTTTTGTTTTTTCATTTCGTTACGTAACGAAACAAAAATGATTTTTTGCAAAAATTCACGAAAAATGAAAACGAACCGAAACGGACCCCCTAAACGACAAACGACAAACGAAACACCATTTTTTTTTAATCGTGCCCATCTCTAATCTGCATCTCTAAACTAGATGCATGTGGCAGAAAATGCATCACCCTCAACCTTGTCTCTGGCCTTTCCAGGGTATCTGGTCATTGGCTTCCTTCTGAGTCAGTCAGGTTTTAAGCCAGCTGCAAATGGAAGGGTGTGAGAATGAATGATCTTCCTTCTGTCTACAATAATTTTGCTTCAAATAGCAATGGGGGGAAAACTGTGCAAACAAGAGATGCATCAACTTCCAAGTTGGTTGTGCATATATTTTGTTTGCACTCCAGAAACCAGGGAGAAAACCTGATGTCCCAGATAACTTTAATACAGATAGATCGGTAGCTGTGATAGATGACTATCTTCATATAGTAACACAAGTAAATGTATACATTCCTTTTATTTGTATTTATATATGTGTATTGGTCTAGGGTGTATATCTTCCTCTCCCTGCCTAATATCATTCCCATCCTCAAGATGGGGATTTTTGTCAGAGAGATTTATTCTGCAAATTAAATGAGCTATAGCCCCTTCCTTTTTTAATGTATACTTTATTCTGAAAGCCATTGCTATTTAAATTTGTTTCTCAAGACATGCAGTTCACTTTATTTTACTTTTACTGTGTCTGGACCATTCAAAACTGACACACATAAAAAATAGTGCTGCCACCCCTGAAATAGCAGCACTTTTGTATGTACAAAGCTATAAATAAACTCTGGCAGTAAAACTTCACTGCTTTTAAACTTTTCCCTCTCTGTCTCTGTCACTGTTAGAGGCCCCATTGGCTCTATCTTCCTGGGGTTCAAATATAATAAAATTTTTAGGCAGAAGCTTGTAACCCTTCCACAACTTTCTCTCGGAACAGTTATCATGGACATGGTTACATGTGGTCAACACACATGAGCTAAGAGCCTGACTTAAAGCATGGTGCTTATATACAATCCCATTGCTCTTAAAGCACTAGATGTTTATACCGGGTGTGGTGGCTCATTGGGCTAGTTTGCTGAAACTGTTGGCTGCAAAGTGGGCAGCTCAGCGGTTTGAATCCCGGGTGCCACGCAGTGAAGTGAGCTCCCACTGTTAACCCCAGCTCCTGCCAACCTAGCAGTTTGAAAGCATGTAAATGCAAGTCGATAAATAGGTGCTGCCATAAAAAGAGGGAAGGTAAGCAGTATTTCATGCACTTAAATGTATTTGGCCAGGCCTGCCACATGGCCACAGACTTGCATAATACTGGCTCTTTGGCTTGGAAATGGAGATGAGCACTGCCCCTAGAGTTGGAATAACTAGCATGTGAGTGTGGGGAGGAACCTTTACCTTTACCTTTAAGTGGTTTACAAGTAATTATGCGGGCTACATTGCCCCACCCCCCAGCAAGTTGAGTACTCATTTTATCAACCTCAGAAGGGTGGAAGGCTGAGTGAACCTTGAGCTGGCTTCCTGGGATTGAACCCCAGGTTGTGAACAGAGTTCTGGCTGCAGCCCAGCAGTTTAATCACAGGAAGGCAGTCCTGAATTTTGGAAACACTGCCAAAATAAATTGCTCTTATTTTACCTTCAGATGGTGTCATGGGATCATAGAATGATTCATTGAAAGGGGCCATCAAGCCCATCCTCCTAGTCAAGGGAGGAATGCAAATCCAATCAGATCAGACAGATGGTTCTCTTATTTGCTCTTGAATGTCTCCTTATAACCATTCTATCTTTGCCCAATGTTTTTGGGTGTGGGCACCCAGAGAGAGCAGGTGAAACACGTGCTATGAACTCTGAATGCAATCCAGTGGACACCTTAGCCCTCCATTCCGCCTGCAGTTGTGTACTGCATAGGGTCACTTAATACTCTAGTAGACTGCCCACTGATTTCAATAATAGCAGCTCAGTAGCCTGACTGGGGTTACGGACTGGAAGGTTAGTTTTGCAAGTCCTCTCTTCAGCCACCAGGTTGGAAGTATTGTACAGGAATACCTCAGATAAAGAATGCCTTTGATAACAAATGTGTCAGATAGTGAATGGAAGTTTTTTTTGGTATAGGGTTGCTTTGGGTAAAAGCAAAGCAAAGTGGTCTGCTTATATACTACCCCATACCACTTCAAGTAGTCTCTGGGCGGTTTACAGTTTTAATTACAGTATGCAGGCTACACATTGCCCCTCCCCAGCAAGCTGGGTACTCATTTTATGAACCTCGGAAGGATGGAAGTCTGAGTCAACCATGAGCCTGCTACCTGTGATTGAACCCCAGGTCGTGAGCACAGTTTAACCTGCAGTACATGCATTTAACCACTGCACCACGAAATGAAAGTTTCACAATGCCTTGCAAAAAAAAAAGTGTACCCAGGATGCATTGCACCCCCCCATAGTTTGTGGAGGTGTGGGAGAAGTTAGAACATTTTTTCATGGTGTTTTGGAGCCATTCTGGACATATATTGCTAAGGGATTTAGAGCTTTGGAATTTGGAAAGGTAGGGAGGTAGCTTTTATTAATCTTTGAACAGCTTTTCTTTGCATTTTTGGCAAAAACAGACTGGGTTCTCTTGCTGATTGTGTTTGTGTATAATTGCCTTTTTTCCCCATAGCATTTTTGGTGGGAACAGGAGGGGGTTGTCTTGCTGCTTTCTTTCCTCCATGTTTGGATTTCACTGGAGGGTGGGGTGTTCTGGATGTGTGTGTTCCAGCACTGTATGCCTTTAAAGTGTACTTTATAAAGAGGTCTGGAACCACCACCACTACCCCAGCTTTTTTGCCTTTTTTCAGACCTCCGGAACAGATTAATCAGTTTCCCATTCACCCGTGTTTTGGATAATGAATGTTTTGGGTAACGAGTTACCTCAGGAAACGAATTAAATTCATTATCAGAGGTACCACTGTATTTCTAATTAGGAAAACCAGTTCCAGATTCAAAACAGCTATGGATACAGGATACAAAACAGCAATACCAGAAAGTGAAAACTAGAGATGGGCACGAAACGAGCGATTTTTCGTTTTCGTTTTCATTGTTTCGTTTCCTTACATAACAAAGCGAAAAATGAATTTTGACTCCAAAATGAAATGAAACAACCCGAAACACGAAAAATTTTGTCAACCGCTTCATTTTCGTTACGGCAAATACATTGAATTGTGCTAAATGGTAACGAAATAGCAATTTTTTTGGTTTCGTTTTTAGATTTTTGTTTCATTTTGTAATGAAACGAAAACAAATTTTTCTTTCAAAAAACCTCACGAAAATGAACCGAAACGGACCCCTAAACGACCAAACGACAAACGAAACACCATTTTTTTGAGTTGTGCCCATCTCTAGTGAAAACCTAAGACATTATTCTACCAAAGCAGATAGGTTGGGGATTCTGGCTGGAACTCTCCATGAGTCTAACATCTGGCATAACTTCACAAGAGGGAAGGCTTCCTTGGATTTACCCTCCCAATGAAAGAAAAACAAAAGAAAAAAAATAAGAAAGTGTTCTGCTTATATACTTCCCTATATTATTGAAAGCACTTTCTGGGTAGTTTACGGTTTAATGCTTGCCTGTCCACCATGCAGGGTACTCAATTTATAGACCTTAGAAGAACGGAAGGCTGAGTCAGCCTTGAGATGATTATTCGGGATTGAACTGGGATCACGGGCAGAGTTTTGGCTACAGGACGGCAGTTTGACCAACGTGCCACAAGGGTGAACAAAGATGAGAGAAAGGAATCACTTTCCTAAGTTTCCTTTATTCGAGTCGGTGAGACTATTTTCTTAATAGCTCTTAATCTGCTTTGATCCCTCCGTAGAACAAAAGACATCTCGATACAAGAGTTTGACAAATAAAAGCTCCTCTGACCTGCTGTCTTAATCTGCATACCCTTGGGTGAGCAGTATGCCACCTCCTTAATTTACCAATGCAATCCCTTTAGTCCCTTTGATATATAAAAGAGACAAACAAAAGACCATGCCTGTGTGTAAAGCTCATTTTTGAAGTTTTCCTGATCTCGGATCTTTCTTTGAAATAACACAAAGGATGCAGAAAAGAGTCTTTGTGACAAAGTCATGATAAAGTGGCCACAATATATATCTGTCTTGCATAATCTGGCAAGTTAGCTCAATGTGTTGAGTATTTGACTATGGGGTCAGAGAAGGGGTGTAAAATCCCCCACTGTGTATCCCGGAAGAGCACATCTGCCTGGCCTTGGACAAGCTGCACCGTCCCAGGGTGTCCCCAGAACACGGGAATGGCAAAACTAGGGGACATCCACTCAAATTGAGGACTGGGAGAGTGAGAACCGTCAAAAGAACTTTTTTTCACCCAGCGTGTTGTTAGTCTGTGGAACTCCCTGCCACAGGGTGTGGTGATGGCATCTGGCCTGGATGCCTTCAAAAGGGGATTGGACAGATTCCAGGAGGAGAAGTCCATCACAGTTTACAAACCATGATGGAGATGTGTAATGTCCAGGCTTAAAACCAGGGCACTTCAAGGGCCAGATGCAGGGGAGTGCTATCAGGAGACACAGATCTAGTCTCGTGTGCTCCCAGAGGCATCTGGTGGGGCCACTGTGAGATACAGGAAGCTGGACTAGATGGGCTGTTGGCCTGATCCAGCATGGCTCTTCTTTTGTTAACCACTTCTGAGTATGGCCTACAGTACCTGGAGTATCCTGAAAAAGGTCACCACCAGCCAGGATTGACTTGGCTTGGCAAACATATTGTTCTTTGCATAAGCTTTTATACCCTGTTGTTCTTCAGATGCATGACACATTTTCTCCCATAGTATCATTCCACTCAGAGTAAATTACTTACTTACTTACTTACTTACTTACTTACTTACTTACTTACTTACTTACTTACTTACTTACTTACTTACTTACTTACTTACTGGTATTTGATTGTTATACCAGACCAGCTGGCCAAGGGTCACTTCCCTTTGGGAAACAAGTGGCATATAAAATTTTAAATAAATAAATAAATAAATATATGAATAAATTTGATACCCAGCTTGTCAAACCCATTTCATGTGAGTTTGACCTACTCAAGTGAAAGGCAGAGAAATGTAGAAAAATGCCCGCTTTCGGACCACAGATCCCATGTTAGTTATGTACCAAGGCTGCTTCTTTTGTGTTTCCTTTTTTCCTGAAGAAGAATGATGGGAAGGTTGTGGAGTGTAGGTTTAGGACACGGGGACCCTGAGATGGAATTGTATGTCAGAAGTGGTTTTAAACTTAACACATTACGCCCATAGTTCCATCTTTGTAGTGAAGTGCATTGCTCCCTATAAGGTCAGAGGCCTATTTTAAAATTCTTGTCCTGGCATTTAAAACCATATCTTCTTCCTGTTCTAATTATCTAGCAGAGCTGGTAGCATGGCATAGAGCAGTGCTCCCCAACCTTTTTATCACCTATAGCCGGGTCTTGCATTTCTATTTTGCCATGGCCACATGGCTCCCCTTTTTTATAAGAAAAGTCTGTGGAAAGAAGGCGGAGGGGGGGGGGACCAAAATAACCATGCCAGAGGGAATGTGTGAGGTGAAAAACCAAATAATAATGGAAAAGGGGAGGGGGTGGCTTTCATACTACTGAGGAGAGAGGGGCGGAACCCAAACCCCCTAATGATAATCCCTCAGAGAAATGGACCTACACACAAGCCAGGAGGGTGATTGAGGGGTGTGTGTGTGGGGGGAAGTAAAGTCGGGGAGGGGAAAAAAGGAGTGATGGCAACGTGAGGAAAGAAAGAAGCCTCCTCCAACACAGACCTGCCCTCGTCTGCCTCTGGGGCTGCCCAGAAATCGCCTCAGAGCCACACACTGAACGGCCCCCACACGCAGCGAAAAAGGGGCCACATGCGAAACAAGACGGGAGACCTTATTATTATTATTACCCCCCTCCCCACCAAGTCTATCCTGTCATGTCCGCCCCTCCTCCTCCTCCTCCTCCTCCTCCACGCGACAAACACGGATATAAACACACAAACACACACACACCTTTCTTTTGGACCGAGGGAGGTGTGGTGCAGTGTGCGCGTCAGTTTTCTTCACCTGGACTCTCGCAAGGAACGAGATGGAGAGAGGGAGAAGGTCAAAATGAGAGGGCGGGCGGGCGCGCGAGGCGACAGCTCCCCAGCTCGAAGGCAAAAGAACCCACGCCGTTGGGTTATGATTTATGCACGTGTGCTAATGCGCGCGCGGCGCTCGCGATCAACCCAACCCAACCCCCCTAACCCCTCCCACTCCACACAAACAAACAAGCGCTTCGGAGGCCGCCATGATGGAGATGGGCAACAGAAGGCATTTCCCCAAGGCCGGGCATGCTGAGACAAAAGGCGCTGGCGCTGGGCGCCATGACATCACCCCCCTCCCACAGCACCTTGGGCGGCCCGGTGCCGATTGATCCACGAACCGGCACCGGGCCGTGGACCGGGGGTTGGGGAACACTGGCATAGAGGACTCCTCTCTGCAGATTCTGTTTGTTCACCATCAGTCCCTTGGAATCATATGGCAAATTCCAGGCTTTTGGGAGTTGTCTCCCTTGGCTCCAAAGCTCCCCCCTGCACTTTTGTGTGCAACAAGGATTGGACAAATTTAGATCCAGTTTGAAAATCTATCTACTCAACTTGGAGTCATAGGTGTGGGTGCAGGGAACAGTCCACAACTGGTGTAATGCCTTTGAAACTTATAGCTGTTTTCTAGAAGTTGGTTAATTATTATTATTCACTGCTTATTTTGAGGAGTTGTGTGTTGATGTGCAGGCTTGCACGTGGGCACACGTGGGCATGAACACACACACACACACACACACACACACACACAAGATTGTGGTTGAACACACTGCATGTTTGTCCAGTACAGATTTTATTGGAATGAACTTTCATAAGGAGTGCAAATGAATGAATGGATGGATCGATGGAAGGATGGATGGATGGATGTTATTCTTATCATTACTGCTTAACTTAAAAGTGCCAGGCTCAGTCAATTGAAATGATAAAAAACATTGACCGGTATTATATGACAGACACACATTTTAGCCAAAAACCCAAGTATCTGTTAAATATTGGAGCAATAGGTATGCTGTGCCTAATATTGCCACTTTTTGTAGCCCTTAGTCACTTAGTGTCTTATTGCCGAGATCTTCAACCACTTGTAATACTGTGTGAAATTTCTTGACATTGTTCCCAAAGCCCCAATGGCCAGGTCTCTGTGTTTTGTTAGTTTTTCTGGCATCCCCTGGAATTGCTGCTGCTGCTGCTGCTGCTGCTGTTAATGCCCTCCTGAGACCATATGCCAACCAGCAGGTTTACAACCTTGCACAGCATACTTGTGCTATGTAAATTCCATTGCCCTGAGCCAAAGACCCTCATTATGGCTTTGCTGAAAGTTTAGTCCAAGATAGTTGCTTTTATTGTCAAAAAAGCAAATTTTCCAGGCACTGACTGACTGCATGTGAATGAGCATTATGGCTCCATAGTGCATAACTTGCTATTTCTCATCTAAATGCTCATATTTTAGAAGAACTCTGTGTTTGTTTGTTTGTTTGTTCTGCTTTCATCCCCCCCCCAAGCTACCAAAAACTAAAGAGAATGGTCTCTTTGCTGAAAAACCTGTGCACAATCATCTGTTGTGGAGTAAATGATAAGACACAGTTCTCCATAATGCATCAGGGCACCTTGGTAAGAGCGCCAACAGCTGGGTGATGATGCATGTCCAGCAGCTGCTGCCCCTTCTTCTACTGCCAACACAAAAGGATGTTTGAAACATCCCCACCT
>JAHTLZ010000148.1:416268-426828 GCA_023846285.1 Phrynocephalus versicolor
ATGTTTGAAACCAAACTAACCTGAACCAATGGACCAGAGTTTTCCCATGAACTTCTGGTTCGTTTTTGGGTTTGGGACCATCTCTGCTTTCCATTCCTAGAAATAAGAACTTGATCCACTGTGTATGATGTGCTGGCCAGCTCAGTGGTTTGGGTATTTGGTTGTGGGGACAAAGGTTGGAAGTTCAGTCCTAAGTTCATCATCATCATCATCATCATCATCATCATCATCATCATCATCATCATCATCATCATCATCATCATCATCATCATGACTAGGCTTTAGTAGACCAATAACTAGTTGCAGTAGAATGCTGTTTCCTCTGCCCATCGTTATGTTGTGTGTGTGTGTGTGTGTGTGTGTGTGTGTGTGTGTGTGTGAGAGAGAGAGAGAGAGAGAGAGAGAAATGTAATGGATTTTTGTGGTGTTATTACACATGGGCACTCATATACCCAAGTATATGAATATGAAGTATGCCACCATAGGTGCCAGTGAGGTGGATACTCACCCATAAACCCACCAGTTCACTTACTGGTAGCTCCACAGAGCACTTGCTAATCCTTGCCACAAATATGTGAATCCTGAAAGTAGACCAGTCCGTCTTTTCCACCACACAGTCAACCGCTCAACAGCCAAGCTGAGAGATTCTTCCTCCTGCCTCCTTATTATTGTTACTCATGTACAAAACATGATGATGGAAATGTGACAGTTTGCACATACTGGTGGAGGTGGTTTTGATTGAGCTCGTTTTACCATCAATATTCTCCTTATTTCCAATTAATTTTCCTTATTTACTCAATGTTCACTGCTGCTAATTAGAGATGGGGGCAAAATGGCAATTTGTTATGGTTCGTCAAGGTAGACGAACCATGAAGCACGAATCCACTACAAATGAACTGACAAAGTGACAAAAAAGAGTGCCCCCCACTCTAAAGCCACCCCCAAAACACCCACATCCCTTACTAAGCACCACATCACCTCCCTACTTTAGCAGAAACAACTCGGGTGTCCCAGCCACCATCGTCATCACGGCTGCCATTATTGAAAAGATGGCTGCTGGGTTTCTCAGAGTCCACGTGAGATACTGAGCTGCCTTCTTTTTTAAACTGGCAGCTGAAGTTTCATTGGGGGTAAAAATAAGCCATATTTTCAGGGAAGGCCAAGGTGGCTGTATTGAGAGAGAAGGGTTGGGGAGAGGGAGAAATGAAGAGATGAATAAAAAGAGTGAATATTTACCTGTTCATTTTTGTTGCTCTCTGGACTTGAACATGAAGGGGTGGATATAAACATATCAGCTATATTTGTCTGATAGTTTTGTCTGCCGCCCTTTCGCGGTTCATATACTGCGGTCCCTGTATATCGCGGGTCCACAATATATGAAAAAAAAAAAAAAAACCTGGTGTAAGGAGGGAAGGTCTTCCCAGGCCCTCCAGAGGCCACAAAAGTGCTTCCCTGCAAAACAGAAGTAACTTTTGGTAAAACAGAAGTGACCTCCAGATCACTAGAAAGCACTTTGGGGGCCTCTGGGGGGGGGACTGGAAAAACCCTTGCAGGCCCGTTTGGTGTAGCACCAGGCCTGGGGTAAGTACAAGACCCCCCAGAGAGCCCACCCAGTCTCGCCCTGACCCAGCATCTGCATATTGCGGATTTTCAATTATTGTGGGTTGGGTCAGGTCCCTAACCCCTGTGATAGGTGGGGGGTTACTGTGTCACAATTTATTTATTTTTATTTTGTTCCTATCTCTAATGGTAATATCATGGTAAAAATCTCATCATGCAGTTATACAAAAAGTGCTAGATTTAGGTACAGATTGTAGAAAGTTAAGAAACCTCTGTAGACATTATCTGTTGCACACGGAGTGACACAACTCAATATGCAAGAGGCAATACTTAGGAGCGGTCCTACCTTTACTGGAGCTTACCACTAAAATGCACAATAAAATAAATATTTGCTGATGATGAAATGGAATTTTAAAAGATCCTTAAATTTCTTCCTGTGCTATAAAAGTAAAGCAATGGGTGCGGGAAGTTTTCCCCCCAACAGATTTTAGAATGACTGTGTGTAAACCTGTTGAAATTTTAATTGCTGCCTTGCATGCTGCTTATGGTTTGAGTGAATGGGAGGGACTTTTCCGGGCTGATGCAACTGTCAATCTATCCAGCACTAGCCAATCATTCTGTCTCACTGCTGAAGTCAAAGAAAGCCCCACCTCTCTGCTGAGTTTTCCTTTGCTTCTCTTTCCTGGGTTGAAGGCAGTTGTTAGTTTACTGTTGTTCTGTTTACAACTACAAGTAACAAGACATTTTCATTCCTGGGAACCTGTAGGTATTTTCCCCTGTGGATCTCTGTACTTCAACAGAGTAGGAAAACAAACTTTACCAAAAATTCAAAATTCTGCAATGTTGCCCCTAGGAAGCAAAGCAAATAAATTTCATTTTGCTGGCACTAATCGGCTGGTTGGTTGTTCTAAAATATGCAAATATCTGATCTATGGTTTCAACCCTGACAATATCACCCAGCAAAGCAGCTGCCATCATAGATGAAGCAACAGCTTATATGTACAATTAGCACCACTTGCTCAAGCAAAAAACAAAAACAACCCGATCAATGGAAAACTTCTTAAAGGTCTCTGGGTGGCTTACAATTAAAATGAACGGTTAAAACATTTTAAAAATGCAATGGACAATTAAAAACAATAAAAACATTTAAACACAAAACACTAAGATTGCCATCAGGACCCACAATCTATGTTATGTCAATTAAAAACGTCAGAAACAGAAAGGTTTTTACCTGGCACCGAAATGTTATCAGTGTTCGTGCCAGGCGGATCTCACTTGGGAGGGCATTCCATAACCTGGGGGCAGCTGCCGAGAAGGCCCTAGACCAGTGATGGCAAACCTTTGGCACTCCAGATGTTTTGGACCGCAACTCCCACAGTCCTTCGTCATTGGCATTCTAGGCTCGGAATTCTGGGAGTTGCGGTCCAAAACATCTGGAGTGCCGAAGGTTCGCCACCACTGCCCTAGACCTACAAGCCATCCCGTTCACCTCCTTGAGGGATGGCTCTTTCAGGAGGGCTCCCCTGATGTTTAATTATTCTTCAGTTTACTAGACCCCAATCCATTAATGGCTTTGAAGATCAGTACCAGCAGGAACCTAGACAGTGAAGAGAACTGGCAGGGGGGGAAATAGATTCATCTGAAATATGGAGGCTGAGGAGAGTTCTCTGGACACCCAGAAAGATGAACAAGTGGGCCACAGATAAATCAAGCCTAAACTTTCCACGGAAGCAAAAATGACAAAATTGGATACTTTAAGCACCGTACGTGAAGGCAGAGACTTGCTGGTCAAGACAGTAAAGCAAAGAAAAGTTAAAGGAAGGAGGGGAAGAGGGAGATTAAATATGAAATGCTTTGATTCTGTCAAGGAAGCCACAGGTCCAAGCACTATATGACCTTGGTCCTAGCTACCTCAAAGATCGGATCTCACAGTATGAACCTACTTGGGTGTTAAGGTCATCAGGAGAAGCCCTACTGTCCATCCCGCCACCCTCACAGGTACGTCTCGTGGGAACCCATGAAAGGGCCTTCTCGACTGCTGCACCCAGACACTGGAACTCCCTCCCACGAGAAGCCAGGACTGCCTCATCTTTGTTGTACTTCCGGAAACAGGCAAAGACCTTTCTCTTCAGGCAAGCTTTCCCTGAATGATGGACTACCATGTGTATTTTATATGAATCTATAGGTTCACATAGACTTTGTGTTTATGACTACTTATAACTGTGTTGCTTTAATATAATGTTGTCTATTCATGCTGTAAGATGTCCTTCCATTCCTTTTTCTCAAATACTTGAACATGTTTTAATTGTACGGGATTGTGTATTATCCCTCATTACTGTAAGCCACCTTGGGTCCTTTTCCAAGGAGAAAGGTGGGGTAAAAATACTCTAAAATAAATAAATAAATAAGATTACGAAAGCTGAGCGGGCCTGTTAAAGGCAGGACATTTTGTGAGACACATGTTCACAGGGCTACCATGGCAGGACAGTATGTGACAACAACAACAACAACAACAACAACAACAACAAACAACCAGCAGGTTAAACTTATCCCAGAAATAAATGTGTCAACAGATAAAACCATGGCATGGCATCAGTAAATTGCCTTGTCTGTTTGATTTTTACGTCAGCCAAGGTTTATGAGCTTCATGTGAAGCTGTCCTGTGTAGTATGCTGGTCCACCTTTGGCCCTTAGGAAGGGAATCCCGGCTCCAAATGGCAGATAAGGAGACTTAACTGACCATGTTAAAGAATGATGACATTTCTAAAAGCAGCTGGAATTGCAGCAAGCAGGCCGACCATTTTTTTTTCCATTATAGAAAATACTGATTTTAGCTCCTGGGAGTGTTTGTGTGGGGAGTGGATCTACAAGCGAATTCTGATGATGAGGTTTGTAGTAGCCTGCTTGAGCTGTGTGTAATATTTTAAACAAGTATGAAATATTTAACATTTACTGCCACTGTGAGAAACAACGTAAGTAAATGAAGCCACAAGGCCACACTTCAGTTCAACCCATAAAACGATACTCTTTCCCATGCTCTGGGTAGCATGATAAATGATCCTGAGATGCAAAATACCAAATCGGATTGGCACAGCATGGAAGAAATGGGATATTTCTCAAAAATGCAAGGAGAACCAAGAACATTCGTGAGAATCCCCAGCCCATAACACCTCACAAATTCTGTGTGGGGTGTGTGGAAAGGGTATTGAATCTGTGTGATAAGTGTGACAGATGTTCTGCCCCTTTCACTGAGTCAAGGCTGGGGGTGGTGGAGTCTTTTCATCTAGACCAGTGGTTTTCAACCTGTGGGTCCCCAGATGTTCTTGGACTGCAACTCCCAGAAGCCTTTACCACTAGCTGAGCTGGCCAGGATTTCTGGGAGTTGCAGTCTAGGAACATCTGGGGACCCACAGGTTGAGAACCACTAATCTAGACCTTATTCAGGAGAGCTGAAGCCTTAGTTAGAGCCATCCTGTACTTTCTTGCAGCATTTATTTGTGATTGGTTGATTTTACATGATGTTTGTCTGGTGTACTGTGGGAAAGCACCCAGAGTATCTGGTTTGCTAGATGGACAGTACAGTCACCCCCTGCCATTTTGTGGTTCAGGTACTGCGGTCCCACGATATCGTGGGATCACAGTACCTGCGGGGGGGGGGGGCATAAGATGAAAAAGGGCCTGAATAGGTTCATTAGGGAGACAATAGTATTCATAGCTTTAAGGTGAACAATGGCCTAAGGTGCTGAAACCTATCAAGAATGGGTTGTTAGCTATAGGCATTGTTCATCTTATGAGCCTAATTCAGACCAGGGTGACAAGAGGTCAAAGCTGACTGACTCTAAGATGGAGGACTCACACTAGCTGTATTGAGACTGATGAAGCTGTTTGAATGAGCAGCGAAACGTTTCTATCTCTCTCTCTCTCTCTCCAAAAAACCAAAACAAAACAAAAAAGTCCAGTAGCCATGACTCAACTTCCAGATAAACTCACCTGGATGACTGAGAATCTTCACAGACATATTCCCCAGTATATATACAGCTGTTCTGGTGATAAAGCAGTAGGTTGTTTTGCTTTGGCAAAGCCAAGTATTTAGGTGCACTGTTCCTAACTAGAGATGGGCACAAAACGAAGAACAAAATGCTGTTATGTCATTTTGTTAGGTAACACCATTTCTCCCCTCTAGAATGAAACACTTTGTCCTAGAGCAGTGGTTCTCAAACTTCCTAATGCCATGAGACCTTTTAATACAGTTCCTCCTGTGGTGGTGACCCCTTGCCCTGCTTGGAGGAGGCCACAACCCCCCTTTGGCAGGCCACTGCCACAGGTGCCATAGAAAACTTCCCTCTTGCAGGCACCCTCAGCCAACTGCAGCCTCTGGTGCCATTGACGGACATTCCCTCCTACCTATCAAGCTGTAACTCATTCTTCCTCCCTTCCTCCCCCTCCTCCTCCTCCAGACCGAAGCCATTTGTGCCTTTTTCGTCACTGGTTCATGGCGACTCCTGTGAAATGCTCGTTCAACCCCCAAAGGGGTCCCGACCCCCAGATTGGGAACTGCTGTCCTAGAGGAATCAATGGCAGGGAAGCTCGAACTCTTCATTGAAAGCCCCACAAATTTGGAAAAGTTTGGGGGTCAAGGATCTGAGTTATGAAGCTCCAAAGGGGTGCCCCTAGGGAAAAAAATCTTTCTTTGGAAGCGAAGCCACAGGCAAACCGCACAGTTTGGCTTCCGATTCCAATAGAAAGATTTTTTTCCTGAGGCACCCCCTTTTGGAGCTCCCTGACCCCTAAACCTTTCCAAATTTCAGGGGGTTACCTAGAATTGCTTGAGGAAGCTCCCCTGCCATTCTGGTCCTTTAGGACACAGGGGAGCATAGTGTTTCATTTCATTTTGTAACAAAACTACTTTAAAAATCCATTACAAATGAAATGAAACAAAACAAAAGTACTACAGAAATGAAATGCTCTTTTTCCATTTCATGCCCATCTCTATTCCTAACCTATTGTGCCTGTTTAAAATGGGATTTTCCAAAATGCGTCAGTGGGGCACGTTGTCTCTACTGCTGATCTCTGCCCTTTTGCCGTTCTTGTTGTTTTGACTTTTATGCTGCCCCATATAGCTTGGGAGCACTCTCTGAGCAGTTCACAACATCATTATTCAAGGAACACTTTGCCCTCCAGCACATTGTCTACTCATTACACATACTACGTACACACAGACATTCGATGTCGACCACATCTCCAGCAAGCACAGCATAGATGCACTTCAGACAAGGGAATATAAATAACAAGGGCCATCTAAATGGGGCACAATGCATTTTCAAATCCATCATTTGACGGGTTTGTTGCACATTTCATTTTTCAGCAGGTGTATCTGATGCAATGGATGCCAGTCCACCCAAGTATATGCTGATTGGAACTTGCAAGTTTTATTGGAGCCCTTTGGTATTTATTTCTAGGGGGAGTCTGGAAGTTGAGTGGTGGAAAATTTTCTTGTGAGAGTCGATCTCACAAGAGAAAGAAGCCCACTTGCCATGACTCAACTTCCAGAGAACCTCACATGGATGACTGAGAATCTTCGCAGACATATTTCTAGGAGGAGGATTTCTATGATTTTATCCAGTCCCATCTGCTTACGGGATTGTTTAATGGGCATTCCAGCAAGGTATGCACAGTACATTGTTCACCCAATCAATAGCCCAGGTACCACTGAACATTTTTGCACACATGTCAAGTTGTAAGCTACCCATGGACATGCCACCAAATGGGGGGAAATAATTCAAAAGCATGATGCACAAATAAGTGACTCTGATTAATACTTGGCAGTCTCCTTAGTGTAGGCACGTCCAAATCGGCCCTCCTGATGTTTTGGACCACAACTCCCAGAATTCTAAGCTTAGATTGCCAAAGGCAAAGTACTGTGGGAGTTGTGGTCCAAAACATCTAGAGGGCCAAAGTTTGGACATGCCTGGCTTAGTGCATGGCCAGGAGCTCATTTGGGAAATCTATCTGAGCCACTCTGAAATCCACAATAGAAGAAACACTGGATATAAATTTAATAATGTATAAACTGTCTGAAATACTGTGATGGGGGTTCCTGCATGGCAGGGGGCTGGACTGGATGGCCCTTGAGGTCTCTTCCAACTCTATGATTCTGTGATTCTTCCCACCCTCCTGCCAATGCCTCAAAATGTATTATTATAGTGTCTCTCCCCCCCCCCCCAACCCCCTGAAGCATCACCTCTTAAGTTCCTGGAGTCAGCAAAGCCAGCCTGATTATTTGGTTCCAATTATGAAATGCCTCCTCCATGCTGAACATGTGCCTCTGAACTGTACCTTTTTCAGGCTCTGTCCCGGTTGCTACCTTTCCTCCCAGCCAGACCTGTTCAAAGGAACCTTCTGAAACTGGCCACTTGTCAGAGTGATGCGAATGCGTTTTGACATCAGCAGGACATAGAGACTAGGGTCACTTCCCTTGGCTTTTCCAATTACACAGCTTGCTTCGAGGAGCTGAATCAACCATGAATGTCATTCTGCTCATGCCGGCTCGGAGGGCACTTTCCGCCCGGCCCTTGGCATTTAACCATGTTGAATTATGAATGTGCTACCAATCACTCTGTTTGCCTTGGAGCCGGGAAGGATGAATCACACAGACCGCTTTTGGAATTAGATTTTGAAGTCGGACCATGGGCTTTATTCTTTTATTTTAAATTTTATTCTATTTCATTTTAAAAGCAGAAGTTGATTCAGAAAGTCCCAGTTATCTCAAGATCGTCCGGATAATAGGAAATAACATTTGCTCATTGAAGCATCCTAAAATAATACTCTGCTCGGCTATCTTGGCATGCTGTGTGTTTTATCTAATATTAAACAAAAGTTGGATAGGAAGCCAAGCCAAGGTTTGTATAATCAAAATGGCAGGCGCGTCACTATCTCCCTTCTCCGCTTAGTATGAAAGTGAAACTTGTGATCAACCATTCTGCAAGAGATGAACCTTTAGAGATGCTTCGGGGTTGGGAGTGGGGGGAGAAGCCAGGTAGAAAGAGAAGAGATTAATTTTATCACTGCTGTACTACAGCAACTGGGTTTCTAGTTTATGGATGATGTCTTTGGCCAGATTGCCAATAGAATTCAGGCTCTGCTTTACCCTGCGTATGAAAACAATACGGAACGTTCACAGCTGCACTGACGCATTCATGAGTTCTAATACTGGTATGTTGTTACTCAGTTCCCACTCCACCAAAGAGTACTATGATATCCTACTGCTATATTTATAGATTCATAAAATCACAGAATATTAGAAGGGGCCTCTAAGGCCATCAAGTCCAACCCAGCTCAAGGCAGGAATTCAAATCAAAGCAGATCTGTCAGATGGATGTCCCATATTCCTAGAATCATAGAATCATCATGAATGCTGACTAACACCTATTATCCTGCATAGGACAAGTTTTCTCAACTTTAAGAACCCCATTCTCACTCACTTTATAACCCAGAGCACAGAGATAACTCCTAGTTCCCTGAGCTCCTTGCCCTCTGAAGATGCCAGCCACAGAGTCTGGCGAAACGTCAGGAAGAAAAACGTGCAGAACACATCTGAACAGCCCCAAAATCTCACAGCAACTATCAGACTCTGGCAGTGAAAGCCTTCGAGAATACAATCATCATAGGGTTTGGAAGGGACCTTGGGTGTCTTCTAGTCCAATCTCCCACCCAAGGCAGGAGACCTTGTGCCATCCCGGGCACATGGCTGTCCAATCTTTTCTTGAAAACCTCCAGCAATGGGGCACCCACCACATCGAGAGGCAAGCTGTTCCACTGTTTAATGGCTCTCGCCATCAGGAAATATCTCCTCATTTCCAGGTTGGCTCTCCCTCTGATAAGTTTCCACCCATTGGTTCTTGCCATACTCTCAGGTGTAACTGAGAATAAATCAATGCCCTCTTCCCTGTGGGAACCCTTCAAGTATTGGAAAATTTTTGTCATATCATATATTCCTTTGAATGCCTCAACCACAAGTTGTAAAAGTTTGCCACTGTAAGGACCTAGATACCTGAAGGACCGCCTCCTTCCATCCAGCAATTAAGATCTAGTCAGGGAGCCCTCCTGAAAGAGCCATCCCTCAAGGAGGTGAAAGGGATGGCTTGCAGGAATAGGGCCTTTTCAACAACTGCCCCCAGACTATGGAATGCCCTCCCAAATGAGACTCACCTGGCGCCGACGTTGCTAACATTTCGGCACCAGGTAAAAACCTTCCTGTTCCAAAAGTTTTTTAACTAATGACTGTGGGTCCTGATGGCAATTTTAGTGGTGTTTTTAATGTATCGTATTTATTGCATTTACATGTTTTTATTATTCTAATTTTATTGTATTTTGATGTTTTAATTGTCCATTTTGATTGTGAGCCGCCCAGAGAACTTTGGGTAGTGGGCGGCATACAAGCTATATAAATAAATAAATAAATAAATAAAATAAGATGTAGAAAGCTGGACTGGATGGGCCTTTGGCCTGATCCAGCATGGCTCTTCTTATGTTCTTATGTTCTTAGCCCCTGACCCATATTAAGAATGAAAAGTGGTAGAGCAAATAAATAAAGACCACAAAATCATAAAACTCATACAATGAAGCAACGTGAAATGTTTTAGTCATCTAACGATAAATGGAAATTACCTATTTTCACAGCTGATCATTCCAGATAACATATAGGCAAAAATAAGTAACAGAAAGAGGAGAAGGTGTCAGCTAAAGAAGTTGTGACTTTGTATGGCCAGAATGTTCATGAATTTTTCCTCCTTCTTGTTTGAATACACCAGTGTATTGCCTGATGAGTGAAATGCTTTAAGCAAATAGGAATTTTGTTCCCAGACTCTGGAATTCCCTCCCACGGGAAGCTAGGTTGGCACCATGTTTAATTGTTTAATTCTTTTTTAATATCCACATGCTTACTGTTTATTGATTGTAAATATTGTGTTGTTGACTCTCTAAACAGACATGGGTCCTTTT
>JAHTLZ010000148.1:426868-452960 GCA_023846285.1 Phrynocephalus versicolor
GTAACGGAAACGGAAACGGAAATACCGCTAAGTCGTGCCCATCTCTACTAGCTGTATTCAGACTGATGAAGCTGTTTGGATGAGCAGCGAAATGTTTTTATCTTTCAAAAAAGAAGTCCAGTAGCCATAACTCAACTTCCAAATAATAATAATAATAATAATAAAAACTAGGATTCAAGGAATTTATGTCAATAGCAATAGGACTGCCCCTGATGTCTTTCTGGAAACAGGAAAAAACCTTTCTCTTCAGGCAAGCTTTCCCTGAATGATGGACTACCTATTATGTGTCTTTCAAATCAATCTATAGGATCACATTGACTTTGTCTTTATAACCACTTATAACCTTGTGTGATTACATTGACGCTATGTTTTCAATGTTAGTTTCCATCACTCATAATTTTACATTGAATTTTTGTTCTCTTGTAACTTTAATGTAATGTTGTCTTTTAATGCAGTAGGATGTGCCTCAATTCCCTGTTCACAATACTTGAACATGTCTTAATTGTGCTTAACTGTATATTATCCCTCATTACTGTAAGCTGCTTTGGGTCCTTTTCCAAGGAAAAAGTGGGGTAAAAATATTCTAAAATAAAATAAATTTATGCCCTTGACATTGCAATTGCAGGGGACACCCGAGCTGGAGCTAAAGCACTGGAAAAGCTAAGAAAATACAGAGACTCTGGCAATCTGAAGACCTTGCTTGTGGGTGAAACATACTTTTGTGGTCCTCATAGTTGTCGGGGCTTTGGGAACAATGTCAAGATATTTCACACAATATAACAGTGAGTTGCAGACCTCAGAAATAACACCATTAGAGCTACAAAAATTTGAATATTGGGGAACATCATACACAATGTGTCAATATTTAACAGTAACTTAGGTCTTTAGTTAAAACTTATATCAGTAATAAATTACCAGACAATGTTTTTATAGATTTGACTGATTGAGCCTGGTATCTTTGAATCGTCGTCATCCTTGTCATCATCATAATCATGATCACCATAGACCTGCTACTTATTATTTGTCATTCCTTGATTTTTGGATTATTACTCTTATGCTTTTGATAGTATGTTAACCATGGTTATGTCCATGCATTGTTATGTATATATATACATATTATTTCTCTTTGTTGTACCCCACCCAGAGTGGCCTTCAGTTTAGTGTTTGTTTGTTTTTCAGTATATAAATCAAATGAACGAACGAATGATCACCAAACTTTCCCCTGATAATGCAGAGTGATCTAGAAAATTTTAAGGGAAGCAAGATAGGTTTTACAAAGGACAAAGCCCCAGATAAATTTGAAATCTTAAAAGCCCTGGTCAAAAATATGTGAAAGAAATTTTGGAAGCATATCTACAAATTCCAGGGTGTTCTACCTCTTTTTGTTCTCCAGCCAACATCACCCCTGTGTTCTTTACAGAATCTCCACCACCATTTGCTTACCTTTTTAAAATGATGGCGGAGGAGGAGGTGGTGGTGATGATGATGATTTTTTTACAATGCATGCATTGTTGGTGACAAGAGCGGGTTAAAAAATATACAGTGCACATGCACTGAACTCCTGATGTAGGGGGAAAGCCCTCCGCATCACCACCAGTGAAAAACGCAATCTGGTTTATCTATGGATAAATTTGACATGTTATCAAGTACATAAAAGGATCCCAAGAAAGATAAGGGGAAAAGGAGGAAATGGAAAAGGAAGAGTAGCATCCACATTCTGTACACATCCTGTGACAAATGCCGAAAATGACCAAAAGTGGGAGGTGTTTTTCAAAGTCCATGAAATCTGGATCCCATTGGTTGGGCGTGATGTCTAATCATGGCCACTGTGTTTCCAATCAACACCTAAGATCGGGAAAGAGTCACTTGCCTTCCACATGGAATTCATACTATATTTGTTTGCAGAAAACCAAGCAGCTGTGGTGTCTCTTCCTACCATGTGTTGTGTTGTGTGTTTCAAGCCCCCCCCCCCATTAGTGCAATGAAATCAATCGGCTTCCGTAAGAGTCACTTTTGCCTGGAAACCTCCATTCAGATTTCACACACACACACACACACACACACACACACACACACACACACACACCCCTTCCTTGGCAACACATATGTGTATGAAATACAGAGCAACACTGAGTTTTTCTTTTTCTTTTTCCAGTATTTGGCTATACAATACAGCACTATGAATATGAAATGGTGCTGTCATTTCCAGGACTGTGTCATTTACTTCCTCTTCATCTTTAAATTATATCTTTATAACCTTCCTTGGAGGTTTTTAAGCAAAAGCTGGATGGCCATCTGTCAGGAGTCCTGTGATGGGGGTTCCTGCATGGCAGGGGGTTGGACTAGATGCCCCTTGAGGTCTCTTCCAGCTCCATGATTCTATGATTCTATGATTAGCTCAAGCTGAGCTGGGATGGCCTTGTGTCTGAAAGAAATGACAGAATGTTCCAAATTTTGAGCAAAAAAATATATGTTCTGTACTAGAAAAAAAAAGAGATGGAGCAGAGTCACTCCTTTGGTACACCTTGTTCTTTTTCAGATACAACAATGATGAAAAAAAGTGAAGTGCCACTTAATTGAATGTGTGGCAAAGAGTATGGGAAAATGAGGAAAAAAGCAAGGCAGGCTGTAAGTATAAACATTTCAGAGTTGCATGAAGTATCTCAGTCATGGAGCTGCAAAAAGGCATAGAATAAATGCTGGTAATATGAAAGGTGGGGGTGAGAAGATAGCTTAAAAGACCAAAGAGACTTATGTCACCCTGGTTAAACTGCAAAACTGCACTCAAGGCTGTGCTCGAAACCTGTGTTCATTCATGACTGGCTCAGGTAGCTGGCTCAATGTTCCTCTAAGTCTGGTAAACTGACTACCCAACTCACTAGGGTAGACTGCTTTAAGCACTACAGGGTGGTATATACAATTGTTTAGGGTTGAGTTTAGATTGTTTTTGTTTAATAAATGGAGAAAGAGAAGTTGAAGTGGGGAGAGAGAGAGAGAGAGAGAGAGAGAGAGAGAGAGAGCATGTCTCCAGGAGATTAGAATCAAATGTTCCACACTTTGGGAAAACTCCAAGAAGAGCTTAGTACCTAAAATATTGTCATTCTCTAAAAGCACCACAGAAATAACTGGATTGAAGTCAGTCATGGTAAATAGACATCGAGCTGATTTCAGCAAGTCTGTTCCATGTATTGCTAAGGCTCAGGCAAAACATTGCTCCCCTCCCGACCTGGAATAAAGACACAACACAAGTTTGTATGGATTAAACAGGGACACAATTTTATTTATAAAATCTGTTATTAAACGTAGACTATTAAAGCAAGGGGACCTGGACATAACACAAGCAGGTAAGTGTCTGGATGGAATCACTTGAATCTAGTCTAATCAGATTCATTAATAAATTATGTGAGTGCTGTCCACCTGCTCAGCAGCCCCCTACCCCTAAAGTTGTAGTCAAAGGCAGCCCTCCATTCTGATTATAATCCTTTAAACTGCTAACTTTCTAAACCTACCATTCTATTCTATTTTATAATAAGGTTGGATCATTTTAAAGCCTTTTACCAAGGGACTTTTAATCTGTTACCTCTTGCACTAACCAGCCATTGTGGCTGGAATATAACTACCACTCACACCATAAAGCAAAAATGGGACGGGTGAAAATGCACTGCTGATCCTGGCCAATCCGATTGACTGCTAAAAATCCCCATCCGGGCCAACAAGGTGACAAACTAATCTCATTCTTGCTTAAAATTAAGGTTGGGTGGGAGGGGATCAAAATTGAAAGGGAGGTACCGGGTAGACAGTCTTAAATATCCTGGGCAGTCCCTGTGGTCCGGCGCAACGCTGAGCTTTCGCACCAAAAGCACGGACATGAAATTCCTAATGGGGGGCAAAAGACAGTGTGACTTTTTCATGCCAAAAGCCTGGGATCAATCAAGTTCCCCAGGGAATCTCCACAGCACTTCTCTTTGTGCTGCAAGTCCGGCCAGGGAGGCCAATTAGCCTTGTCCTGGAAGCATTTCCGGTCCGGAGCATCCATGAAAAGAAACAGCTATTCCTTCTCCTTCTATCTAGGTTATGGCTACTCCAATGGACTGGAAGCAGGTCCTTCAAATAGCTTTGACTCGAGATGCTGGTGATTTGAACTTAAACGTTCAAAAGTCCATCCAGCGGTACTTCCAGTGAAATATGTCCCTCTTCTATCAGCATCCAATACAGGAATTTGCCATTTCGCCAGAGAACCACTAAGAATTGCAATTGGCATAGCATTGCTCAGAAGACATCATGGTAGGATACTAGAACATTCCTTACTCTTTGTGACTATATGGGGAAAGTTTATTGAGGACCATTTGACCTCCCTTCCCTGGACATCTGCTCTGGAGCACAGTCTTAAACACGTACTTTCAAGTCAATACGTGATACGTAGCATTATTTGCTACTCAACAGCTATGTGGGGAGGAAATTAATGTCTAAGAAATGGGGAAGACATCATTAGGTTTTCAGGATCAAAGAGGTATGGCTCTGAATCAAGAGGCCTCAGAAGTGGACTCAGATCTCCTGTTTAGAAATGAAGCACTAACTGCGTACTTTAAATTCAGTGCAGTACCTACAAGAAAGCCAAAATAAATCTGGAATCACTATAGCAGAATAAAGGGGGAAGTTATGCTGATATTGTACACCCTGATGAGTGAAACTGAACGTAGGGAGCACACTGATCTTTAGATCAACATATTAATGATTTATATAGCTTTTAATTTACAACACAGACATATCAAAAATAATCAGGTGGAAGCAGGCATTAAAAATTCACTGCATGGGTAATAAAATGATTAGGCATTCCAGGGACTCTTGATTTGTATTTCATTAAGGAATCATTTTAATTTACTTTTTAACAGTGTATATACAGAGATTTAAGAACTCTCAGAAGACTATTATGCAAAATGTTTGCTTTTTAATGTTCAGTTTGTTTTGGGATTTATTTGAGGACAATCCCACCCCACCTTGGTTATTTCTCTTTATTTCAAATTAATGATGACAGTGGACAGGTAGCAGGCAAAGTGGTTTGTTTGTTTCGGTGGTTCCGGACCCCATCCCCAGAAATTTGAATCTGAGAAAATACTGTCAGTTCACAGTTTGCTAACAATCTACCTCAGCGAAAGGGGTTGCAATAAGGTTTGGGTTAGGGTCAAGGTTAGGGTTAGGGTTATAAATATGACCTACTTTAATTCATCTCAAATTATTTGCCTTACATATCGCAATGGACTACATCAGAGGTGGTTTCTAGCCTATGTCCATTTTAATTTGTCTCCAGATATCTAAAATATCAGAGAAAATGAAGCATCTTGGCTTTATTGAGGGTGAATGAACCATTGTGTCATCAGATGCTGGTAAAGGACCCATTTCTTCCTTCTTCCTGCCCTACCTCCATCCCAGGAGCCAATCAATTTATTTTGTGGCTCAGTTATTTCATTTTCCATTAGAATGATGAATGTGAGTTCCTTATTTTGCATTTGACTGTGGCCTTCAAGCATTCCAATGAAGGGTCACTCTCCCATGCATTTTCACAGAGAGAATAATAGAATCATAGAATCATAGAGTTGGAAGAGACCTCAAGCGCCGTGCAGTCCAACCCCCTGCCATGCAGGAACCCCATACAGTATTTCCGACAGATGGCCATCCAGCCTCTGCTTAAAAACTCCAAAGAAGGGGACTCCATCACCCAAAGGGGAGATGTGTTGATCAAGATACTTTTCATGGGATTTCCTAAATTTTATCCATATTGTATTTCCTTCCAGTGGCTATGGTGTCAAGAGCATTTTGTGGTTCATGCTGGTAATGGTGCTCCTAAAAATAAAAAATAAAAAAATGAAACAAACCAAATCAAATCCTAAAAAGAACTGAACCAAAATGAATGGCCATTTTTTCGGTTTGTGCCCATCTCTAAATGCTATACATTAAATGCTCTCTGTCTCCCTCTAAGGGCCAGTTGTGATAATGACATCATAGAAATAGATTTTGCTAGCAGACACTATACATAGCATGGTATCTGTCTCCCACTAGTGCCCAGTTCTGGTAACTTCATAGTTGAGAGAGAGAGAGAGAGAAAGAGAGAGAGAGAGAGGCTTCTTTTAATATTTTTAATAATTTCACACTACAGATAACTGAATCAGTGGCTACATCTCTCACAACAGTGATGTAAGGGTAACATATTATTGGTTTGATTTGATTTCTGTACCGCGACCATCTAGCAGAAAGGTACTCTGGGTGAACTTTAATTGTGAGCTTTATATTTACAGTTAATTGTGAACTTTATATTTACAATTATATTTACAGTTATATTTATTATCCCCCTTGGAAGATTTCTCAACACTTGATATGTTTCAAGCCAGATAAAAGTTATGGAACTTGCAGGGTTCATGTTCATCTTGTCTTTGACATGAACACTCCTAAGTCCATACATTTCATTGCCAAACTTGAGGTTTGATTGACGTCACCAGAGTCTCTATAGGAACATCCTCAGATGTTGTTTTAGCATTTTCAAAATAATCCGGGAGGATTAAAGTGTTTGTGTTTTGTTTTGTTTTTCACCAGGTATAGTCAATGTTTACCAAGCGGAGCAGAAGATGTCGAGTTACATAAACTTCTTATATGTACGTTACTTAATCCTACGCATGTTCACTCATAAGTAAATCCCACTGTGTTGAATGGGTTTTATTCCCAGCTAAGTGTGCATAAAATCTTGTGCACAAAGTTTGCATTGAGGGCTTTGATTTATTTCTTTAATGCATAAGCTCCTTTGCTTTAAAAGCTCCATGAGGGGAAAATTATCATGAGGCAGGAACAAGCATCAACACTTGTTCCTGCCTCAGAGTTTAGTCCTGTGGATATTTTCAAACATGCAGTTTTTTCAGATTCAGGTCAATCTTCATAACAGGAGAGCCAAATAGAGATTGGTATTTAATTTTGGAAGGTGACTGGTTCCAAAACTAAGCACACCAGCACATCTGGCACATGGAACAAAGTCCCACCCTCCAGAACAAAATCAACCACTGTCTTACCTTGCTTTAAGACACTGGGCAAAAATCCTACCAGGAAGCAATCTCCAATGCATCATCTTTCCCTCTCCCTGATGCTGACCAATCAGGAGCTGTGCAAGGACATGCATCATCCCGCCTCCCTGTCTGATTGGCCAGCACCAGGGAGAGGGAAAGATGACACATCTTATGCTGCTTCCTGGTTGGAGTTTGGCCCCATGAAAAGTAAAGCAAGGTAAGACAGTGGTCAATTTTGTTCCAGAGGGTGGGGCTGCATTTTGATTGACAGCTGTGCTGGCGTGTTTCGTTTCAGAACCAGTCCCCTTCCAAAATGAAATGTCCATCTCTAGAGCCAACTTTTGAAAAGAGGCCTCACAAGCCAATTGTTCACCATTCTGCGAACCTATTTTGCCTTCCTGGAATCTATTGTCAATCAGTTGCATGGTCACCCTGTGAAACTGACTGACAACAAATTCAGAAAGCATCACCAGCAAAGACAGCAGTGATGCAGGTGAAGGTGGCAGAAGTGGCTGGGAGGATGCAGAAATGCCAACCCAAAAGTCATAGAACCCAAGAATGGCCATCATGCCCAACCCTCACCCCCCCCCCCCAACTTATGCAGGAATCCACTGAGCAGGAATCCCCCTGTTCAATACAGTAGGGCTCGAGTATCTGGAAGCCTGATTTAGGCTGAACATTAGGGGAAAAACTTCTTAACTGCTAGAGTAGTACAAAAAATGGACCTCGGGAGGTGATGACCCCTCTAGTGCTGGAGACCTTCAAGAGAAATTAGACAACCTTTGTCAGACCTGCATTGATTTGGATTCCTGCTTTGAGTGCAGGGTTGGATCTGTTAGCCTCAGAGCCCCCTTCCAACGTCACTATTCTATGATTCTCTCTATCAATATCCATTCCAGCCAGAGGTGGGAATCATTTCTTGACCTGCACTAGAGATGGGCACGAATAATGTTCCATTATTCATTATTTGTTTCATTACATAACGAAATGAATAACGAAAATTGTGATGAAATTGGAACGAACCAAACAGAACCACAAAAATTAGGTTCGTTACATTTTGTTTTTGTTAATGGTGACGCGCAATGAAATGAGGTGTTTTTTAAATGTTAAAAAAATATATCCTGAATATCTGTAAAAACCCAGCAATAATTATTTATTCTGCCTAATAATACCTACCAGGGGGGTTGGGGTCCTTAAAACGTGCATTTATGTCTTTTCTGTGATTGCTGTATTTTTTTTTTCCTTTAAGGGGAGTTAGGGGACATCGACCCAAAATGGCTCCCAGATGCCTAATAATGATTTCTTGGGTATTAAAATGCCCTGGACATCCGTAAAAACGCCAGTGATAATTACCTACCAGGGGGTTGCGTCCTTAAAACGTTTGTTTTTGTCTTTCTCCCATCACGATGCATTTTTTTCTTTTCCCTTTAAGGATGACACAAAATGGATTCCAGCCACAAGATGGGTGCAAGCCATGTGATGGGATCATGTAAATTCTTGGACAGTTTCAACCAATAGCATGCCCAGGTTGCAGACTGGGTAGGTGTGGCAGCCACAGAGGTCATAAAAAGCTTTGGCAGCCCCCGTCCTCCATGCAGTCTGCGGTGGGAGTTAGGGTGGGATTGCTGTCTCTGTGACTCATTACTTTAGGCCAGCCAGGCAGGTGTGTGTCTCTGTGTTCCTGCTGTCTGCAGACTGGCTCTTAGGGGAGAGAAAAAAGAGATTTCTCTTGCAGCCTCCCTGTGTGCGTGTGTACCTCTCGGTTTGTACCCTCCCCTGCCCCGAAGTGCAGTCACTCTGCGGCTGTCTTATGCCCTGGGCAACGCCCGCCACTGCCTTTGTAGCCTCCCTGCGTTCCTAGTCTTCTATACTGTGTCTCTGCCAGCATCATTTTTTTAGTGTTTTCCCTCTGGTCTGGGGAGTTGGGGGAAGTCCACGCACGGAAATGCTTTAAGTCGCACAAAAAGCGGGTAAAAACAAAAAACGAAAAAACGAAATGAAATTTTTTCAAAAAAAATCACAAAAAACAAAAATGAACCAAAATGGACCTGCAACAAAAAACATAAAACCAAAATGTCATTTTTTTCGATTCTTGCACACCTAGACAGGCCAAGAGATTTAAAAGCATGTGTTTGGTCTACTTTGCTTGATTCTTACCATGATTTGCACGTCTGTATGAAGATGTTGGGGTTTCTTTCCTTCCTTCTCTCTCTCTCTCTCTCTCTCTCTCTCTCTCTCTCTCTCTTTCTCTCTCTCTCTCTCTTAAAAAACCAAAGTGGCATCTGTTTCAGATTTGTTGTCTGTTCCCTTAATATCAAAGGCTTTCAGATCACAGCTGCATTGAAGCATTCCCATCCCACCGGCTGTTTTCTGAAGCAGCTTTCTTGCTTCATTGCAATAGTTTATTTTCTCCTTTCCTCCTTGATCAAGTGTTGCAACAATCTGTAAAAACAATAACAAGTCTAGAGGCAGTTTAACTCCAAATTAATCTTGTCCAAGCTGTAAAGTATCTCCGGCAGCAGATTTCATATTTTTGCCCCTCCTCTTTGGAAAATACTTTTGCAATAAACATTTTTTCTCTCTTTCTTTTTTTAAAGATACTGTGTCTCCTTCAGCTCCAGAACATGCCCAGTACTTTATCATGTCCTCTGACTTTGCCAGAATGATAGCAGGGGCATGTTTGCAGATTTCTACCATGTAACTTTTAGAAGGACACTTATGGTCATCTAGTCAAGCCTACTGCACATTTGGTGAGGACATCTCACTTCAGGGTTCCTCTTCAGAGGTAAGACATTGTTAGAATTGAGAGATTGTTTTTAAACAGTCCTTTCCCACTGATCCTTTTTTAAATTTCCACCACGTATGATTATTTCAGAGAATCATACAATGCCTGAGTTGGAAGGGCCCTATAAGAACATCAATTTCAACTCCCTGGTCAAGGCAGGAATCAACATCAATTCAGATTTAACAGACGGCTGTCCAATATTCTTTTCGATGCCTCCTGTTTTCTCTTTTATTCCTCCTTCATCTGAATTTAATCTTGCCCATAGGACAATGGAAAGTGATTGGTTCCGTTGTCATACAGCTCTAACAGTTAAGAAAATTTCCCCAGTATTCAGCTTAAATCTAGCTACTTGTGACTTGAGCTCATTCTTACATGACCCACACTTAGAGATGATTGAGAATAAATGATGTCTCTCCTCTGAAGGACAAGCCTTTAACTACTTGAAAAGCTCTATCCTGTATCCCTGCAGTCTTCTTTTCTCAAGCTTAAACATGCCCCGTTCTTCCATTCCTTCCTCCTTAGGCTTGGTTTCTAGTCCTCCCGATCAAATGTATTGCCTTCCTCTGAACTTGCTCCAGTTTGTTGGCATTAGAGATGGGCACGAAATGGAAAAATAATGTTTTCCCCTGGCCAATCTCACCAGGGACCCCCTGGTGTTGATTGGGCCAGGTTTAAAGGGCCCCATCCATTGACAGCTTGGCAAGAGCCCTCTGAAAAGGTGGGGGCTCCTGAGGGCTTCTGCTGAGCTGTAAATGGCTGGAGCCCTTTACACCTGGCCCAGTCGGTACCATAGGGTCCCCCTGGTACCAACTGGGCCAGGTTTAAAGGACTCCAGCCAATGACAGCTTGGCAGGAGCCCCAAAACAATGGAGCAAAATGGTTTGTTTCAATGGGAAAACAACCGTTTCATTTTGTCTATAATGAAATGCTGCTTCCTCGTTCCGTTTCATTTCATTTTGTTTCATTATGTAACGAAACGATGAAACAGCATTTCGTTTTTCATTTCCTGCCCATCCCTAGTTGGCATCTTTCTTAAAGTTGGTGTCCAGAACTGAACACAGTGTTCCAGTTCAGGCCTAACCAGTGTGGCAGAGAGGGGAACTAGTACCTCATGAGATTTGGAGACTATATCTGTGTATAGTTTGTGTATATAATTTATGTATACATTATAGTGATCCGTGAAGCTTTTAGAACAGTGACCCCCAGTTTTGGGTCCCCAAATTTTCTTGGACTACAGCTCCCAGAAATCCTGGCTAGTCCAGGTGGCAGTGAAGGCTTCTGGGAGTCTCTCTTGAAGAACATCTAGGGATCCACAGGAGGGAACCCCTGCTTTTCAGATCTTCTCTTACCTCTGTCCCGAGTGAGTACACCCTGTGTCTCTCCTCATCTTTTAAGCTTAGTAGAGTTCTTTTTCAGGAAATGAAAAGAGTAGTTCGATCAACCTTCTCTGGAAAGCCCCGTTCTCCATCATACAGGTAGTGATGGTGTTCGATACAGATATATATATTTTAACCAGTTCTTTATGCACTTCCATCATGTCACCCTGAAGATCCCTGTAGCTTTCTCCTTAAACAGATGCCTGTCAGGTGGAACTTTATTGAGAGCTTTCTGAAACTCCAGATAAATCATGCTGGCTGTGTTGACACTAGTGTCAACCTTGTCTGCAACCTTCTCAAAGTCAAAGCAAGTCAAGCGGGCACTTTTCACACAAACACAGCAATAGTTTTTCTCCTTCCCTTTCTGGAGACTGCCCAGGATGGTCTCCCTCAGTAGGTATAGATCGGCTTAAATTTGGGAGATCAAGAAGGAAGCTTGCTCCTCTTCAGGATAGATTCCGCATCCATTTTGTTTTTTTGGTTTTTTTTTGCCACCTTGGCAGACTGAACAAAGGCCCACATTTTGATCTATTTCGCAAACTCAGAAGCTAAATGAGCCGATGAACATTTATTTAAAATAGATTCCTTGTGATTCGTAATATATTTGGCAGTTAATGTCCCTTGTGCCTGATGTCTTTGTTTTATCCCTGCATTATTTTCACCCTCCCATCCCATTTTCGCCCCTTCCAAAAAAAAAAAAACCTCCAACAACAAATGGTAGGTAGCAATATGTGTTCATTATTTAGTAAATCAAGTTTCCTCTACTTTTCAGGGCACACCGCCCTCAGAAGATCACATACATTATTGTAGCACACATCAAAATCCACTGAATGACATGCTGGAGATCATCTCAATGGTCAACTGGTGGAAAGTGCACCAGCGCACCATAGCAGTGACCATCAGAAAAATACAGAAAGTTATACCAACCCTGATCCAGCCATTTTTGATGGATCAACTTTGGTGGAAATTCCAGTTTGTTAGCATTTTGTTTGTTTGTTTGTTTTCTAATTTTTTTTCACTCAATGTTATGTAGTGAGTTACAGATAGCATTGCCGGGTAAGTGTGGGTTAATTGTTGGTGGACCAGCTGCAGATAATTGACCACTATCATTTGGCAGTGTCTGTATAAATGTGCATGTGTGTTCTCTTTTGCTTTTGCTTTTATCTTTCTGTCCTCGTCTGTGTGAAATAAAGCCACACTGATGGATCTCCGGGTGTCGTGAACTCACTATTCAACACTCAATATCCAAAGTTTGTGTTCAACGACTTAAAAACTGAATGTCTAGCCTCTCTGTGGAAGAGTTCTCAGTGTCTGTTCCTCGCTGCTAGCCAGGACAACCATCATTTGTCAAGAGACAGGGATAAAAAGAGGACCTTAATTGCTGTCCTGATGCAACCACTGAATCAGGGGGCATCATGCTTGTTAGGTGATGATTAAAAGACAGAAGGAAATTCTGATGGTTGCTGCCATGAAATATTTTTTTGGGATTACTGCAACCTTTCATGTTATCTTGTCTAGGAGAACCCTTTTTGGCCTGGTATGACAATCAGTCACACATAACTCCTTTCCTGCCTCTGATTCAAAAGAGACCCACACCACTCTGCAAATATGGGTTTCCCCCCTCTTCTCAATCATCTGCTGAAAGTCAGTGAGTTAGTTGGAGGCCTGTTACTCAATCCAGTCCTGTTTTGGCAGTTCACAATTTGATCTCCTCACAACCTTAAGCAAATGAAACATTTTTGTTTGTTCTGACCCTAATGTCTTAGAGTGGGTACATGAGTCGATGAGGGGGGGAAAGGGGGGAATAATCTGGGGAACTTAATTTTTAATTTTTTTAATTTTTAAATTTAAAATTTCAATTTAATTTAAAATTAAAATTAAAATTAAAATTAAAATTATTTTTTTTTATTTTAAATTTTAATTTTTAATTTAACTTAGCGCTAATTCTGCTGTGTGAATTAGAGATGGGCACGACCAGGAAAAATGATGTTTCGAGTTGTCGTGTGTTGGAGCCGGCCCGTTTCGGCTCGTTTCTGTTTGTCGCGAAATTTTTCAAAAATTTGTCGTTTCGTTTGTCGTCTGTTGTTAGTAGTACTGGTTTAGGGGGGTAGGGTTAGCGGTCTCCTAGAGGCACCTCTCTGGGGTGGGTGCCTCCTCTGGCCCGCTAGGAAAGGAAAAGGAAGGGTACGTGTAGCCATCGCGTACCAAGTGGCAGAGGGGGAGGCACCTCTCTTTTGGGTGCCTTTGCTCAGCCTCTGACTCACTAAGAAGGACAGCGTACTGGTGTACTGGTGTTCAGGTTTGGAGTTTGGACTGGGTGAGTGAGGTAAGAGAGGAATTCCTCTGGGCGCCTCTGGCTCACTAAGAAGGGAAGTGTACTTGCGTAATGCGAGTACAGATCTGGCTTAGAGTTGGGGTTAGGGCAAGGGCTAGGCTTAGGGTTACAGGTAAGGTTAGGGTGAGTTAGTGGGCTGCACCTCTGGGTGCCTCTGACCCACTAAGAAGGACAGTGTGCTGGTGTATGGGTTAGGGTTAGGGTTAGGGCTAGGGTTAGGGCTAGGGTTAGTGGGCTTTTTATGCCCGACTGGCACATCCCAGAAGTCTCAGTCAAAACCTGGCCAAGTGGCCATGTGATTGGTGGAATGGCTCCAAAAATTTGCATGGTCCCATCCCATGGCCAGCCCATCATTGCGCAGGTGTAATAAAAATAAAAATAAAAATAAAATAAAAAAAAAATCAATGGAGACGTTTTATTGCAAGAAAAACCCACTGCTGCTGCTACTATAAAAACCAGGCATTTTAAATACCTAATTTTCACATGTTTCTGTTGTGCTTTGGTGGGATTTTGGACCACGATTTAAAATAAATAAATATTGTGGTCGCCATTTTGGATCCCCCTGCACCGCATGGCATGGCGAGACGACGAGGATGCCCCCCACCAGAGCAGCGCAGGACAGGAGATGGGGGAGGCCGGGGACCCCCCCCCAGAAACCACCCCTCTGGTAGGTGGCCTCACTCAGGCAGGCATATTTTCACCTGCTTTTTTGGCCGGGAATCTTTTTTTTTTAATTATTTTTAAAACTTTTTTTCTGTGGTGCTTGGCATCGCGTGTTTGACGCGATGCCACAAACAACAATGACAAATCAGACCCAATTTTTCTTTTATCGGTTCGAGTTCGAGTTCTGACGGCTTAATTGTCGTTACCGTTTCCGTTAACGGAAACGAGGAACGGTAATGGAAACGAGAATTTCACCAAGTCGTGCCCATGTCTAGTGTGAATCACTGCCCTTCTGCTGTGCACCTAGAGGGGTTTAGCAGAAATTCAAAACTCTACAACCGTCTTGGTCATGACCATAGGTTCATGGCCTATATAGCTGCAGAGTTTTGAATTTCAATCCCTGTGCTTTTTACAGTTTGTGACAACTAGCTTTTGTATCGCCTATCACTGTCTAGAAAGTAGAGTACAATATGAAACGAATAAGACCCAAAGCATGAATAAGACCCTGTTGGTGCCATGCTTACCCAAGGTCTTCTGCATATCCAAGGTGCTTTTGCATTCCCTTTCCCCACCTTCCTGGCCTATGACCAACTGTCCAGCTGGAGTGTGGCCTCCACCTCATCCTTTTCTGCTAGTTGACCAGTGTCCAGCAGAAGCACAGGTGTGCCTACCCAACCATCAGCCAAAGAGATGGGGGACAGGAAGCTTTTGCTCCTGCCAGAAAATGGATACACAGCTTAAGACCAGAGGAACATGCACCAGTGAGTCCCCACCGGTGAGTGGGGAACTCAGCCAGGGAGGGGGTAGAAAAAGAACACATGACATCTCTGGTACCAAGTGTATGAACTTTTGTACGAACCTCCGAACCAAGGTTCGTGCCCATGTCTCTTTCTCTATGCCAAATGGTTCAGAGTCTTCTCTATTTGATCAGGCAGACAAATATTGGGGGGCTGGCGCTGCAGGCAGGATCTTGTGGAAGAAAACCCAGCCCCTATTTAATTGTTCCACAATCATGTCAGTGGAAGAGTTTGGTGCGCACCTCTACTCCAGAGTGAGTTTTCGTTTTTGTCGATTGTTTACAAAGGCATGTCTTTGTTCTGTTCATCTTCCTAGCTGCTCCTAACCCACCTCCCCCATTCTCCCTCGTTCGGTTGAGTTTCTCTTCATTTCAAAGTTAGTGGAGGAAATTTTGAAGGTTGTTCCTCTCGCCGCTGAAGTGTGACTGTGTCTACCTGTTTCGCTCGCATCCCACAGAGGAAGACAGATGCTCTCTGCTGAGGTGTCTACAAGTTATTAAACTGGATGCGGTTCAGACATTAATGCCTGTCTGCTTCTGTGCAAAGAAAGTCCTTACCTTAGATTTACGAAATGGCAGGCCCAGGCCTCCAATATCGTCAGTGACAGTACAAAATTTCCCTTTGTCAGGTATTCATCTTTGTTTATCATCGCTTCCTTTATGAAAGACACTTGGGCGGGGGGGGGAACGCCTCTTCTTTTGCTGGCTGAGTCGAGATTTCGCAAACCTCTGCTGTGGGTTTCCATTAGCACATCAGTCCCTTTACCCCCACTTGAAAAAGTCTTGCTCACATGGGGGTGGGGAGTGGGGAGAGGAAAAGGAAAGGAAAAACACACACACAACTATGTGGAAATAACAGTCACCTCTCCAGGTGCTGGTGGTGGATATGTGCAGAAAATACTGCAGATCCACTAAGACCACCTCAGCCTACGAACTGAAAAGTATCTTACTGTATTTCATACTTTTGTTGTTATTAGTGATTCCTTACCTCACCCCCTAAGAGTAGCTGAAAGAAGAAATGCACTGTGTATTGAGAATTTGCAACTGTCCATGGGGTTGCTGGATAACTCAGTGGTTTAGGCATTCAGCTGTGGAGTCCTAGGTTGAGAGGAGTTCAATTCCACCATTTTGCCTCCTTGGCACAGACTGGACTCCTGTGATCCATAGGGTCCTTTCATGTTTTGTAGTTCAAAGACTTTGAATACACCACTCTTTTCCTCTCCTTTAATCTCAACCTCAACTCCGGGGAGATGGGGCCATGACTCGGTCTGGCTAAGAGTTACTGGCTCAAGATAAGATCCGTTATTCTCTGTCTGAATCTTCCCAAACCTAGTTCAACATCTGTCCACAATACCAACCTGGCTCTCCAGGAATGCTGGGTGTATTGCAATAAGCTCTTGGCCTGGTGGCATCTCAAAGAATGTGGTCTGCTTTCCTTCCTTCCATCTATCCATGGCATCTAGCCTGGATGCCTTCAAAAGAGGATTAGACAGATACCTGGAGGAGAAGTCCATCATAGGTTACAAACCATGATGGAGATGTGTAATCTCCAGGCTTCAACCCGGAGTACCTCAAGGGCCAGATGCAGGGGAGTGGTATCAGGAGACAGATATCTAGAATCATGTGCTCCCAGATGCATCTGGTGGGGCCACTGTGAGATACAGGAAGCTGGCCTTTGGCCTGATCCAGCATGACTCTTCTTATGTTTTTATGTTCTTATATGTTTTGTTTGCTTTCAGCAAGAAACTTAGAAAAGCTTGGAAAGTTTGCCTAAAGCTCACCCAAAAGCTGAATGTTAAGAGCATGTTATTGATTGATTGATTGATTGATTGATTGATTGATTGATTGATTGATTGATTGATTGATTGGTTGGTTGGTTGGTTAGTTAGTTTGTTTGTTTAAAATATTTTTTAAAAGTCCATCTTATCCCTGAAAAAGGACCCAAGGTGGCCTACATCTTAAGACCCACTGGATAGCTCAGTGGTTTAGACTGCAGAGCCAAATGTCAGGAATTCGATTCTCCACTGAGCCTCTTTAACAGGGGCTGAACTTGATGGTCCAGAGGGTCTCTTCAAGCTCAACAGTGCTACAATTAGTCTAAGATGTTTTTTTCAGGACTCTTGGGAGGAAATAATGTGCATGAGAGATGCACATTTGCATTTGCCTTGTCATCTCGGATGAGGAAAAAAACATACATTCCAAAAGTTATTTTCCTGCTATGTGCAATTTTTTTTCCACCAATCTCTGTTGATATCCCCCTGAATTCTAGCACTTCCTCCCCCAAAGCACACACTTTTTTAATGCAACCAACCTGAGTTTTGCCCAGAAAATTCTGCATTTTTGTACAAAACCAGCACAATTTTAGTTTCTTCTAATTTATCTTGCTTTGTAGAGCTACTGCCAAAAGGAGGGGGAAGCTGATTTTTGGCCCATTATTCCCCACTTGGGTCTCTATGTTTTGAGGTGCCTGGAGGACACAGAAATGTTGAAGTATTCATTATATCCCCTGTGCATGGTTGACATGTTGTATCTCTTAAAATCAAAACACCAAAGCTGCATGCAATTGTTCTATCGCAGCGTGCAATGCACAACAGGAGCAAATTTGCAACCCCCCCCCCGGGGAGGTGAAGGCGGAGAGGTCCAAGGTGGCTGGACGGGGCCATCTGGGAGCCTACCTTAAAAGGGGGCTCCCAACGGTCAGGTTCCTCTCCTATGCCGAGCGGCGTGCCACTCACCCACCCAGAATTAACAATGAGTTCTACTGGTCGCTGCAGGGCTGGATGGGAATTTTTGACCTGCCCCTGATTGGCCAGATAAGGAGCAGGTGTGTTTTCACCCATCCCGTTCTTAACTTTGTTTACTCGATGTGGCGTGGTCTTGCAGTCTTCGGTCACACTGGCGGGTAGGGTCGGAAGGCAGGTAAGGTTAGGAGTTAATGGATACCCGATACAGGTGTTAGCCAGCCCACCTCTCAGTGATGAAGGCCCTGAGGACTCGTCACTGGCAGCGGGGAATGGCAGGGTCCCACAGGTAGCAATTACCCAGAGCCAGGAGCCTCGGGTGGTTGGGACCTGCAGGGTTGCCCAGAATTTTATTACGTCTCCTACCTGTGCCCATGTGGGGCTGGGCCGGCCTCAGGAGGGTCAGCCTTTGCCCTATGGGTGCCCCCCCCCATTTTTCTAAGTTGGTTGGTTGCAGTATTAATAAACTGTGGCCTGATTGTACCCAAACTCTGTGTCTTGGCCTTTTTACTTTGGGCTGGGGGGGGGCAATGAAACAGTACACAGCCACATACTTTAGCTAATGGGGCTGGAGGGAAACACATCAATCCCCTTTGTAAATGAATGTGTACATTGGATAAAAAATATAAATAAACGAGCACATTTAGGAAGATGTGCAAAACATGGGCCTGAATGTCAACAGTCTTTCCCCCCCCTGTCTATTATTACTGTTATTGTTGTCATTGTTTATTGTTTTCATTTCTGTTGTAAACCACCCAAAGTTCCTCTGGAAGACGGGTGGTATATAAGTATTAAAATAAATCAATAAATAAAATAAGCAGGGGAAGAACAGAGGACTGACAAAACATATTCCAAGCAACAAGTCATGACACCCCACCCTAATCCCCTTTCAGACCGTCATTTGGCCAAGGAAAACCTGTCGGAATAAAACGGCGAAGAAAATGTCGGCTGGATATATTGTGTCCCATAATTTAAGCCCAGTATTGGGTTGCCTCTTCTGGCAACCATTTGCACAAGGGCTACCAGAGTTGTCATCCAGCTGGCCCTTTAACAGAGTGCAACCAAGTGGAGAGGGTCATTGACAGACTTTCCTATTGCATAAAACTATTGCATGTTGTGCAAACCCTGTGGGCTTTGATTTTGAAGAATAAAACAAAACTTCCATTAAATTTACAAATTTGTATGCAAAAATAAAATTAATTAAAATTAGAACAAAATAACTGATTGGGAACCAAGTTCTCTTTTTAAAAAAAGAACAAGAATAAGAACATAAGAAGAGCCATGCTGGATCAGGCCAAAGGCCCATCTAGTCCAGCTTCCTGTATCTCACAGCGGCCCCACCAGATGCATCTGGGAGCTCAGGAGACTAGATATCTGTCTCCTGATACCACTCCCCTGCATCTGGCCCTTGAAGTATCCTGGTTTAAAGCCTAGAGATAACACATCTCCATCATGGTCTGTAACCTGTGATGGACTTTTCCTCCAGGAATCTGTCCAGTCCCCTTTTGAAGGCATCCAGGTCAGATGCCATCACCACATTGTGTGGCAGGGAATTCCAAAGACTTACAACGCGCTGGGTGAAAAAATATTTTCTTTTGTCAGTTTTTACTCTCCCAGCCCTCAATTTGAGTGTATGTCCCCTAGTTCTGGTATTTTGGGAGAGGGAGAAGAGCTTCCCTCTATCCACTTTACTCATACCCTGCATTATTTTGTATGTCTCAATCGTATCCCCCCTCAGGCGCCTTTTTTCCAGACTAAAGAGGCCCAAATGTTTTAGCCTTTCTTCATAAGGGAGGTGCCCCAGCCCACTAATCATTTTAGTCGCCCTCTTCTGCACCTTTTCCAGTTCCACTATGTCTTTCTTGAGATGCGGTGACCAGAATTGTACACAATACTCCAGGTGGGGCCTTACTATTGTTTTGTATAATGGCATTATAATGTTGGCTGTTTTATTTTCAATCCCCTTTTTGATCATCCCTAGCATGGAATTGGCCTTCTTCACCGCTGCCGCACATTGGGGAGACACCTTCATGGAGCTGTCCACTAACACACCAAGATCTCTTTCCTGATCCGTCACGGATAACTCAGAGCCCATGAGTTGATAAACGAAGTTTGGGTTTTTTGCCCCAATATGCATTACTTTACATTTGGTTACATTAAAACGCATTTGCCATTTCTCAGCCCACTCCCCAAGTTTGGAGAGATCCTTCTGGAGCTCTTCACAATCTTCTCTGGTATTTACCACACGGAAAAGTTTTGTGTCATCTGCAAACTTGGCCACCTCACTGTTTATCCCTGTCTCCAGGTCATTTATGAACAGATTGAAAAGCACCGGTCCCAGGACAGAGCCCTGGGGCACACCGCTTTTCACTTCTCTCCATTGTGAAAATTTCCCATTGACACCTACTCTTTGTTTCCGGGATTTCAACCAGTTCTCAATCCATAAGAGGACCTGCCCTCTTATCCCCTGACTGTGCAATTTTCTCAGCAGCCTTTGGTGAGGGACTGTGTCAAAAGCCTTTTGAAAATCCAGATAGACTATATCAACCGGTTCACCCAAATCCACGTGCCTGTTGACCTTTTCAAAAAATTCTAAGAGGTTTGTCAGACAAGATTTACCCTTACAGAAGCCATGCTGATTTTCTCTCAGCAAGGTTTGTTCTTTTATGTGTTTTAAGATTTTCTCTTGGATGAGGCTTTCCACCATCTTCCCTGGGACAGATGTAAGGCTAACTGGCCTGTAGTTTCCCGGGTCCCCCCTCCTTCCTTTTTTAAAAATTGGTGTGACATCTGCTATCCTCCAGTCCTCCGGCACTGTGGCCGTTTTAAGAGACAAGTTGCATATAACCGTTAAGAGATCTGCAATTTCATTTCTCAGTTCCCTAATAACCCTTGGGTGGATGCCATCTGGGCCCGGTGACTTGTCAATCCTCAATTTATCAATTAGTCCTAAAACCTCCTCTCTTTTAACCTGTATTTGATTTAATTCTTTAGTCAAGAGGGGCGGCTGAGGCAGCGGAATCCGCTCAAGGTCCTCTGTCGTGAAGACAGACTATGGCTTGAATCTCATCTGTTGGAATGAAATTGTCAGGAACGACACCCTTAGACAAAGCAGCAAACATGCAACAAATGTTGATTTCAAGTCTGGAGATGCCAGGATGGTTAAAATGCCACCTCCTGTGGCAAATGGGGAGGGGACACCTTCTATGTGAATCTGCTGTGGTTATTTTTGGGGATGTTATGTTTTTCTTTCTGCAATGGGCAGCCAGGGGCTACCATAATAATCTCCTACAATGGTTCTGACATAATATTTCTTTGGGACACGTAGAATTCATCACTTCCAAGCCAACCAAGCCTCCCAACATGTAGAAAAGAAACAAGGTACCTCTAGGTTAGATATGAGTGGTCGGTCCATATGGACTACTTAAGTAGCATATGATGCTGATGCTGGATGTATGTAGGAACTATAGTATTCCTCCACCCAGCCATTGACCTTCAGTTCTATACCACTTGAACATCTGCTTGCCTTCTAGAAATGTTTTGGGTTCTCCCCAGGATGAATGTACTAAATCATTGTAAGGTTGGAGACCTCATACCATCCCAGACAGTTGGCTGTACAATCTTTTTTTTGGAAACCTCCGGAGATGGGGCACCCATGACATCGGTGGTGGTGGTGGGGAGCTGTTCCACTGTTCAATGGCTCTCACTGTCAAGAAATTTATTTATTTATATTTATTTTAGAGGGTTTTTTTTTTACCCCACCTTTCTCTTTAGAAAAGGACCCAGGACCCAAGGTGGCTTACAGTAATGAAGGACAATATATAGTCCAGTATAATTAAGACATATTCTCCTTACTTTCAGGCTGGCTCTCCCTCTGATGAGTTTCCACCCATTGGTTTCTTGTCATACCCTCAAGTGCTAATTTCCATTTGAATATTATAATATTCCACACTATACAGTCTTAGTACCTGCCACATCCCTTCAAAACTTTGATTTCTTCCGCGATCCCAAATCCACGCCATTCCCCTTATCTTATTCTGCCTTGCTCCTTAGTTTTATGTCCCCTGCTTTTCCTTCAAAATAGAAAACAGAGCTCATTTTTTCTTAATAAAGAAAAGCAGCAGAGGGAGGGGTAGAAAAACAATGGGATTTGTCTTTATGAAGGAAAATAGTGTAGATATTTTGCCAAAGAGGACACATAGTGAAAATAGATTAGTTCATTTGAGCAGTCTGTGGGAAATATATATTTCCTGAAGCAGGTGGTGTGTGTGGTTTGGAAGACGGGAAGAAGAAAAATGTTATGTATGGGAAGTGTTCTCCAAAATGTGATTTTTCGCATCAGGAGAGAAAACAACGAAAGCCACTTGGCCAGGGAGGACAGGAACAAATTCCAAGAGGGACTTTTAGTTCTGCTGAGTTGATTCCAAAGACACAGGCAAGGAAAAACATACACTGGGTAAGACTGCAACAGTCTCAAGTTAAAAAGTACAGGGACAGTCAACCCCATAGAATTAGTTAAGTGGCCCAAGTTAATAAAAGCTTAAAAGTGGGGAAGTATTTATCACTGGTCATCCACCATGATGGACGGTTAGCAGAGATGTTGAGGGTGGGTAGCCACACCATTGGAGAGTGGGGAGTAATCTTCCAGGATCTTTCTATGTATCTGTGATATGAGGTCAGGCAGGGATATTAGAGAAGCCGACCGTATATACTCGAGTATATACGGTCTATCTATCTATCTATCTATCTATCTATCTATCTATCTATCTATCTATCTATCTATCTATCTATCTATCTATCTATCTATCTATCTATCTATCTATCTATCTATCTATCTATCTATCTATCTGTCTATCTTATATAACATAAAACCTAGTCATTTAAAGTGATAATAGAGATATAAAATAGCAGTAAGTCAGATGGGTAGACAAAAACAAACACAAAACAAAAAACACCCAACAACACAAGGGAAGCTCAGCCTCCCTTGGTCACTGAAAGCAGCAAGGAAAAGCCAAATTTTAACCATTTCCAGAAGGCAGAGATAGGCACCATGGTCCTAATATCACTAGGGAGCTGGTTCCACCAAATAGGACCAACAACTGAGAAAGCACAGTTCTGGGTGCAGGTCTTATGAGCTTCCCTACGGGTTGCAGTTCTCAACAATCGGACCTGAGATGTTCTGGTAGGCAGGGGCAAAGTTGATTTTAGTATGATGCACTCCATCAGTTATTCTGAGCCTAAGCCATGGAGGGTTTTGTAAATCAAAGTCAATACCTTGAACCTTATTCAGGAGGCAACAGGTAAGCAATGCAGACGAGCCAGAATCGGGGTGATACGGTCATATCTTCCTGCACCTACCACCAGTCTGGCCACCACATTCTGCACCCAATGCAATCATCAAACAATCCCCATGTAGAGTGTGTTACAGTAATCTATCCTTGAGAAAACCAGGGCTTGCATAGCCATCATTAGGAGGTCACCATCAAGACAAGGGTGAATCTGGATGAGAAGCCTTAGTCTGCCCTGGAGATGGCTGCCACCTGGGCTTCCAGGGACAGGGCTGGATCCAGAGCCACACCCAAATACTTCACTCTATCAGCCAGCTGGAGGGAGAGCCCATCAAGACTGGGAAGAGAGCCACAGTAGCCATTCGGTTCCCCCCCTCCCCCAAGGAACAGTATGTCAATCTTCTCAGGGTTGAGTCTGAGCCTGTTAGTCCTGGTCCAGTTCAAAACTGCATCCAGGCAGCAATCAAGAGTCTGCACAGCCTCCATTGCAGAGGTGGAGAAGGAGAGGTAGAGCTGTGTGTCGTCAGTGTATTGATGACAGCAGATCCCAAAACACTGAATGAACTCAGCCAGCAGCCTCCTATAGATATTAAACAGCATGGAGGAGAGTGCCAACCCCTGAGGAACCCTGCATGCGAGTGACCAAGGGGCCGACTCCACCCAGCTCTACTCTCTGGGCACGGCCACCAAGGAAGGAGTGGAGCCAGCAGAAGGCTAGGCCACCAATCCCTGCCTCCATAAGCCTACCCTGGAGGATACTGTGGTTGACAGTGCCAAAGGCCATGGACAGATCAAGGAGGACCAGCAGGGTAGAGCAACCCCTGTCAGCCCCCTTCAACAGGTCATCTTGCAATGCACCCAGAGCTGTTTCAGCCCTATGACATGGGCTAAACCCGGATTGGAATGGATCAAGGACATGGGCCTTCTCCAGGAATGACTGCAACCACATGGCAGCCATCACCTCCACCACCTTGCCCAAGAAGGAAGCATTGGCTATTGGGTGATAGTTGTTCATATCGTCCAGAGCCAGGCCAGGTTTTTTTTGTTTTTTGTTTTAAAGAACAGGTCTTATTACCATCTCCCTCAGGCAATCAGGGAAAATTACTTTCCTGAAGGAGATGGAGGCAATAAGGGAAACCCATTCTGACATGCTCGCCCCTCTGCTGTTAATTAACCAGGAAGGACAGGGGTCAAGCGGGGAAGCTGCTGGTTGGGTCGGCAATGCGCCAGTGCACTGGAGGTATCTGCAACTGTTACAGGCCCAAATTCAACTAAACAAGGAGAGTGAGGGGGTGAAGCATCGGCAGTACTAGGGGACGTATTAGGGGAACTAGAACCCAGAGCAGCACAGATAGCCTCTATTTTAGATTTAAAGTAGGCTGCAAATGGCTAGTGAAATCACGAGGAGGAGGCATGGACTGACCAGGATTTTTGAGGTCACGAACCACCTGGAACAACTCCTCCTGGTGGTTCAAGGTCCCACCAATACATAGGAACCATGGGCACCAAACGAAAAATGAAATGTTGTTTCATTGTTTCACTAGCTAATGAAAAGAAATGTTACTAACAAAATGGAGAAGTAGTGTTTTGTTAGTAACAAAACGAAACTGTTTTTTTTTTGTTTACAATGAACCAATTTGTTTCACTGTAAAATGGCTCCCCTGGGTCCTAGAGACACCAAATGTAGCATGAACCTTCCTGAGTCTCTCCCCTTTTAGCCCTCCAAAATAGGAGAGATTTGGGGTTCAGGGGGGCAAGTTATTCAACTTCAAACGGGGTGCCCCAGAAAAAAAAAACATTTCTAATTGCAATGTTATGTTCTTGAAAATAGTGATCCCCGGCAGATAATAGATGCTGAGGCTCTCTGTGGATTGCTTTCATCCTGGGAAAGCCTTTGAATGGTGGTGGTTTAGAATAGGGGGTCTGCTACAAATCTGCCCTCCCCACCCAATCCTGAGGGATGTAATGGCCAGCCCAGATGAAGTGGAACTTCTTATTCTCAATAAAAGGCCATCAGCCTTACATGCACGAAACTGCAGCAACAGGCTTTCAACCATATTTATGCCCAAGAGTTTATGCCCTCCAGAAGGTCTAGTTTCCTCAGTGGTACAGCTTTGTTATTTTTATTTTAGCCCAGTCCCTGTCCCCTGCCACTCTCAGGAAGCCAGTCTCTGGTAATGCAAGGGGAGTGGAGCAAACACTGGCAAGTCAGATACCGTCACAATGGTGCAGAGCAATGGAAAGCTTCAGGCTCGGGTTGCCAATTCTATGCATCAGACAGCCCGCGCCTCTTACTCTTCCAGGGATACATGCCACATCAAATCAGCCAATGACTAGCTTTGTCTTTTTCATTGTTTCTATGGCATGAATCGATACGGCTGCGTTGTAACAACCCTCCTCCTGACCCCTGGCTTCGTAGGTGAGGTATTTCTTTGTGAAGCTGTAAAAGAGGCAGAGTGGGAGAGAAAAGAATCCAGAAGTAATTGTACATATTGCTGTACAGAGAATAATAATAACTGCTATTGAGAGCCGGGCTTTGTACAATAGAGTCCACTTAATGAAGATCTGATATATGTATATAAAAAAATAATAAGCCACAGAGAATAGATTTACTGAGCAGCAGTATTTGACAATGCTCTCTCTCTCTCTGTGTGTGTGTGTGTGTGTGTGTGTGTGTGTCCTGAGTGGGAGATACCCATATTTCATAATGAAGAACTTGACAGCTGACTCTCATATTTCAGGAGCCAGGATATGGCTTAGCACCTACTGCGTCTCACTTGCACATTAATACTATAATATAAGGGCCGTGCCAGGGTCATGGGTGACTGTTTCAGAAATCCAGAGTATGCCCTCCTTTCTGTGCCTTCAAGATTCATGGCTGAAGTACAGGTAGGAAGCACTCGATCCAGGCAAGAGCAGCCAGTCTAAGCACAAAGGACTTACACAATACAGCACTGCAATAAATAAATACATAAATAAATATTTAAAATGGGCAACCATCTGTCCAGATCTGCTTTGCTTGGGATTGCTGCCTTGAACAATGGTTTGGACTTGATGGC